>OV725083.1:34139733-34593576 GCA_928085145.1 Nezara viridula | reverse complement strand
ATTCTTCAATAATCGTCACTCTACCCTGCACTGGAGAATGAGAAATGATATCAAATAACCATAAATCTTAAGTTGAGGACCAATCATGGCGATACAAATAAATTCTTAAATTTGATAAAAATAATGGCGACGCCAAAGTGTGAGATATGTGATGAAGTCGAGGATCCACTAAATTTGGCGATATACTGTAAGCAGTTTCGCAAAGAGAGGAGAATATATTTCGAGGAGTCAGCACTCAATATATTTAATACAATAAAAGAGCAAGACTGAGAAGGATGTAATCTGATTATAAAATTCATTTAAAACAAAGATTATGTCTTTAATATTTAAATAAAATATATTTCTGTCAAAATAGGATATTGTCTAATATCTTAATACAAAAAAAAAAAAAAAAAATTAGACCATGAATCATTTATACACTAAACAAATAAGTATGGAATATATACTCAGACAATAACCACCTGCATAAATGAGCTCCCAAATTATTCAGAATCACCTCATCATTAGGAAAAACCGCCAAAGCCTGTTCATATGAAGTGAATAAATCGCTATACCTTTCTTCATGTTCTAAGATTTTGCCTAGTGAACCTAAAAAATTAAGATATTTCATAAACATCTGATACTAATGCGGTTTAAATGTGACTTGAGACTAAAGTTAATAAAAGACCTACAAAGTGCAGAAGAAAATGAACTTCTTAATTCATTTTTCCATTCAGGCATTAACTGAAGTGATAATAAATAGTGAATGAACGCCTTTCCTGGCAAATTTTTATTCATATATCTATCGGCCAACTGCCGATACTTGGAGGCTAAACTATTTAATTTCGCTGCCATTGATTCAGAGACAGATTACGAGCGACTTATACAAGTTCACACATTAAATAATTTATGTATTTCAGACTATTTACTATATGACATAAAAAATGAAGTAAACATATCGTCCACGAACATTTGTTCAGAAAATTAATACACAAACACAAAAAGTTCAATTACAACACTACAGCTATTAACTTAAAAGTATAATTTAAAAAAAAAACAGTTTAAAATCAAAGCCCATAAAATGTTTATTCATCCAAGGTAGAAATACCCCAAATGCAAATAAATTACTGCACATCAAATTAAGAGGTTTAAACAAAAAACTTAATCAGTATCACTAATAATTTCATCAATAAATTGGTTTTCTCTAAAAGTATACACCTTTTAAAGTGTCTGGCACGGAAAAAATTCTTAAGAGGGATCCATTATCGTAAAATGCTAACTATAACCATTGCAGAGAAAAATAAACTCGGCAAACACAAACAAAATCATCTCCCTTAATATAATTTAAATTATTCAATTCCGAACATCCCTTTCAAACACAAATTCAGTTTAATTTTAAATGCCGCTCACGATTGCCTAGTTATGTAAGGAAGCGTTCAAAAAACATCGTTGTACCTAGAGGAAGAGAGCTAATTGCTATAAAGTTAATTAATAGAAACTAATATATTCCTCGATGGCGTCAAATTCACAGTATCATTAAATGAGAGTATACAAATTCAAAAATGAAAAACTAAATTTTCTTAAAACCAATAAAAAGTATGATAAACGATAATAAGCCATTTGAATTAATATTAACTGAAAAGAATTCATTTATAATTTGCTTTTATTCTTTTGGTTCATAACTATAATGTAGCCTTTTTAAATTATATTTTAAAATAAAGAAGCCTTAAGGATTTTCGCCTTTTTCCATAATTTTTCATTGTTATCAGACTAGATTGGCGAACGTCGAGGGCTCCAGAGGGATCTCCAAAATCATTGTTGTATATTTTTTTAGTAGCCCAAAAATAATTTCTAACAATTGGTAAGCGCCCCTGAAGATAGGGCGGAGTCCCGGGACGATTGCTCCGGTTACCCCACCCTAAAGCTGGCACTGTTTTAATATATAGTTATTAAAAACTATTAGAAATACTTTTTCACGTTAATGCCTGAAATTGCCGTAATTGCTATTTTAAAATATTTTTTTGAAAATGATCTGAAGGAGGGAGGAAACTGCCTATCTCTAAAAAATGGAATGGAGTGATAGTCAGCGTAAACTTTTATATCTTTTACCTTAAGCACTACAGTTGCCCCATTCCGTCGTTCTTTCGTTCTATTCAGTGATCGTTAGTGATAAACATAACTTCTATATCTTTTATCTTAAGCACTACAGTTGCTCCATTCCGTCGTCTTCTTCTTTCTCTTCAGTGATCGTTAGTGATTTTTCGGTTGAAAAAAAAAACTTTATATTTGGATGTGTACTTAATGGTTCAGATTACAATTGAACGCATATCATACGGATTTTTAAACGAAGAAAAGGCCTAATTTATTCACCACCGTATATCCCATACAATACGCCGCAAATGTTATAGTATGATTTGCTTAGGATAAAAATTGTAAACAAATGATTTTCCTTCCTTGTTCATAAATTATGGCTTGTTACTGTTGTATTGTTAGTCTAATTTTCCTTGTAGAATGATAAATATTACACAGATTGCGTAAATTAATTAAAATATGACTTTATCAGTTGGAGATAATCTTTACACACACGATTAATTATACAATTTGACATGTTATAAATAATAATCGTTTTCAATTATATATATTTGTTGAAATACAGGAAAATGGCCAAGGTGTCTCAAAGGCTTTATCAAAATGATTCATCTGCTATAAATTGGTCTAATTATAATTATGAGGAAGGGACCAAATTTATTGTTCATGGATTTCTTAACGATATGAACTCAAAAACCATACATAACATAAAAAATAGTATAAAAACATTTAATTTCATTATTATTGGATTTAAATGTGCTAAGCTGAAGTATTTGAAACTAAATACGTTTTCGGTTGTTCATCTAACAGATTTCTTAGACCAGAATTCTGAGGTACAACATAATAGGTGTAGATTGGAGTTATTATACTAAGATTTATACCAAGGTTTTATATAAGTCAAAAAACATTGCAAATATTATTGGAAAATTGGTGGATTTCTTGGTTGAGAAAGGAAGTAAATTAGAAAATATACATCTTATAGAACACAGTTTGGGAGCACAGGCGGATTTGCAGGAGCATCTTTGAAAACCGGAAGAGTTGCCAGGATTTCAGGTAATCATCATATTAAGTTCAGGTTCTCTATCATATTAAATGTAGATTCATCAGCATACCAACCAATTGGGTTACTTTTCACCTGTTCTGGAATTTTTTTGATAATCTTCTTCACCTTCCTTAGAGCATAACTGAAAGAACTCCCTGGTCTCAATTAAACAGAAGAACCAGCGATATGGGATATCACATTTCACCCAGATAACTCGTTATACAAAGTTCTAAGGATTAATGTTAGTGTGAATTTAAAAGTTTTCTAATATTTTTCTCTGTTTTTAGTGTCAAAGGAATATTTTATGGGAAAACAAACCATAGATCTCCATTTTCAATAATCATTAAAAAAAGTGAAAATAATTAAAATATGTGCTGAATATAAAAATGAAAGCTCTAAAAGGCGTTGAATATTCTTTACAATTGCCTCAAAATACCTAATGACAAACTACTGTTTTAAATCATTATCATTACCTAAACTTTCTTCATAACTTTTTGATCCAGTTAAAATGAAATTTTATAAGTAATCAGTAATAATAATTCTTGTATTAAAAAAACAATTGATAACAACATCCATTTGACAGCCACTTATATTATCAGAGGTGCCCCCCTCCAAGGTAGATGGCGCAAGAACCTACCCTCCCCAACCTCTTCACAAGATATTTTATTGTTCAACTCATCTTAAAAACAGAGCAAGCTAGATCGTAGATCATATACAATTACATTTGCTGTGGTATGTTCCATGTTTTCCCTTATTCCTTTGTCCAAAAATTCATAATAATTGCCTCGTCGAAATTTGATCCCCTTACAAATTCAAAAAATCCGTCAAAGTATGCCCTCCTCAAAAATTATGATGGCGCATCTTGTGCCATGAAACCCCCTTTTGGGCACTCCTGACTTACATCATGAATACCTTTCTCTGATTTCTAATATGTAGAAAAACAATATAAAAAAAGAAAACACAATGGTTTGGCGCAAAATTTTTTCAATTTTATGTATTTATAATTTTTTTTAGCTTTTAAATGTCTAAATCATCCGTTATTTTCCATCTGAATTCCTCATTTAATATATATTTTTTCTAAATCTCCAAGAATTTTATTGAACAAATACAATATATGTACTTACATCCCTTTTTTACTTTTTCCTTGTACTGCTCCGGGGCATTTTAAGGTCCTCATATAAAAAAATTAACAGAAATTAACTACCTCATTTAATAAAGTAGATAATTTCTGTTATTTAATAATTAAATAAAAATTTAATGGGAAGTAGGTAGCAGCTTGCTTATCTTTATTTATATCTTTTCTTTTATTTCATGATAAAGATGATTTGCAGCTTTGTAGTTTAATTATAATAAAATTCTGTTTGTTCATTCCACTATTTATATTTATTTTTACACTTGATTACATTAATAAGATCAAAAATAAATTAACAATTAGTCAAACACCCTAATTTAATAAACTACTAAAATAATGCATAAATATATACGATTGAAAAAGTATACATTATTCCAAAATTCAAATTAATAAAAAAATATATTTTTTATTAAAATAACAGTTGAACTATTCACCCACAGATAGCAGCACAAATCAAGGAAGCTTTAAAATATTAGTTCTAGATAGCGTCATAAGATGCCAGCACTATCCAAGCAATTTTAAATAATGGCTGGAAAATTTCATGCTATACTAGAAGTTATTAAGTGATTTTAATTAAATTATTATTCTTTTCCTTATTTGTAAGTAGTTGAGTCCCGTAGTTTCAATCCTGCATTAAATTTAAATAGTAAACATCAATGTTATACATTTGAATAAAACAAGAATAACGTTAAAAAGAGAGAAATTCATATAAATAACTGAATAACAACTGAAATGAATTTAGAAAAACAAAAGGGCTAACCTTTAAGAGAAAAGAAACAACTGTATGACATTAAATGTTTTATGTATATATTTTAATTAAAGTTTTTAAATGTCTCCAACTCTTTTCCTATCTTACATTATTTTCCATATAAATATTTTTTTCTCTTTATTTTTTAAATTGACAACTGCTAATGTCCACTGACAACCGGTGAATGAGATTACTATATACTAATAAACTAGGAGAAAGGGCGAGGATAGGCATGAGGAAGAGAAAAAACCAATAATGGCTAATCTTCAGTCATGTTAGTCGTCTGTGATTTTATATCATAATTATTAAGATGATTAAATTTAAATATTTAATCTTTAAACTCTTTATTTAAAATAATAAAATTTAAAAAATTGTAATTTTTGCATTGTGTTATTGCTTAAATGTTTATTTATGTAATTCTTAATGTTACAGGCCAGCACAGTTTCCCATAATGTGTTACTAAGTTAAAATTGTGCATAGAAAATTTTGTAATATTTTTTTTTCCTGAAGTTTATTGTATTAAGATGTTATATAGCATAAAGTTAGTGTATGAGTTTCTTATGTTTTAAATAATTGATTATTTTATTATGTTTTTCTTCATTAGAAATTACAGAATTTAGTTAAGTTATTTATTATTAGTTTCTCGAAACTGTACATTGAGAGTGAAGTGAAGATTTGAGTGCATCTTGAGATATCTATTGTGAACTGTTTATGTAAATATGGGTATGTAATAGTTTTGTTATATGTTTTTAAATATATGATAAAAAATAATAGAAAGAAAGAAATAAATGTCTGTCTGTGACAAGTTCTTTTTAGTTTATCCAGTTCTTTCTTTGTAATTAAACATTATGTACTGTTAACTAAAAATTTTATTGTTTCAGTGTATATCTGATTTAAATTATAACAGTTTGCTTAAATTGTTTTCTAAGGTTGAAGGTAGGTTATTTTCATTCTATTAAGTTATACATCTTCATAAGGAATAATTCATTCTTGTTTTTTTTATTTCAAGTATTCCTTTTAAATTTTAATGCCAGTTTCCATTTAAAATCTTTTGATAGTTAAAATTGTAACATTTTAAAAATAATATTTGAAAACTATCTTCTGTTCTTAATTTATGAAATAGAATGTTTCGATTGTGATATATGTCATGGAGTAAATTAACTAACTTCAATCATTATTTTATCACAAAAGCCAACATTTTGATGTAAACTCATAGGTCTTCATCAAGGATGGAATTAAATCAGATATACAAGTAAAATAGATATGTGTATAGTATAAAAATGGAAGTAAATAAAAAAAATAATTAAAACAATTTAAGGATAAAGACAGTGCAAGAGGCAAAAATAAAATTAATAATAAAGATACATATAACTTAACTTTATGTATCGCTTACTTTATTTTCATTTACTTTTATTATATTTCTTTTAGTATCAAAGAAAGAGGAGGTGAAAAAAACAAAAACAGACGGCTTCAAAATTTATTTTTTGATGGGAAATTCGAGTTGTGATATATCAAACTTTTACACAAGTTTATTTATTATATATTTTACAAAAATACAAACAACATTTAAAAGAAATAAAAATAACAGCTTATATCACACTACATTTTCTTCCTTTATAATATATATTTACTGGATAAAGAATGCGAGCACATTAGTTAAATTCTTATCCAATTAATTATACATTTATTGATGTTTAAAAAAATACTTGATTTGTCATATACATTATTTCTTCTTGTAATAAAAATTTCTTAATCATCATATACTCACAATCCATCTGAGAGGTCTTGGACGCAAAGGAAGTTGATTTGTCCACTGATGATGTTCCAAAAATTTCTAATAACCAGAAAATTAATTGAGAAGGATTGGTCAAGAGTGCAGTCAAATTAAATACTACATAATACAATAATATTTTATTAGTTCGACCTAAATATAGGTGTAACTTATAAAATACTATTGTGGTAAATAGTATTTATTTTGACCATACCCACAACCAACTCTTTTTCTTACTACAATAACGGCAACCTTTTTTCACACCATTAGAAAATTAATTCTTTACATACTATGAAAATTGTTGATAACTAACTTTCTGGTAGTAATTGGAACTTGTCAATGCAAATGAAACAGAAATTTCAAAAATCATATTATAATTTATTGAATAAAAATCCTATTTATTCATAATTTTTTTATATTTGTTTGTTCCCCACACCATAAATGTTATTTAAGTGTAAGCTTAATGCAAATAAGCAGTAAAATAATGGAAAAAAAGTACCAATCTCAGATCATCATGTGTGCTAGTGTTACATCTCTGATTGCTTATATAAAGATTTTTTCTCAACAATTTTTTTTCTGAAATACAGCTTTGATTATGACTGTACAACTGTCACAAAATAATACTTATTTCATGCAAATAGTTACTATTCAATTATAAATTATAGTGGATGAATTGAAAATCGTCAATAATAATTATATTTGTTATTTACAAATTAAAATTAATTTTTTTTTAACTCAATTTAAAATTTCCTTTTTTTATTTAATTTAGTAGATAAGGACAAAATTGTAAATTGTATGATTGCACTTTATTTTTTGAAAATATATTCTGCAACCTTCATTCACATTGTCAATAAAAGAAAAGGAGAAGGAATAGAAGTAAAAATTTATTGGTTAATAAAATATTAGAAAAATTATTTTAGCCCCTTTAATACTTGATTTATTTATTTTTTTTTTTTTTATTAGCTGTATTTTACAATGTTTCGTGCTAATTTGCCCATCTTCAAGTGTGCCATTTTCTTTTATTTCATTTTCTTTTTCATATTTATACTAAAAACAAGTCTTCATTCAGAAAGAAAATTTCTTGGTTGTCCTCTTATCTTTCATAAGACTCATTCTCAAATCATCCATAGCATTTTTTCTCTTAAAATAAGTCTAACTGAACTTATACTGGGCTCAATACTGTTTTATACCACAATAAATTGTAATAAAGCCAATAATAATTAAAATATTTGTATGTTTCCAAAAAAGAATTATAATTATAATTTTTAAAAACTTCAGTAATATAAAAATTTAATTACAATGAATCAATAATTTTTAATACTTCACATTTAATTTACAAAAACTTTAATACACAAAAAATAATTCACATTTATTTATAAAATTCATATATATTTATTATTATTTTTTTTTAGGTATGTAGCTGATTTCTAAGTTCTTGAAAAGGATAGTTGGAAATGATGAACTACACTGCTGTTGGAAAATACATGGCATCAATGCGAATGAGGCCATTGACGAATAATTCACAAATGAAACAAGATATCCTCTCTTGTAAAACTTCTTCAGTTGAATCCACATCAGAAAAATAAATCTTTTCAAGTCTCCCAATTGGCGACGTGCAGTCATCAACTATGTAATCTTAATCAGAAGCCTGGAACCATCACCCTGAGAAGCAAGCAACACATGTCTGGTTTCAGAACAAAATTTTGTATACTTTCCAATATGGATGAAGAACTTCAAGACAGTAAAAGCAGAATCAAGAACATTATTCATTTCATGAGAGTCATTAAAATTTGTCATGTCATTCTATAGTAATAATTATTCGTTCAATATAATTTTTGTATTATTTATTGTAACTATTTTTCATTTAATTGTTATATTCAGTATTGTAATCATTAATGTAATTTAATTGTTATATTCAGTATTGTAATCATTCATGTAATTTAATTGTTATATTGAGTATAGTAATCATTCATGTAATTTAATTCTTGTAATACTAGCTTATAACTGTGATTATTATTCTACTGGTAAATTGAATTATACATGTTATTAAATATTTGTAATTACTAAATAATAAATAAAGAATGTTTAATAATTATTTCATCAATCTGAATCATTATCACTTATGTACTTATTTCAGTAAATATAAATATATTTCAAATGGGGAAAATGTAGTGTAATGATAGTAGTTATGTTTATTTCTGTTAAATTATGTTTGTCATTTTGTAAAATAATAATAACTTGTGTAAAAGTTTTATAAATTACAACCCGTAATTTAATATTAAAGAATAACTTTTGAACTCCAGTTTGGTATTTTTCTACCTTCTTTTTCTTTGGTATTAAAAGAAATGCAATAAAAGTAAATTAAGATAAATGAATGAGAGATACAGAAGTTAAATAAAGTGTATCTCTAATATTATTTATATTTTTCTCTTGTATTGTCTTTATCCATTAGCTTGCTTGTATTAACTTAGTCTTTATACAATACACATACCTATATCACTATATTCTGATATAATTTCATCCTTGATGAAGACCTATGAGTTTTTCATCAAAAGTTGCTTTTGTAATAAAATAATGATATAAGTTAATTTATTTACCCCATGATATACATCACATCAATCAAAATACACAATTGGGTTAACTACAAGGAGAATATAATTTTCAAATTGTAAAGATTTTAATAGCAAGCTGGTGTCAAAATATGAAATAACTTAAAGGATAAAACCAAGAGCGATTATATCTCTAGGAGCACGAATGATTAAATAGATAGAAAATGAAATACCATTAATAATTGAAAATAATTTTTACAAAATGTTTTAATTTGAATCAGATATACATTATTTCGTATAATGATCAGATATAATTATCCATTAAGATATATAAAACTGTAGGTAACAGTACATACAGAAATAAGCATCAAAGTGTTTGATTGCTGAGGAAGAAGGGGAAAACTATAAAGAACTCTTCACAGGAACACATTTATTTGTTTTCCTTCATTATGTTTTAACATAATTTAAAAATAAATAACTATACATATCCATAATATTTATAAAAACACAGTCAACAGTTTGATAACTCTAGATGCATATAGAATTTCACTTACTCTGTACATTCAAGAAGAACCACCTTATGTGTTTCTTCTATTATGTTTTACAATATATTTAAAGTAGATAACAAAACTATTACATATCCATAATAATATTTATAAATACAGTTCACTGTTGATTCACTAATCTCTTCATTTTACACACAAGTATACTTATTAAAAACTCGCGATAAATAATTAAACTAAATTCTGTTATTTATAATGAGAAAAACATTACGAAATAATGTATTACTTAAGATATAAGAAAATCGGACACTAACTATAAGGAACACAACAATGAACTTTAGTAAAAAAATAAATCAAAATTTATTAAACACAATTTTAACTTCTTCACACATTATGGTAGTTTGAAGGTCTGTCCCGTTAAGAATTAAATAATTAAACATTTAAACAGTGACTCAATACGTAAATAACAATTTTATTAACCATTGATAAGTTAAAACGAAGATCGAATAACATTTCCGAAACTGAATGGACATAACAGCTTTACTGAACAAATATTTTGAATAATAGTATTGAAACCTAATAAAAGAGAGCAGCACCCTCCAATAAACGTATACAATGCACTGATAGTTTTAAAAACCGTTAAGAGCAGCACCGTACAGAAAACACGAAATCGGCATTTAGTTCTAAAAGTTGCCGCAAGGTAACAGCAATATCCAGGGACCATTGTATTGAACACGAAACTCGTACGTAGTTGTTAAAACAGCCGCAAGAGGCCAGCACTATCCAGGGAAGCAATGAAATTGTAGTACTAGACGCTGCCGCTAGATAGTAGCACTACAAAGACTCCTGGTCGACTCGAAAAGTGAGCTCCTGTGGCTTCCTAATATCCTAATAGAAATCGAAGAATTTCTCGCTAAAATTCGAATAAAATTCGTAGTGTTCCTATGTCCTGCCAACAGATAGCAGCACCATCGGTATCAGGACCGCTCCGAAACGATAGCTCCTGCTACTTCCTCTTCTCTGATACAAAATAAAGATTTTCAATTCAGAATATTGTGTCGGAGACTCTCCTGGGCCATTTTTTTCTGCTTTCTTGTTTATTCACGCCCGAAATCGATCAGAATATTTAAAATATGTTAAATAAATTTAAGATAATTCCTGTTTTTTCCTATTTCACCCTAAAATAATAAAAATAAATACAAAGCATTAAATTAAGTGTTATTTTCTCCATTTATTAAATAAATACTTACTTTCTTTCTCTATATCTATTTCTTATAATATATTATGATTTCCTTGTTTATCATGCTCGAAATTGATCAGAATATTTAAAAATTGTTAAATAAATTTAAAATAATTCCTTTTTTCCTACTTCACCCTAAAACAAGAAAATAATTACAAATCTTATAATTGAGTGTTATTACAATTCTAAAATATTCCGAAATAAATAAAAGAAGGAAAACATATTATATAATAAAAGAAATAGATATAAGAAAAGAAGAAGTATAAATTTAATAAATTGGTACAAATCTTCTAATTAAGTATTATTACAATTCTAAAACATTTCGATCTATTCCAAGCATAAATAAACAAGGAAATCATATTATATAATACAAGAAATAGATATAAGAAAAGAATAAGTATAAATTTAATAAATGGTTAAAATAGCACTTAATTATTAGATTTATAACAATTTTCCTTGTTTTATGATGAAAAAGAAAAAAAAAGAATTATTTCCAATTTTCGAAAACATTCCAAAATATTTCGATCGATTCCGTTCATAAATAAACTAGTAAATCATATTATATAATATAAGAAATAAATATTATAAGAAAAGTAAGTATTTATTTATCAAATGGTGAAAATAACACGTAATTTAATGTTTTGTAATTATTTTTCTTATTTTAGGGTGAAATAGGAAAAAAAAAGGAATTATATTTAATTTATTTAACAATTTTTAAATATTCTGATCAATTTTGCGCATGAATAAACAAGGAACATAATATAGTATAAAAATAGATATAGAGAAAGAAATTTAAGTATTTATTTAATAAATGGTGAAAATAACACTGAATTTAATATTTTGTAATTATTTCTCTTATATGAAGGTGAAATAAGAAAAACAGGAATTATTTTTAAATTATTTAACAATTTTTAAATGTGCTGATCAATGTCGATGATGAATAAACAAGGAAATCATAATATAATATAAGAAATAGATATACAGAAAGAAAAGTAAGTATTTATTTAATAAATGGTGAAAATAACACTTAATTTAATGTTTTGTAATTATTTTTCTTATTTTAGGATGAAATAGGAAAAAAAGGAATATTTTAAATTTATTTAACAATTTTTGAATATTTTGATGAATTTCGAGCATGAATAAACAAGGAAATCATAATATATTATAAGAAATAGATATAGAGAAAGAAAGTAAGTATTTATTTAATAAATAGAGAAAATAACACTTAATTTAATGCTTTGTATTTATTTTTATTATTTTAGGGTGAAATAGGAAAAAAAGGAATTATTTTAAATTTATTTAACAATTTTTAAATATTCTGATCAATTTCGAGCATGAATAAACAAGGAAATCATAATATAATATAAGAAATAAATATAAAGAAAGAAAAGCAAGTATTTATTTCATAAATGGTTAAAATAACACTTAATTTAATGTTTTGTATTTATTTTTCTTATTTTTGGGTGAAATAGGAAAAAAAGGAATTATCTTAAATTTATTTAACATTTTTTAAATATTCTGATCGATTTCGAGCGTGAATAAGCAAGAAACAGAAAAAAAAATGGCCCCAGGAGAGTTTCCAACACAATATTCTGAATTGAAAAAATTTATTTTGTATCAGGAGAAGAGGAAGTAGCAGGAGCTATCATTTCGGAGCAGTCCTGATACCGATGGTGCTGCTATCTGTTGGCATAGCATATGAACTACGAATTTTATTCGAATTTATAGCGAGAAACTCGTCGATTTCTATTAGGATATTAGGAAGCCACAGGAGCTCACTTTTCGAGTCGACCAGGAGTCTTTGTAGTGCTACTATCTAGCGGCGGCTTCTAGAACTACAATTTCGATGCTTCCTTGGATGGTGCTGGCCTCTTGCGGCTGTTTTAACAACTACGTACGAGTTTCGTGTTCAATACAATAGTCCCTGGATAGTGCTGTTACCTTGCGGCAACTTTTAGAACTAAATGCCGATTTCGTGTTCCCTGTACGGTGCTGCACTCTTTTAGCGGTTTTTAAAACTAATAGTGCATTGTAAACGTTTATTGGATGGTGCTGCTCTCTTTTATTAGGTTTCAATACTATTATTCAAAATATTTGTTCAGTAAGGCTGTTATATCCATTCAGTTTCGGAAACTATTATTCGATCTTCGTTTTAACTTATCAATGGTTAATAAAATTGTTATTTACGTATTGAGTCACTGTTTAATTATTTAATTCTTAACGGGACAGACCTTCAAAACCTACCATAATGTGTGAAGAAGTGAAAATTGTGTTTAATAAATTCTGATTTATTTTTTTACTAAAGTTTATTGTTGCGTTCCTTATAATTAGTGTCCGATTTTCTTATATCTTAAGTAATACATTATTTCGTAATGTTTTTCTCATTATAAATAACAGAATTTAGTTTAGTTATTTATCGCGAGTTTTTAATAAGTATACATTGTGTGTAAAATGAAGAGATCTAGTGAAATCAACAGTGAACTGTATTTATAAATATATTATGGATATGTAATAGTTTTGTTATTTATTTTTAAATTATGTTAAAACATAATGAAAGAAAACAAATAAATGTGTTCCTGTGAAGAGTTCTTTATAGTTTTCCCCCTTCTTCCTCAGCAATCAAACACTTTGATGCTTATTTCTGTATGTACTGTTACCTACAGTTTTATAATATCTTAATGTATATCTGATTCAAATTAAAACATTTAGTTATAATTGTTAATGGTATTTCATTTTCTATCTATTAAATTATTCGTGCTCGTTGAGAATAAACCACTCTTGGTTTTATCATTCTATGTTATTTCAAATTTTGACACCAGCTTGCAATTAAAATCTTATTATATTCTCCTTTTAGTTAACCCAATAGTATATTTTGATTTTAGTTGATTGACTGTGATGTATATCATGAGGTAAATAAACTAACTTCAATCATTATTTAATTACAAAAGCCAGTGTTTTAATGCAAACTCATAGGTCTTCATCAAGGATGAAATTATATCAGATATACAAGTGATATAGATATGTGTTTAGTATAAAGACAGAAGTAAATAAAAAACAAGTTAATAGGCAAGCTAAGGATAAAGACAATACAAGAGACACAAATATAAATAATATTAGAGATACACATATTTAACTTCTTGTATGTCTCCTTTTATCTTAATTTACTTTTATTACATTTCTTTTAATATCAAAGAAAAGGAAGGTAGAAAAAACACCAGACTGGAGTCCAAAAGTTATTCTTTAATAATAAATTTGGGTTGTAATTTATAAAACTTTTACACAAGTTTATTTATAATGTATTTTACAAAATGACAAACATGATTTAACAAAAATAATTATAACTACTTACATTACACTACATTTTACCCATTTGAGATATATTTACTATTTAAAGAATATAAGTACATAAGTGAAAATGATTCAAATTGATGAAATAATTATTAAAACATTCTTTTATTTATTTTATAGTAATTACAAATATTTAATAACATGTATAATTTCAATAACAATAGCATAATTATCACAGTTATAAGCAAGAAATTACATGAATGATTACAATACTGAATATAACAATTAAATGACAGATAATTACAATAAATAATACAACAAATAAATTACATGAATAATTACAATAATGAATACGAAATTATATTAAATGAATAATTACTACTATAGAATGAAATGACAAATTTTAATGACTCTCTTGAAATGAATAATTTTCTTGATTTTATGTTTACTGAAGTTCTTCATCCATATTGGAAAGTATACAAAATTTTGTTCTGAAACCAGACATGTGTTGCTTGCTTCTCAGGGATGGTTCCAGGCTTCTGATTAAGATTACATAGTTGATGACTGCACGTCGCCAATTGGGAGTCTTGAAAAGATTTATTTTTCTGATGTGGATTCAACTGAAGAAGTTTTACAAGAGAGGATATCTTGTTTCATTTGTGAATTATTCGTCAATGGCCTCATTCGCATTGATGCCATGTTTTTTCCAACAGCAGTGTAGTTCATCAATTCCAACTATCCTTTTCAAGAACTTAGAAATCAGCTACATACCTAAAAAAAAAATAATAATATATATGAATTTTATAATAAATGTGAGTTCTTTTTTGTGTATTAAATTTTTTAAAAATTAAATGTGAAGTATTGAAAATTATTGTTTCATTGTAATTAAATTTTTATATTACTTAAGTTTTTAAAAATTATAATAATAATTCTTTTATGTAAACATACAAATATTTTAATTGTTATTGGCTTTATTGCAATTTATTGTGGTATGAAACAGTATTGAGCCCAGTAAAAGTTCAGTTGGACTTTTTAAGAGAAAAAGTGCAATGGATGATTAAGAGAATGAGTATTATGAAAGATATGCGGGGAAGCAAGAATTTTTCTTTTTGAAGGAAGACTTGTTTTTAGTATAAATATGAATGATTACCATTTGATATGTTTCCTCTAAAACGATTATGGATGGCATTTCGTCAAGCAAAGTTTTGATCTCCATATGAATGTTGTAACCCACATACACTTCTTTATATAATAATAAGTTTATTTAAATGATATTTTACAATTTACAAATATGTACATAATAATTGTTCATGGTTTGGTTATACAATATTTCACACTAAAGATACTATTAAAATTATTAACTTCAGTACCATTCCTTTGTTTGACAGTAAGAAAAACTAATAAAATACCTACATACAAAAATAGATTAATAAATGAAAAATAATAATAATAATAATGTAAATAAAAATTAATATATAAATAAAGTAAACAATAATAATAAGATAAAAAACTAGGTACATTTAAATAAAAATATATATTATATATATTAATTAATCTAGACTAAACTAAAATAAATATTCTATGAATACCTTATACAACTTGTAGTTTACTTGGACTGTTCTGTATTCTTGAGACCACACTGTGCTGGAAAAAAAATATTATATTATATCACAAATTAATAAAATTTGAAAATTAATTAAAATTCAAAGAAAAATATTTTTTAATGTTGAAATAAATGTCTATTTCAATTGCTGAAAACCAAACAACAATATAATGAAGTAAAACAAGAACTGCTTACAATTGTGTAAGTTGAAAAAAAAAAAAATATTAACTTTATAAATACAAAAAGATTAAAATAGAAATATGATTGCCCATAGCTAAATAAACTTAATACAAAAAATGAACTTCAAAGATTGAGATGTAAGACTTTTAACATTAGCATTTGTGATCAAATTAATTCAAACACTTCAGTTGCACTTGAGTAATGTATGAAATGGATTCTTGTTAGAGGATGATCTCTTTTAAAAAAACAAAACCATTAAAAAATTTAAAACCACTTCATACCTTCAGTATTTATTAAAAAAATATTTATTAACTTAAAAATTTTAGTAAAACTTCACAAGTATCACTCCTGACATGGTGGCTGGAGCAAGGTCATAAAACAGACGGAATTCCAAAAAAGGTCAAGTATTGACGATTACATTTTGATTTCCATTCACTCAAAAAAATAAACGAACCCTCAACAGCCCATTTACGATGAAGAATAGTCGTTTCCATCTGCTTTCGGACACATTTGGCCATTTTCAGAATAACATCTAATTTCGGTCCAGCCACCATGTTGAAGAGACACTTGTGAAGTTGTATAAAAATATTTCAACAGATTTCCTATTATTTATATAAATACTTAGTGGTCAAAGAATTATATTTGTCTATATCTACATACTACAATTACAATTATTATTCTCACCATAACTTTACACTTCCTCCAGTGAACTTCTGAAGGGCAGTTCTACTAAGGACCATAAGTACTTAGCTAATCACTAAATTGGTGTACAAATTCACAGCATAGCAACCAACAGTCTTCTTTTCCATTTTTTTCTCTCTCGTTGAAAAGCTTAAACTAGCTAAAAGATAGTTTAAGGTAGTTCTGGGTTCAAGATCATTTGAGAGATCAATCGCTAGAAAGAAAAATAAATATAAATAAAAACGTTACAAATTTAAAACTAAGATCAAATAGTAATAGAAAATCCAAAAGCCGTCGAATGTCAACAACTATGTTCACAAATGGGCTCACTACTTTAGCTCAAGTCCTTTTCAGTTAAGGTCATGGCCAAGACAATAGATCATTCATCTCCGTAAATTGCCAAACACACTTGGCTACTTACGGGTTTCTATGTATAGAGTGATCAATATGATCTTAACAAATCTGTCAACCAGATATGATATTTAAGAACTAGTAATAAAATTTTAATAACTTAATTTAAACATAAATATAATTATAAAAATCTTAGATCCCATCCTCCTCCCGTGTTATAAACTTAACATACTAATATAAGATAATAATGTGATAAAATAATTATTTCATCTGAGAATCCTCAACATAGACAGTAGATGAGCATTTTGGAGAACTAACACCATCATGAGATAAAATGCATAATTTAGATATACAAGAGCGAGAGGTAAGATGGAAGAGCTCAGGGCAATGTAAACTGTCCTTTATGATATGAAATACTATACAATCTTGACTCTGCTGTACCATGAACCCAAATATCAGAGAATTCCATTTAAGAGAATGACAGTAAATACAAATATCATATTTAAATACGTATGGGTTGACTGGAAACCATGAAATATTGGTATATACGTTTTTACGATAATAAGCCATTTGAATTAATATTAACTGAAAAGAATTAATTTATAATTTGCTTTTATTCTTTTGGTTCATAACTATAATGTAGCCTTTTTAAATTATATTTTAAAATAAAGAAGCCTTAAGGATTTTCGCCTTTTTCCATAATTTTTCATTGTTATCAGACTAGATTGGCGATCGTCGAGGGCTCCAGAGGGGTCTCCAAAATCATTGTTGTATATTTTTTTAGTAGCCCAAAAATAATTTCTAACAAATGGTAAGCGTCCCTGAAGATAGGGCGGAGTCCCGGGGCGATTGCTCCGGTTACCCCACCCTAAAGCTGGCACTGTTTATAATATATAGTTATTAAAAACTATTAGAAATACTTTTTCACGTTAATGCCTAAAATTGCCGTAATTGCTATTTTAAAATATTTTTTTGAAAATGATCTGAAGGAGGGAGGAAACTGCCTATCTCTAAAAAATTGAATGGAGTGATAGTCAGCGTAAACTTTTATATCTTTTACCTTAAGCATTACAGTTGCTCCATTCCGTCGTTCTTTTGTTCTATTCAGTGATCGTTAGTGATAAACATAACTTTTATATCTTTTATCTTAAGCACTACAGTTGCTCCATTCCGTCGTTCTTTCGTTCTCTTCAGTGATCTTTAGTGATAAACAAAAGAGGAATATGTAAATAAAAATAATCACAATACTACTTTTTCGGTTGAAAAAAAAACTTTATATTTGGATGTGTACTTAATGGTTCAGATTACAATTGAACGCATATCATATGGATTTTTAAACGAAGAAAAGGCCTAATTTATTCACCACCGGATATCCCATACAATAGGCCGCAAATATTATAGTATGATTTGCTTAGGATAAAAATTGTCAACAAATGCTTTTCCTTCCTTGTTCATAAATTATGGCTTGTTACAGTTGTATTATTAGTCTAATTTTCCTTGTAGAATGATAAATATTACACAGATTGCGTAAATTAATTAAAATATGACTTTATCAGTTGGAGATAATCTTTGCACAAACGATTAATTATACAATTTGACATGTTATAAATAATAATCGTTTTCAATTATTATATATTTGTTGCAATACAGGAAAATACCCAAGGTGTCTTAAAGGCTTTATCTAAATTATTCATCTGCTATAAATTCGTCTAATTATAATTATGAGGACCAGACCAAATTTATTGTTCATGGATTTCTTAACGATATGAACTCAAAAACCATACAGAACATAAAAAATACTATGAAAACATTTAATTTCATTATTATTGGATTTAAATGTGCTAAGCTGAAGTATATGAAACTAAATACGTTTTCGGTTGTTCATCTAACAGATTTCTTAGACCAGAATTCTGAGGTACAACATAATAGGTGTAGATTGGAGTTATTATACTAAGATTTATACCAAGGTTTTATATAAGTCAAAAAACATTGCAAATATTATTGGAAAATTGGTGGATTTCTTGGTTGAGAAAGGAAGTAAATTAGAAAATATACATCTTATAGAACACAGTTTGGGAGCACAGGCGGATTTGCAGGAGCATCTTTGAAAACCGGAAGAGTTGCCAGGATTTCAGGTAATCATCATATTAAGTTCAGGTTCTCTATCATATTAAATGTAGATTCATCAGCATACCAACCAATTGGGTTACTTTTCACCTGTTCTGGAATTTTTTTGATAATCTTCTTCACCTTCCTTAGAGCATAACTGAAAGAACTCCCTGGTCTCAATTAAACAGAAGAACCAGCGATATGGGATATCACATTTCACCCAGATAACTCGTTATACAAAGTTCTAAGGATTAATGTTAGTGTGAATTTAAAAGTTTTCTAATATTTTTCTCTGTTTTTAGTGTCAAAGGAATATTTTATGGGAAAACAAACCATAGATCTCCATTTTCAATAATCATTAAAAGAAAGTGAAAATAATTAAAATATGTGCTGAATATAAAAATGAAAGCTCTAAAAGGCGTTGAATATTCTTTACAATTGCCTCAAAATACCTAATGACAAACTACTGTTTTAAATCAATTATCCTTACCTAAACTTTCTTCATAACTTTTTGATCCAGTTAGAATGAAATTTTATAAGTAATCAGTAATAATAATTCTTGCATTAAAAAAACAATTGATAACAACATCCATTTGACAGCCACTTATATTATCAGAGGTGCCCCCCTCCAAGGTAGATGGCGCAAGAACCTACCCTCCCCAACCTCTTCACAAGATATTTTATTGTTCAATTTATCTTAAAAACAGAGCAAGCTAGATCGTAGATCATATACAATTACATTTGCTGTGGTATGTTCCATGTTTTCCCTTTATTCCTTTGTCCAAAAATTCATAATAATTGCCTCGTCGAAATTTGATCCCCTTACAAATTCAAAAAATCCGTCAAAGTATGCCCTCCTCAAAAATTATGATGGCGCAACTTGTGCCATGAAACCCCCTTTTGGGCACTCCTGACTTACATCATGAATACCTTTCTCTGATTTCTAATATGTAGAAAAACAATATAAAAAAAGAAAACACAATGGTTTGGCGCAAAATGTTTTCAATTTTATGTATTTATAATTTTTTTTAGCTTTTAAATGTCTAAATCATCCGTTATTTTCCATCTGAATTCCTCATTTAATATATACTTTTTCTAAATCTCCAAGAATTTTATTGAACAAATACAATATATGTACTTACATCCCTTTTTTACTTTTTCCTTGTACTGCTCCGGGGCATTTTAAGGTCCTCATATAAAAAAATTAACAGAAATTAACTACCTCATTTAATAAAGTAGATAATTTCTGTTATTTAATAATTAAATAAAAATTTAATGGGAAGTAGGTAGCAGCTTGCTTATCTTGATTTATATCTTTTCTTTTATTTCATGATAAAGATGATTTGCAGCTTTGTAGTTTAATTATAATAAAATTCTGTTTGTTCATTCCACTATTTATATTTACTTTCACACTTGATTACATTAATAAGATCAAAAATAAATTAACAATTAGTCAAACACCCTAATTTAATAAACTACTAAAATAATGCATAAATATATACGATTGAAAAATTATATATTATTCCAAAATTCAAATTAATAAAAAAAAATATTTTTTATTAAAATAACAGTTGAACTATTCGCCCACAGATAGCAGCACAAATCAAGGAAGCTTTAAAATATTAGTTCTAGATAGCGTCGTAAGATGCCAGCACTATCCAAGCAATGTTAAATAATGGCTGGAAAATTTCATGCTATACTAGAAGTTATTAAGTGATTTTAATTAAATTATTATTCTTTTCCTTATTTCTAAGTAGTTGAGTCCCGTAATTTCAATCCTGCATTAAATTTAAATAATAAACATCAATGTTATACATTTGAATAAAACAAGAATAACATTAAAAAGAGAGAAATTCATATAAATAACTGAATAACAACTGAAATGAATTTAGAAAAACAAAAGGGGGCCACGGGCGGATCTACGGGGGAGGGGGGCTTTCGGGCTGAAGCCCCCCCAAAATCGAAAAATATAACCATATTTTATGGGAAATTTTTTTTTAAAAATACCTCTTAAAGTATTATTGTTCGTGTAATTACATTTAAAAGTACTTAAGGAATAACTTAAACACCATTTCATATAGGTAGTTAGTTTCTTTCTTTTTTTCCAAAGTAATTATCGTTATTTTTATGAAAAAAAAAGGTTTCGGGCTGAAGCCCCCCCCCAAAATTAAATCCTGGATCCGCTAGTGAAAAGGGCTAACCTTTAAGAGAAAAGAAACTACTGTATGACATTAAATGTTTTATGTATATATTTTAATTAAAGTTTTTAAATATCTCCAACTCTTTTCCTATCTTACATTATTTTCCATATAAATATTTTTTTCTCTTTATTTTTTAAATTGACAACTGCTAATGTCCAATGACAACCGGTGAATGAGATTACTATATACTAATAAACTAGGAGAAAGGGCGAGGATAGGCATGAGGAAGAGAAAAAACCAATGGCTAATCTTCAGTCATGTTAGTCGTCTGTGATTTTATATCATAATTATTAAGATGATTAAATTTAAATATTTAATCTTTAAACTCTTTATTTAAAATAATAAAATTTAAAAAATTGTAATTTTTGCATTGTGTTATTGCTTAAATGTTTATTTATGTAATTCTTAATGTTACAGGCCAGCACAGTTTCCCATAATGTGTTACTAAGTTAAAATTGTGCATAGAAAATTTTGTAATATTTTTTTTTCCTGAAGTTTATTGTATTAAGATGTTATATAGAAACTCATACTCATACACTAACTTTAGGTAGTGTATGAGTTTCTTATGTTTTAAATAATTGATTATTTTATTATGTTTTTATTCATTAGAAATTACAGAATTTAGTTAAGTTATTTATTATTAGTTTCTCGAAAGTGTACATTGAGAGTGAAGTGAAGATTTGAGTGCATCTTGAGATATCTATTGTGAACTGTTTATGTAAATATGTGTATGTAATAGTTTTGTTATATATTTTTAAATATATGATAAAAAATAATGGAAGGAAACAAATAAATGTCTGTATGTGACAAGTTCTTTTTAGTTGATCCAATTCTTTCTTTGTAATTAAAAATTATGTACTATTAACTAAAGATTTATATTGTTTCATTGTATATCTGATTTAAATTATAACAGTTTGCTTAAATTGTTTTCTAAGGTTGAAGGTAGGTTATTTTCATTCTATTAAGTTATACATCTTCATAAGGAATAATTCATTCTTGTTTTTTTTATTTCAAGTATTCCTTTTAAATTTTAATGCCAGTTTCCATTTAAAATCTTTTGATAGTTAAAATTGTAACATTTTAAAAATAATATTTGAAAACTATCTTCTGTTCTTAATTTATGAAATAGAATGTTTCGATTGTGATATATGTCATGGAGTAAATTAACTAACTTCAATCATTATTTTATCACAAAAGCCAACATTTTGATGTAAACTCATAGGTCTTCATCAAGGATGGAATTAAATCAGATATACAAGTGATATAGATTTGTGTATAGTATAAAAATCGAAGTAAATAAAAAAATTAATTAAAATAATTTAAGGATAAAGGCAGTACAAGAGCCAAAAATAAAAATAATAATAAAGATACATATAACTTAACTTTATGTATCACTTACTTTATTTTCATTTACTTTTATTATATTTCTTTTAGTATCAAAGAAAGAGGAGGTGAAAAAAACAAAAGACGGCTTCAAAATTTATTTTTTGATGGGAAATTCGGGTTGTGATATATCAAACTTTTACACAAGTTTATTTATTATATATTTTACAAAAATACAAACAACATTTAAAAGAAATAAAAATAACAGCTTATATCACACTACATTTTCTTCCTTTATAATATATATTTACTGGATAAAGAATGCGAGTACATTAGTTAAATTCTTATCCAATTAATTATACATTTAATGATGTTTAAAAAAATACTTGATTTGTCATATACATATTTCTTCTTGTAATAAAAATTTCTTAGTCATCATACACTCACAATCCATCTGAGAGGTCTTGGACGCAAAGGAAGTTGATTTGTCCACTGATGATGTTCCAAAAATTTCTAATAACCAGAAAATTAATTGAGAAGGATTGGTCAAGAGTGCAGTCAAATTAAATACTACATAATACAATAATATTTTATTAGTTCGACCTAAATATAGGTGTAACTTATAAAATACTATTGTGGTAAATAGTATTTATTTTGACCATACCCACAACCAACTCTTTTTCTTACTATAATAACGGCAACCTTTTTTCACACCATTAGAAAATTAATTCTTTACATACTATGAAAATTGTTGATAACTAACTTTCTGGTAGTAATTGGAACTTGTCAATGCAAATGAAACAGAAATTTCAAAAATCATATTATAATTTATTGAATAAAAATCCTATTTATTCATAATTTTTTTATATTTGTTTGTTCCCCACACCATGAATGTTATTTAAGTGTAAGCTTAATGCAAATAAGCAGTAAAATAATGGAAAAAAAAAGTACCAATCTCAGATCATCATGTGTGCTAGTGTTACATCTCTGATTGTTTATATAAAGGTTTTTTCTCAACAATTTTTTTTCTGAAATACACCTTTGATTATGACTGTACTACTGTCACAAAATAATACTTATTTCATACAAATAGTTACTATTCAATTATAAACTATAGTGGATGAATTGAAAATCGTCAATAATAATTATATTTGTTATTTACAAATTAAAATTAATTTTTTTTAACTCAATTTAAAATTTCCTTTTTTTATTTAATTTAGTAGATAAGGACAAAACTGTAAATTGTATAATTGCACTTTATTTTTTGAAAATCTATTCTGCAACCTTTATTCAAATTGTCAATAAAAGAAAAGGAGAAGGAATAGAAGTAAACATTTATTGGTTAATAAAATATTAGGAAAATTATTTTAGCCCCTTTAATACTTGATTTTTTTTTTTTTTTTTATTAGCTGTATTTGACAATGTTTCGTGCTAATTTGCCCATCTTCAAGTGTGCCATTTTCTTTTATTTCATTTTCTTTATCATATTTATACTAAAAAAAGTCTTCATGCAGAAAGAAAATTTCTTGGTTGTCCTCTTATCTTTCATAATCATCTCATAATCATCCATAGCATTTTTTCTCTTAAAATAAGTCTAACTGAACTTACACTGGGCTCAATACTGTTTTATACCACAATAAATTGTAATAAAGCCAATAATAATTAAAATATTTGTATGTTTCCAAAAAAGAATTATAATTATAATTTTTAAAAACTTTAGTAATATAAAAATTTAATTACAATGAATCAATAATTTTTAATACTTCACATTTAATTTACAAAAACTTTAATACACAAAAAATAATTCACATTTACTTATCAAATTCATATATATTTATTTATTTATTTTTTTAGGTATGTAGCTGATTTCTACCTCCTTCTTGAAAAGGATAGTTGGAAATGATGAGCTACACTGCTGTTTGAAAAAAACATGGCATCGATGCAAATGAGGCCATTGACGAATAATTCACAAATGAAACAAGACATTCTCTCTTGTAAAACTTCTTCAGTTGAATCCACATCAGAAAAAGAAATCTTTCCAAGACTCCCCATCGAGGACATGCAGTCATCAACTATGTATTCTTAATCAGAAGCCTGGAACCATCACCCTGAGAAGCAAGCAACACATGTCTGGTTTCAGAACAAAATTTTGTGTACTTTCCAATATGGTTAAAGAACTTCATGACAGTAAAAGCAGAATCAAGAACATTATTCATTTCATGAGTCATTAAAATTTGTCATGTCATTCTATCGTAATAATTATTCGTTCAATATAATTTTTGTATTATTCATTGTAACTATTTTTCATTTAATTGTTATATTCAGTATTGTAACCATTCATGTAATTTAATTTTTATATTCAGTATTGTAATCATTCATGTAATTTAATTGTTATATTCAGTATAGTATTCATTCATGTAATTTAATTGTTATATTCAGTATAGTAATCATTCATGTAATTTAATTGTTATATTCAGTATAGTAATCATTCATGTAATTTAACTCTTGTAATTACTAGCTTATAACTGTGATTATTATTCTACTGGTATTGAAATTATACATGTTATTAAATATTTGTAATTACTATAAAATAAATAAAAGAATCTTTTAATAATTATTTCATCAATCTGAATCATTATCACTTATGTACTTATATTCTGTAAATAGTAAATATATTTCAAATGGGGAAAATGTAGTGTAACGATAGTAGTTATGTTTATTTCTGTTAAATTATGTTTGCAATTTTGTAAAATATATAATAACTTGTGTAGAAGTTTTATAAATTACAACCCGTATTTATTATTAAAGAATAACTTTTGAACTCCAGTTTGGTGTTTTTTCTACCTTCCTTTTCTTTGATACTAAAAGAAATGCTATAAAAGTAAATTAAGATAAAATGAGAGATACGAGAAGTTAAATAATGTGTATCTCTAATATTATTTTATATTTTTGTCTCTTGTATTGTCTTTATCCTTAGCTTGCTTGTATTAACTTATGTATTTATACTATACACATACCTATATCACTTATATTTCTGATATAATTTCATCCTTGATGAAGACCTATGAGTTTGCATCAAAAGTTGGCTTTTGTAATAAAATAATGATATAAGTTAATTTATTTACCCCATGATATACATCACAGTCAATCAAAATACACAATTGGGTTAACTACAAGGAGAATATAATTTTCAAATTGTAAAGATTTTAATAGCAAGCTGGTGTCAAAATATGAAATAACTTAGAAGGATAAAACCAAGAGCGATTTATTCTCTAGGAGCACAAATGGTTAAATAGATAGAAAATGAAATACCATTAATAATTGAAAATAATTTTTACAAAATGTTTTAATTTGAATCAGATATACATTATTTCGTATAATGAGTCAGATATAATTATCCATTAAGATATTATAAAACTGTAGGTAACAGTACATACAGAAATAAGCATCAAAGTGTTTGATTGCTGAGGAAGAAGGGGGAAAACTATAAAGAACTCTTCACAGGAACACATTTATTTGTTTTCCTTCATTATGTTTTAACATAATTTAAAAATAAATAACTATTACATATCCATAATATTTATAAAAACACAGTCAACAGTTGATAACTCTAGATGCATATAGAATTTCACTTACTCTGTACATTCAAGAGAAACACCTTTATGTGTTTTCTTCTATTATGTTTTACAATATATTTAAAGTAGATAACAAAACTATTACATATCCATAATAATATTTATAAATACAGTTCACTGTTGATTTCACTAGATCTCTTCATTTTACACACAATGTATACTTATTAAAAACTCGCGATAAATAATTAAACTAAATTCTGTTATTTATAATGAGAAAAACATTACGAAATAATGTATTACTTAAGATATAAGAAAATCGGACACTAACTATAAGGAACACAACAATGAACTTTAGTAAAAAAATAAATCAAAATTTATTAAACACAATTTTAACTTCTTCACACATTATGGTAGGTTTTGAAGGTCTGTCCCGTTAAGAATTAAATAATTAAACATTTAAACAGTGACTCAATACGTAAATAACAATTTTATTAACCATTGATAAGTTAAAACGAAGATCGAATAACAGTTTCCGAAACTGAATGGACATAACAGCTTTACTGAACAAATATTTTGAATAATAGTATTGAAACCTAATAAAAGAGAGCAGCACCATCCAATAAACGTATACAATGCACTGATAGTTTTAAAAACCGTTAAGAGAGTGCAGCACCGTACAGAAAACACGAAATTGGCATTTAGTTCTAAAAGTTGCCGCAAGGTAACAGCACTATCCAGGGACCATTGTATTGAACACGAAACTCGTACGTAGTTGTTAAAACAGCCGCAAGAGGCCAGCACTATCCAGGGAAGCAATGAAATTGTAGTACTAGACGCTGCCGCTAGATAGTAGCACTACAAAGACTCCTGGTCGACTCGAAAAGTGATCTCCTGTGGCCTCCTAATATCCTAATAGAAATCGACGAATTTCTCGCTATAAATTCGAATAAAATTCGTAGTTCCTATGTTCTGCCAACAGATAGCAGCACCATCGGTATCAGGACCGCTCCGAAACGATAGCTCCTGCTACTTCCTCTTCTCCTGATACAAAATAAAGATTTTCAATTCAGAATATTGTGTCGGAGACTCTCCTGGGGCCATTTTTTTCTGTTTTCTTGTTTATTCACGCCGAAATCGATCAGAATATTTAAAATATGTTAAATAAATTTAAGATAATTCCTGTTTTTTCCTATTTCACCCAAAATAAGAAAAATAAATACAAAACATTAAATTAAGTGTTATTTTAACCATTTATTAAATAAATACATGCTTTTCTTTCTCTATATCTATTTCTTATATTATATTATGATTTTCTTGTTTATTCATGCTCGAAATTGATCACAATATTTAAAAATTGTTAAATAAATTTAAAATAATTCCTTTTTTTCCTATTTCACCCTAAAAAAAGAAAAATAATTACAAATCTTATAATTGAGTGTTATTACAATTCTAAAATATTCCGAATATAAATAAAAGAAGGAAAACATATTATATAATAAAAGAAATAGATGTAAGAAAAGAAGAAGTATAAATTTAATAAATTGGTACAAATCTTATAATTAAGTATTATTACAATTCCAAAATATTTCGATCGATTGCGAGCATAAATAAACTAGAAAATCATATTATATAATGCAAGAAATCAACATGATAAAAAAGGAAGTATTAATTTAATGAATAGAGTAAATACCACCTATTTTGAAGATTCGTAACCACTTTCCTTGTATTATGATGAAATAAGAAAAAAAAAGAATTATTTCCAATTTTCGAAAAAATTCCAAAATATTTCGATCGATTCCGAGCATAAATAAACTAGTAAATCATATTATATAATATAAGAAATAAATATTATAAGAAAAGTAAGTATTTATTTATCAAATGGTGAAAATAACACGTAATTTAATGTTTTGTAATTATTTTTCTTATTTTAGGATGAAATAGGAAAAAAAAGGAATTATTTTAAATTTATTTAACAATTTTTAAATATTCTGATCAATTTCGAGCATGAATAAACAAGGAAATCATAATATAATATAAGAAATACATATAGAGAAAGAAAATTAAGTATTTATTTAATAAATGGTGAAAATAACACTGAATTTAATGTTTTGTAATTATTTTTCTTATATGAAGGTGAAATAAGAAAAACAGGAATTATTTTTAAATTATTTAACAATTTTTAAATGTGCTGATCAATGTCGAGGATGAATAAGCAAGGAAATCATAAATAATATAAGAAATAGATATACAGAAAGAAAAGTAAGTATTTATTTAATAAATGGTGAAAATAACACTTAATTTAATGTTTTGTAATTATTTTTCTTATTTTAGGATGAAATAGGAAAAAAAGGAATTATTTTAAATTTATTTAACAATTTTTAAATATTTTGATCAATTTCGAGCATGAATAAACAAGGAAATCATAATATAATATAAGAAATAGATATAAAGAAAGAAAAGCAAGTATTTATTTCATAAATGGTTAAAATAACACTTAATTTAATGTTTTGTATTTATTTTTCTTATTTTTGGGTGAAATAGGAAAAAAAGGAGTTATCTTAAATTTATTTAACATTTTTTAAATATTCTGATCGATTTCGAGCGTGAATAAACAAGAAACCAGAAAAAAAATGGCCCCAGGAGAGTCTCCGACACAATATTCTTAATTGAAAATCTTTATTTTGTATCAGGAGAAGAGGAAGTAGCAGGAGCTATCATTTCGGAGCGGTCCTGATACCGATGGTGCTGCTATCTGTTGGCAGAACATAGGAACTACGAATTTTATTCGAATTTATAGCGAGAAATTCTTCGATTTCTATTAGGATATTAGGAAGCCACAGGAGCTCACTTTTCGAGTCGACCAGGAGTCTTTGTAGTGCTACTATCTAGCGGCGGCTTCTAGAACTACAATTTCGATGCTTCCTTGGATGGTGCTGGCCTCTTGCGGCTGTTTTAACAACTACGTACGAGTTTCGTGTTCAATACAATAGTCCCTGGATAGTGCTGTTACCTTGCGGCAACTTTTAGAACTAAATGCCGATTTCGTGTTCCCTGTACGGTGCTGCACTCTTTTAGCGGTTTTTAAAACTATCAGTGCATTGTATACGTTTATTGGATGGTGCTGCTCTCTTTTATTAGGTTTCAATACTATTATTCAAAATATTTGTTCAGTAAGGCTGTTATATCCATTCAGTTTCGGAAACTGTTATTCGATCTTCGTTTTAACTTATCAATGGTTAATAAAATTGTTATTTACGTATTGAGTCACTGTTTAAATGTTTAATTATTTAATTCTTAACGGGACCTTTAAAACCTACCATAATGTGTGAAGAAGTTAAAATTGTGTTTAATAAATTCTGATTTATTTTTTTACTAAAGTTTATTGTTGTGTTCCTTATAGTTAGTGTCCGATTTTCTTATATCTTAAGTAATACATTATTTCGTAATGTTTTTCTCATTATAAATAACAGAATTTAGTTTAATTATTTATCGCGAGTTTTTAATAAGTATACATTGTGTGTAAAATGAAGAGATCTAGTGAAATCAACAGTGAACTGTATTTATAAATATTATTATGGATATGTAATAGTTTTGTTATGTACTTTAAATATATTGTAAAACATAACAGAAGAAAAAGGTGTTTCTCTTGAATGTACAGAGTAAGTGAAATTCTATATGCATCTAGAGTTATCAACTGTTGACTGTGTTTTTAAAAATATTATGGATATGTAATAGTTATGTATTTTTAAATATGTTAAAACAATGAAAGAAAACAAATAAATGTGTTCCTGTGAAGAGTTCTTTATAGTTTATCCCATTCTTCCTTAGCAATGAAACACTTTGCTGCTCATTTCTTTATGTACTGTTACCTACAGATTTATAATATTTTAATGTATATCTGATTCATATTAAAACATTTAGTTAAAATTGTTAATGGTATTTCATTTTCTATCTATTAAATTATTCGTGCTCGTTGAGAATAAACCACTCTTGGTTTTATCATTCTATGTTATTTCAAATTTTGACACCAGCTTGCAATTAAAATCTTATTATATTCTCCTTTTATTTTGATTTTAGTTGATTGACTGTGATGTATATCATGAGGTAAATAAACTAACTTCAATCATTATTTAATTACAAAAGCCAGCGTTTTAATGCAAACTCATAGGTCTTCATCAAGGATGAAATTATATGAGATATACAAGTGATATAGATATGTGTTTAGTATAAAGACAGAAGTAAATAAAAAACAAGTTAATAAGCAAGCTAAGGATAAAGACAATACAAGAGACACAAATATAAATAATATTAGAGATACATATATTTAACTTCTTGTATGTCTCATTTTATCTTAATTTACTTTTATTACATTTCTTTTAATATCAAAGAAAAGGAAGGTAGAAAAAACACCAGACTGGAGTCCAAAAGTTATTCTTTAATAATAAATTTGGGTTGTAATTTATAAAACTTTTACACAAGTTTATTTATTATGTATGTTACAAAATGACAAACATGATTTAACAAAAATAAACATAACTACTTACATTACACTACATTTTACCCATTTGAGATATATTTACTATTTAAAGAATATAAGTACATAAGTGAAAATGATTCAAATTGATGAAATAATTATTAAAACATTCTTTTATTTATTTTATAGTAATTACAAATATTTAATAACATGTATAATTTCAATAACAATAGCATAATTATCACAGTTATAAGCAAGAAATTACATGAATGATTACAATACTGAATATAACAATTAAATGACAGATAATTACAATAAATAATACAACAAATAAATTACATGAATAATTACAATAATGAATACGAAATTATATTAAATGAATAATTACTACTATAGAATGAAATGACAAATTGTAATGACTCTCTTGAAATGAATAATTTTCTTGATTTTATGTTTACTGAAGTTCTTCATCCATATTGGAAAGTATACAAAATTTTGTTCTGAAACCAGACATGTGTTGCTTGCTTCTCAGGGTGATGGTTCCAGGCTTCTGATTAAGATTACATAGTTGATGACTGCACGTCGCCAATTGGGAGTCTTGAAAAGATTTATTTTTCTGATGTGGATTCAACTGAAGAAGTTTTACAAGAGAGGATATCTTGTTTCATTTGTGAATTATTCGTCAATGGCCTCATTCGCATTGATGCCATGTTTTTTCCAACAGCAGTGTAGTTCATCATTTCCAACTATCCTTTTCAAGAACTTAGAAATCAGCTACATACCTAAAAAAAAATAATAATAAATATATATGAATTTGATAAATAAATGTGAGTTCTTTTTTGTGTATTAAATTTTTTAAAAATTAAATGTGAAGTATTGAAAATTATTGTTTCATTGTAATTAAATTTTTATATTACTTAAGTTTTTAAAAATTATAATAATAATTCTTTTATGTAAACATACAAATATTTTAATTGTTATTGGCTTTATTGCAATTTATTGTGGTATGAAACAGTATTGAGCCCAGTAAAAGTTCAGTTGGACTTTTTAAGAGAAAAAGTGCAATGGATGATTAAGAGAATGAGTATTATGAAAGATATGCGGGGAAGCAAGAATTTTTCTTTTTGAAGGAAGACTTGTTTTTAGTATAAATATGAATGATTACCATTTGATATGTTTCCTCTAAAACGATTATGGATGGCATTTCGTCAAGCAAAGTTTTGATCTCCATATGAATGTTGTAACCCACATACACTTCTTTATATAATAATAAGTTTATTTAAATGATATTTTACAATTTACAAATATGTACATAATAATTGTTCATGGTTTGGTTATACAATATTTCACACTAAAGATACTATTAAAATTATTAACTTAAGTACCATTCCTTTGTTTGACAGTAAGAAAAACTAATAAAATACCTACATACAAAAATAGATTAATAAATGAAAAATAATAATAATAATAATGTAAATAAAAATTAATATATAAATAAAGTAAACAATAATAATAAGATAAAAACTAGGTACATTTAAATAAAAATATATATTATATATGTTAATTAATCTAGACTAAACTAAAATAAATATTCTATGAATACCTTATACAACTTGTAGTTTACTTGGACTGTTCTGTATTCTTGAGACCACACTGTGCTGGAAAAAAAATATTATATTATATCACAAATTAATAAAATTTGAAAATTAATTAAAATTCAAAGAAAAATATTTTTTAATGTTGAAATAAATGTCTATTTCAATTGCTGAAAACCAAACAACAATATAATGAAGTAAAACAAGAACTGCTTACAATTGTGTAAGTTGAAAAAAAAAAAATATATTAACTTTATAAATACAAAAAGATTAAAATAGAAATATGATTGCCCATAGCTAAATAAACTTAATACAAAAAATTAACTTCAAAGATTGAGATGTAAGACTTTTAACATTAGCATTTGTGATAAAATTAATTCAAACACTTCAGTTGCACTTGAGTAATGTATGAAATGGATTCTTGTTAGAGGATGATCTCTTTTAAAAAAACAAAACCATTAAAAAATTTAAAACCACTTCATACCTTCACTATTTATAAAAAAAATATTTATTAACTTAAAAATTTTAGTAAAACTTCACAAGTATCACTCCTGACATGGTGGCTGGAGCAAGATCATAAAACAGACAGAATTCCAAAAAAGGTCAAGTATTGACGATTACATTTTGATTTCCATTCACTCAAAAAAATAAACGAACCCTCAACAGCCCATTTACGATGAAGAATAGTCGTTTCCATCTGCTTTCGGACACATTTGGCCATTTTCAGAATAACATCTAATTTCGGTTCAGCCACCATGTTGAAGAGACACTTGTGAAGTTGTATAAAAAAATTTCAACAGATTTCTTATTATTTATATAAATACTTAGTGGTCAAAGAATTATATTTGTCTATATCTACATACTACAATTACAATTATTATTCTCACCATAACTTTACACTTCCTAAGGACCATAAGTACTTAGCTAATCACTAAATTGGTGTACAAATTCACAGCATAGCAACCAACAGTCTTCTTTTCCATTTTTTTCTCTCTCGTTGAAAAGCTTAAACTAGCTAAAAGATAGTTTAAGGTAGTTCTGGGTTCAAGATCATTTGAGAGATCAATCGCTAGAAAGAAAAATAAATATAAATAAAAACGTTACAAATTTAAAACTAAGATCAAATAGTAATAGAAAATCCAAAAGCCGTCGAATGTCAACAACTATTTTCACAAATGGGCTCACTACTTTAGCTCAAGTCCTTTTCAGTTAAGGTCATGGCCAAGACAATAGATCATTCATCTCCGTAAATTGCCAAACACACTTGGCTACTTACGGGTTTCTATGTATAGAGTGATCAATATGATCTTAACAAATCTGTCAACCAGATATGACATTTAAGAACTAGTAATAAAATTTTAATAACTTAATTTAAACATAAATATAATTATAAAAATCTTAGATCCCATCCTCCTCCCGTGTTATAAACTTAACATACTAATATAAGATAATAATGTGATAAAATAATTATTTCACCTGAGAATCCTCAACATAGACAGTAGATGAGCATTTTGGAGAACTAACACCATCATGAGATAAAATGCATAATTTAGATATACAAGAGCGAGAGATAAGATGGAAGAGCTCAGGGCAATGTAAACTGTCCTTTATGATATGATATACTATACAATCTTGACTCTGCTGTACCATGAACCCAAATATCAGAGAATTCCATTTAAGAGAATGACAGTAAATACAAATATCATATTTAAATACGTATGGGTTGACTGGAAACCATGAAATATTGGTATATACGTTTTTATTTATTCATAAATATTTATTTGGTTGGGGAACTTACCTATATTTAACTAATTGGCTAACAAATGATAATTTTGCTTCCTTCCAGGTATGAAAATTTATTCTGTAACTGTTAGATTTTTTATTAACTACGTTCTTTAACCTGGAAAGGATGGAACTTAAAATTTCCTCCTCTTGCAGCGTAACTTTTGCCATGATTTCGAAATTTGAATTAAAATCACTAAAATAATTTGTAAACAAACTAAGGGAGAAGGTTAAACACTGTTATAAAAGCGTCTGATAAGTAATCGATAAGTGTCCGATATTTATTGAAATCCAGTAAAGATCATACGATAAGCCCGTCCTTGAGTTATAAACTATTAAATCTATAAAGTACCTATAAAGACATAATCGTACTGAATTACAAATTTGTTAAATGGCTATTCTAAGACACAAATACTTGTTTTTCAATCCAATTAATTCGTAAATACACGCAAATCATGAGTGACAGCCTTGACAGATGACCTCTTTGAACATGCAGTTATCACCATTATCGGTGATAATGTTCTTATCTTTGAAGGTTGGGAAGAAATGATAATAATAAATTTTACAACAAACACCATCGCCTATCACTATGGAATATTAATATAGCATCTAATCGGCGTTTTAAATTTTTAAAATTTTGGTATTATAGTTCAACATTTAAAATGGGAGGCAAACTTTCCAGTTTGGATCCAATGGAGGTACCTGTGCCAGAGTTACACTTGCTGCTAGAAAGGGATCCTTATTTAAAGCCTCATGAGAGGGAATTCCGTCGAAGGCAAGACTTTATTTATCTATTTTTTTTATCATTTAGTAATAAATTTATAGTTAATATGTATCATTTAAGGAAAGAATTATTTTATAGCCAACCAAAGCATCCGATGCTTTTAGTAAGTAATTTATAATATAAATAATAGGTTTAAAATTCAATTTGTATAACCTATAGATTAATGAAAGATTTACCATTAGTTGGATCGGCAATATGTAGAGTCAATAAAAATAATATTATGTAATGTATGTGTTGTTTACATTGTAATTCTGTTCAAATCATGTAGTATCATTTAGTTAATTATTTTATGTAAATTATAATTGCAGAACTTTCTTAGGAAGGGTGAAACCACTCTTATCTAGCTTCGATATATTACCTACTTATGTGCACCACCTGCTGTGACAGGAATACAGTACTGCTATACAAATGTCACTTCACTTTGACAAGTGGGCTTAGATTTCATATTCACACTATAAATAGGATAACAAGGATCGTTATTTAGAACGTTTTTATTTATATTTATTTTCATTTCTAGCGATTGATCTCTCAAATGATCTTGAACCCAAAACTACCATTATAATTAGTTCTTTGAGCTTTTCAACCAGAGGGGAAAAAATCGAAAAGAAGAATGTTGGTTGCTGTGCTACGGATTTTTACACCAATTTAAAGATTATCCAAGTGCTTAGGGTTCTCAGTAGAACTTCGGCAAACTCTCTACTACTCTTTCCATTTAAAATTATAATAAGTTTTTATTAGTTAATTAGCTTTATCCAGACAGTTAAGTAGGCGTAACTACATTACTGTTAACTACATTGACTTCCATTCACTCAAAAGGAATAAGCGAACCCTCAATGGAGTTCTAACCAGACGGTTCGGTCATCTCCGCCTACTTTTGAATACACTCACTCTGCCATTCTCAGAATTCCATTTAATGTGTGATCATGATATGTGTTGCCACCCATCAAAGTGGAGTGACGCTCGCATAATAGTATCAAAAATTGAGTTTAAAAGTCATTTTTACTCAATAAAAATGACAGGCTAATATAAATTAAGGAACTTCTCATGACTCTTCGTTGAGCTTAAAAATTTAAAAAGTAACAACATCATCTTGTATTCTTTATAGAGCCTTAAACACAGATGTATGTAAAATATTTAATTATATTAATTTACTTTTGAGCAGTTTAGAATATGCAAAAAACTTGATTTTGGTTCTTGTTGACACTAGTGTCCACCTCGACTCAATAACTTAAATTAATTTGAAGAAATATTCAATGTTATCTGTAATTGGAAAACTTTGAATTACTTGAACTTAATAACATGACAAATGCATTAATAAGCATTACTTGAAACCATTTGAATATGATTACTTTTACTGAAATCATTTAAATATTTTTTAGAAGTTGGTTATGAAATCATTATATATAAGAAATGCAATATCTATAAGTATAAAGTAGCTATTTATAAAGTAAATTGTACGACTTAACATTTGTAAAGTATACTTTTGTATTATTATAACTACTTTTATTGGCTTTAAGACTAAGATTTGACATTTTGTTTAATTAATATATATTTTATTATTATTATTGGGACTATTTTCTTATATTATTATTGGGACTATTTTCTTATATTATTATTGGGGATATTTTCTTCTAAATATTTCTGTTTTATGGGTTTATTTATTTTTATTAGATTAAGAATCTATACTAATTTAATCTTAATGAAATATTAATAACTTATACTTATACATTTATTTTTATCAATAGATATGCAGTTATGTCAGATAGTTTGGGAAGAATCGAAAATGATTTTGGAGGTTATGATAAATTCTTGAGGGCTTACCGTGAGTATGGCATGCATGTGAATCCTGATAATTCAGTGCAATGTATCGAGTGGGCTCCTGGTGCGCAGCAGCTCTTCCTCACTGGAGATTTCAGTAAATATAAATTTTGGAAAAAGTAAGACATTTTTAATGTTGAATATTAACTTCATTGGTTGATTTCAGATCAATGGAACAAAACTAGTCATCCATTTACTAAATGCGATTTTGGCTTATGGAAACTTACAATCCCACCAGATGACAAGGGTCACTGTAGAATCTCTCATTTGTCTGAAATCAAGGTTAGTTAGCTCTATTTTAATTGACAAGCATGTTTACTAGACTTGGATAAGTTGAGAAATTTTATAAACTAGGATATCTGAGCACAAATTTGCTTTTATAATTCAGAATTATTGTTGACTATAAACTTGGGTTGCTGTCTAAACCTAGTCCCACCAGATTATCCTTAAAGCAATTCTTCCATCTTTGCTTAGGTCTACCTATCGGACGTTCACCATTCGGCACAGCACTTATTACCCTGTTAGGAATTCTTTCGTTATCTCCTCGGCGTATTCTGTGATTTGATTAGCAAGATAAAAATTGGTCCTCACTTTATAAATATACAGTACAGGCCTTAAAGTGTAGGAAATACTTAGTCGAACAATTTATTTTTAATTGAATCCTGGATCTCAATATATAAATATGAAATTTATCGCTTCATATTTTACTTATTTTTTATTTATTTCTTGGCCATAATTTTAAACAGTGTATCTAGTATGAATAGTATAAACCACAAACTCTTAGTAATATATTTGTTGTTGTCATTAAGTAGTAGTTGGTATTATTGTTGAGTGATATGTTTTCTCAATTTTGCTTGTATAATTATAATTATAATGTAATGTATTTGTAACTTGAAAAAAAAAAGATAATAATAATAATTGGTATAATTAAACATGAAAGGCAAAGACCCGACGGACGGACAATGTCCATGTCATGTATGTTAAAAAAAAAAAAAATATATATATATAGATGTTAACAAAAAAAATATTTGTATTTATTTTTGAAATTTTATGTTATTCTGATTAATAATAACGATGAGATGCATTTTGTGTATGGGGACTCTACACCATCATTTACCGCATTGAAATTTTGGGCAGCTGAATTTAAACATGGCTGTAAGAGCTTGGGAGGCGATGAGCGTTCGGGACGTCCAAAAATTGCAACATAGTCAAAGTTCACCAACTAGTGCTAGATAACCGCCGAATTAAAGTGAGAGAGATAGCAGAGGTCTCTATTGAATTTGAACATGTCAAAAGAATTTGTTTGTTACATATTAAATTAACATTTAGATGTGAGAAAGCTGTCCGCACGTTGGGTGGACTGCAAAGGGGGAACCGGCTCCAAAAAAAGCAAGAACGGTTTTCTCGGCTGGAAAAGTGATGGCGACTGTTTTTTGGGATAGTCATGGAGTTATTTTAATTGACTATCTTATCTATGCATCAATAGTTGACAAGCTGAAGGCAGAACTTATGGAAAAACGGCCACATTTGCAGAAAAAGAAAATCCTATTTCACCAAGACAACGAACCGTCGCACACCTCAACGGTTGCCATGTCGAAAATCCACGGATTACGGTTTGCACTGTTTGACCATCCGCCTTACTCACCAGATCTATCAAATCTAGCCCCAAGTGACTTCTTTTTGTTCCTTTATCTAAAAATTGCGCTCGGAGGACAGAGATTTTCGTCAAATGAAGAGGCAATCTCCTTTGTGAACAATTATTTTGCAGAGAAAAACGCTGAGTACTTTTTGGACGGGTTACAAAGATGGGAGCATCGCTGGGAGAAGTGTGTAGAGTTACAAGGATACAGTTGAAAAAAAAAAAAAAAAATCAGAAAAAATGTCTTGTATTTTTGTTAGGTCGGAAACGTTTCAGACCACCCTTGTATTATTGTTATTAAAATCTTTTTCTTGAAGTATAGCTTTTATGGTTTTCCTTTTGAAAGTTTATATTTATAGCTTTTTCTTAAAGTCAGTTAATTTTAATGTTTGTAGCTATTCAAATTAATTCTAATAATTATTTACTAAATTTCAGATTGTGGTTCAAACACAGAGTGGGGAGCTTGTCCATAGGATATCTCCCTGGGCCACCTACGTTGTGAAGCCTCCTATCACGGAAGGATTGACGTACAAACATTTATTTTGGCACCCTCCTGAATCAGAGGTATTAGATTTTAAAATTGCGCTCATTATGATTTCATTGAAATTCTATAATGAGTACTTCTTTCAGTTTATAAAATATATTCTGTTTGATTTTCCATTGCTTATACTGAAATTTTATTTTGACTTGTTATTAGAGGTATACTCTAAAAAATAAGAGACCAGAAAAACCTCAAAATATGAAAATATACGAATCACACGTAGGAATAGCCACTAGTGAATATAAAGTTGGAACTTATTTGGAATTTGCTCAAAACACTGTTCCTCGTATCGTTAAGCTTGGTATTTAGTTCTTATTAAGCATTTTTATTATCATTTTATTTTAGTTTTTTTTTTTTGTACATTATTTATTTTAATTAGGTTACAATGCTGTACAAATCATGGCTGTAATGGAACACGCTTACTATGGTAGTTTTGGATATCAAGTTACCAGTTTTTTCGCTGCTTCTAGGTAGCTTTACAACTTTTTTTTAATATATTTTTATTTGTCACTAAATCTGATAACCATGATTGTTAATCAATGATTATAATTAACGATTATTAAATATGATAGTGGATTATAATATAAATATCTTAGGGATATTGAAAGACATTTTCAGATACTTCTGAATAAAATTTTTTTTTTTTTGTTTAGGAATTTAAAACCACACTATTTTATTAGTATTTTTACTCAATTATTATTTTTCAAGTTAGAGGATGGATAGGTTTGTTAAAAATCTTATCAAATATTGATTGACACTTAACACATATTCGTCCGCATGAAAAAAATTTGTCATTTCTGTATTACAGAAAATAATCGATTCTTGTTCTTTTAATTCTAAATTGAGCTACCACTATTTCCAGTGTCCTTGACTGTGGCAGAATATAATATTACTCAATAGCGAAATGTTTTAATTCTAAATAAATTAAATTCCAATTTTTACCAAACAAAGAGATGCATTTTGTGAACGGCGGTGCCAAAAATTATCGGACAAATATGTGTTAAGTACCAATTTTAGGTGTATTTCTTTTCTCCACATACATAGATTTTTGAACTGATAAAAACGAATTTAAGACAGATTTGTATCTCTACTACTTTTGCTGCATATTGTTTTATTTTTCATGTTGTAAATTTTATTAAGGATCCTTTCAAAATTTTTTAAAATGCAATGGTATTGTAAATAATTATCTAATATAATTATTGAACATAATAAATAAATATTTTGTGATTATTTTCAATATGTTGTAAAAACTTTTGCATTCGATGTTTTAAATGATTTATAATACTTTATATGAGAAGGAGTTAGTCGAGGGTGCGGTCAAATAAATAATAAATTAAAATATATTAATTATTTTAATTTTTGCCGACGTTTCGACCCACTTTGCAGGTCATCTTCAGAGCTTCAAAAGATACAAAACATGTTGAAAATAAAAAATAAATATAAGTATATATAAAATAAGAAGAAGTTGTCAGATACAGAAATAAAAGATGGTATCAGAGATATAGTGGGTGACAATGTAGTTAAATATTAAGAATTATATATGTAGAAGATACAAATAAATGGAAAATAAGTATGAATAAAAATAAAAATAAAGGAGAATATAGCATGTTATTTTTATTTTTATTCATACTTATTTTCCATTTATTTGTATCTTCTACATATATAATTCTTAATATTTAACTACATTGTCACCCACTATATCTCTGATACCATCTTTTATTTCTGTATCTGACAACTTTTTCTTATTTTATATATACTTTTATTTATTTTTTATTTTCAACATGTTTTGTATCTTTTGTAGCCCTGAAGACGACCTGCAAAGTGGGTCGAAACGTCGGCAAAAATTAAAATAATTAATATATTTTAATTTATTATTTATTTGACCGCAGCTTCGACTAACTCCTTCTCATATTATATCAACGGTCAACCATCTCTACATCATTATAATACTTTATACTCACCTATTACTTTTTATATGTTTCAGTCGTTACGGGACACCTGAAGAATTGAAGAAGATGATTGACGCGTGCCATGAAGCTGGTCTATATGTTCTATTAGACATTGTTCATTCGCATGCTTCCAAAAATGTTCTCGACGGATTGAATTTATTCGATGGAACCGAGGCTTGTTATTTTCATTCAGGTCCTAGGGGGACTCATTCGTTATGGGATAGCCGATTATTCGATTATTCTCAGTAAGTTTATATACTTCTGAATATTTTAAAAATTGATGTTTATATCATATTAATTTTTTTTTATAAGGAGTGTCATCTAGTGTGTTGGACACTGTACTGAAAAAACCTGACTCAAATTATAATTATGCATTTTCTAATGTCTCCTGACAGGAAATTATTGGGCTTTATCTTTAATTCTTCAAACACTTAAATTAGATTGTTGAGACGGCCAACTCAGTCTTTAAAGCCTTAACTGTAAAATCCTTTAAACAAACAATAAAAATATTTCTGGTATTAATAAATTAGTTAATAATTAAAAGAAATTCTTAATTTAATGCTCCTCTTTAGATAGTAGAATATTAAAATCGGATCATTTAGTACGATTGTACCAGCAAAATCAGTATAATTTTATATTAAGAAAATGGTACTTTAAGGCAGTTACAAATAAATCTAAGTAATCTTATAAACTATTCATAATTACTTATATATGTATAGTTTATAGATATTGCTTTGCAGACAATTTAAAATTATATGAACCTTTCAGTTGGCAGAATAACTCCAATGTCAATATTTTTGAGTAAAGTCATTTTAGTGATATTTCTATTCTGAAAAATTATAATAACTGAACAGACAGTGCAGTAAGTTGATTCCTGAGTAGGTGATTACAGTGTTGAAATATAGATCTGTGAATAAAGTTATAAATTTTAACACTGGAAATATCACTAAAATTCATTATAAAAAAATGTTGAAATTGGAAATTGGTTATTTGGTCAACTGAAAGGCTCATATTGTATTTGTTATGATTTATATTACATATATATTAATAAGTAAATGATTTATAGTCGTATGTGACTTTAGAATAATTTGTTTCTTATCGTTTCAGGCCTGAGGTAATGCGATTTTTACTCTCTAACTTATTCTGGTATTACGAAGAATATGGCTTTGATGGATACAGGTTGGTAGTATAATTATTCATCATATTTAATTATCGGTTGTGGATTTTATGAACTTTTGTTATCAGACACTAAAACAGTTAGGTATTCATCCAAATACATATGTGCGTATCAATAGACTGGACTAGTTTTTGGATAGTCCTAAAAATTAACTTTAAAATTTGAAATATACTGTATATGAGTTGTTTAGTATCATAACCCGGCATATCCAAATTTGATAAAAATAGTTTTATTTGAATAAAGTGCAGTTAAAAAGTCCCTGTATCAATAATTCAAAGGTAATTGATCAAAATCCACTAGATCTCCAAAAAATTGAACATAAAATTTTTAAATCAGAACTGTAAAATTCACTAGAGTCTTGATCTTTCTCATTGTTTAGTGTAAAAGCTGTCGAAAATAGTGCATCTCTTGAACTATCATCCATCCTCTAGAAATGAAAATTCATTACTAAGTAATCTATGGTAGTGAAGATGAGAATAAAGAATAAAAAATAAATTTCTACCATTCAGTTCATGGCAGTGATCAATTTTCTGCTAAAGTAAGCAAGCGTTGAAATTAAAAATTCACGCATTTTAAAAGACCACTCTGAGAACTCTGTTGAAGATGGCATTTAAACTGTGACCAAACTTCAATCAATATTTTCTAAGTTTTTGTCCCGCTGTAAAATTTAGAAAATAGATTAATGGGTTTTAAATTTTAAACAACTCATATATTTTACACAGATTAACGTAAGTTTTTTAAATTAATTTTTTTTCTCTATCCGTTGTTTGGTCTATTTATCATTATTTTGAATTTTTTGCCAGTATATATTTTTCTGTCATTTAATTCTTTTTATCAAGCAACTAATATATTTCAGAGATTAAAATTGTAAGGATAAAAAATAGTGTGCAGTCAAAAAATTATATTTATAGAGTTTGTAAACATTTCGACCGACATGTTTGGCAAACCCAATAAACATAATTTTTTGACTGCACATCCTGATCATTTTTCATCCTTATTATATGTTTCTTTTAAAAAAATCAAATGAAACTAATAAGGCTGCATTCATTAGTCCCAATTCATGTTTGAATTTTTTTTTGTTTTTAATTTTATCTTTTCGTCTCAGATTTGATGGTGTTACATCTATGTTATACCATAGCCATGGTATGCAAGGATTTTCTGGCGATTATAATGAATATTTTGGTCTCGGAGTTGACACTGATGCTTTAATTTATTTAATGCTCGCAAACAGTTTATTGCATAAGTTTCATCCTAATGTTATTACGATAGCTGAGGTAAAGTAATTGTTTGAATGAAATAATATTGCATGCTTTATGTTACGTATTCCATGAAAATAGGTGAATTGTGTCTACTTTTATGAAAATCAGTTGAAAAAGAAATCCATGGTTTATTTATTTATAACTTATAATTGTATGTCTTTGTAACAACTTAAACTTAAAAAAAGTTAGTTTAAATGGTATATTTTTCTTCGATAAATTATGTCCCACCAAACATTAATGCTTTTTTTTTTTTTTTTTTTTTCTTCAATATGAAATTATGTTTAAGTAGAGGGAGCGAGAGAAATGATTCTATGTGTAATATTTTCTAAAATTTGGTGGAGGGGTCATTCTTATGTGTAAGGTTTATAAAAAAAAGCTTCTTAGAGAAAAAAACTTACAAAATTTTATTATTTAATTTTATTATTTATAAAAAAAATTTTATAAAAAAAATATAAAAAAATAATTAAGATTAGTTGTAATAAATTTGTAAGAATTCAACTATCGCTACCAAATAAATTTTAAACAAGATGAAAAGTGTGTTAAAAATAAATCACCTTCACAGACCTATAAAACAAACTTATTTTCTGTAAAATTGTTAGTTACAACAGGCAACAACTTAGAGAAGAATTCATTTAAAAAGTTTGTTCTGAGTGCTTGAAGAGATATTTATTTATTTAAAAAATTTATAAAATCACAAAACGCTTTCTGTTTTTCAGGATGTTTCCGGTATGCCAGCATTATGCAGGCCTGTGTCTGAAGGTGGCGTCGGCTTTGATTATCGCCTTGGCATGGCAATCCCTGATAAATGGATTGAATTATTGAAAACTAAAGCTGATGAGGATTGGAATATTGGAAACATTGTACATACTCTTACGAACAGAAGATGGATGGAGAAAACCATAGCGTATGCAGAATCTCATGATCAGGTAGATATAAACAGTGCTTTTACTTGAAAATTTACTTTAATAAAACTGGATGATTCGGAAAATTATATTCTGGACTTTCTTTGTATATTACATGAACCAACGAAATTATCTAGCTCGCTTAGTTGAGATATTCAATCAACAGTATGATTGCTCATACAAAACTGTATCATAACATGCTACAGCAATATCATAATATGAGATATCGGTAATCTTTTTGGTGAATACAGACAAAATTTAATTCTTGAAATTTGTTGTCAGCAATATTACAATATTTGAAGGTTACATACTATCATTTATTATACCAAGACTTCATTCTAAGACAATTTTTTTTTCTATCTTAGGCTTTGGTTGGTGATAAAACCATCGCTTTTTGGTTAATGGATAAGGAGATGTACACTGGAATGTCTCTCATATATGGATCTAATGATATAATTGAACGGGGCATTGCTCTGCATAAGATGATAAGGTTAATAACACATGCTCTTGGTGGAGAAGGATATCTTAATTTCATTGGTAATATAATTAAAGAATCTATAATCTAAAAATATCTATATAACCTAATGATTTTTTGGCTCGAAAACCATAAATCTGTTTTTTATGTTTATCATAACAATTCTTTCAGGCAATGAGTTTGGACATCCTGAATGGTTAGATTTTCCCCGAGAAGGTAATCAAGAATCGTACCATTACTGCAGGCGACAATGGAACCTAGTCGATGACGAAACATTGCGATATAAGCAATTAAATGACTTCGATATAATAATGAATCACACTGAAGAAAAGTACAAGTGGCTTCAAGCTCCTCCAGTAAGTACATTTTAGTAGATAAGTGTTATTCAGAATTGTGTTGTTTTGTTCAGGTTGATATGTTACGGTTGTAATAAGATTCAAAGTTATCAAAATTTTTGAACAATAAAATGTTAATTAATCCATTTTATATAGAAGGCTATCCAACCTTCAGTAATTATCAGCTTTTTGGAAATGAAAATATAATTGTTTGATATTATATAGATGCTTTTTTAACCAAGTTTAATCCAACTTTCATTAAATTAATTAAATTGGATTTTTACTTCTTTTTTAAACAGCTTTAGATTTTTAGACTCAATGAATTTTAAAAAAGTTTAATAATTGTATCATTCGAAATTTTATTAAGAATTTCAAATTTCAATGTAATTTATCTTATTTTTTCTTTTCGAATAATTTAGTTTTGATTTAAAAAAAACAAGAACTAAATGATGTTTTGGATCCATTTTTATTATAAAACCTTATACTACTTTTTTATTTAATTCTGGCAAAGATGCATTGAGGTTTCTTTGAGGCCTATTGTAATGAAAGTGAATTCTAGCTGCTATTACTGCAGCATATTTACTTATTCCTAGAAGATAATTACATGATCTTAACAATATAATATGAACAACATGTTTTGTTAATTTTCCAGGCCTACGTTAGTTGGAAACATGAAGGAGACAAAGTGATAGTTTTTGAAAGAGCTGGTCTTGTTTTCGTATTCAACTTTCATCCGACTCAAAGCTTTCCAGGATACCGAATCGGAGTAGACATCGCAGGAACTTACGTAATTGCCATATGTTCTGATGATAAGCAGTTTGGAGGTTTCGATAGAATTGATAAAAGCATAAAATATGAAACCCAAAACTACTCGCATGCTAACAGGAAATATTCTTTTGAAGTAAGTGTTTTTTTACAATAATGTAAATTGCTTACAAATTGAATTGGACCACTTACCAAAATATATAGTTTTGTAATTAAATACATACTTATCTTTCAAGTGCTTTAAAGAAGAATTCAATGAGATTAAGATAAAGCAGTGACAATTTTATAATGTTTTATTCATTGCTCTCATTTTTTTTTTTTTTTTAATCAATGGAATAACTTAAGTATTATTCTGCAAAGCCATAAAAGATTTCACACATTCATATTAGAAAACTTTAAGATAATTTAATTTTTTTCTAAGTAGTGTATACATGCAAAATGCCAACTCTTATTTATTTTTATTGTTATCAAAATATTTTAACAGATTCTTTTAGTTTAAATTTCACATATTTCTCATTCTTTTTCAGATTTACATACCTTCCAGAGTCGCACTCGTCTTCAGTAAAATTTAGTGTATTGGATTGTTAACTAATTTTTATACTATAATATAATAATGTGTTTGTACATTAATAATTGTTTTCAAATAAGGAGTATATTTTTTGTTATTAAAACAAAATTTTTATAAATCTAGCATTTTTATATCCTTGTTCATTTCCCTCCCTTTGTTAGATTTTTGTACATAGTCATCAAAATGCAGGTTTTTCTAATCATGCTATAGACAATCATATTTTTTTTGTAACTTTTAATGCTCGATTGTATGTTCAAATTCAAAGGAGAAACATGCCGATGGGTTTTTAATCTCACAATAATACAAAGACTAATATTATGTTATAATAATCTTATTAGATCTTAATTACATTACCTCCCTCATTCAACACATTAATTCGTTCCAGTCCATACAAAATAATTTTAATTATTATAGTTTAATCATTGGAAGCAATAAAAACATAATTTTTTATAACAGAAATTTTCTCTAGATAAGCTTGTTAATTTTTTTTATTTTGATGTTTTAATACGAAATATTCAATACCTTAAACTGGATTTTTATATAGTATTTTCATTTTAACCATTTCATATACCAGATTGTGAATAGGAAAAAAACATACTATAAACAGCAATACTATTGAGAAATTGCATTTTAATAAATTAGATATCATTAGAGTAAAACTAAAAAGGGAACATAAAGGCACTTTTTTTTTTTAGGATTTTTTAAATATGCTTTATTGAACTTAAAGCAATAAATGTGAGTTAAATTATACTTAAAAAAATATTTGCTATGTACATTAAACAAAATTTAACTTAAAATACTTGTATGAAACAACTTAAAAAATATAAAAGCATTTTTTTCTTTTTCAATTTTTAATTCATCTTCACAATTCATCATCAAGGTTTAATTCTTCTTCTGGGAAATCACCTGCTGTCACATGGAGAGGTTTCACAAAGCCTCCATATTTTGGTGGACATTCGAAATATCTTTTACCATCAACGGAACCATCATTCTTTCCCATCGGTTCATCATACTGTACTCCAACCCAGTTACCGGTTTTAAAGTGAGTGGTCCCTATAAAAACATATATTTTTTATTCTGTCATATCATGTCTTGCTAATATAACAATAATGAACAAAGTAATAGTTAAAATAAAAATCAGTAAATGTTTTTCATTAATTGGCTTTAAATACATTTGTAACTTAAGAGGCTATTACATTCCCTGCCTTATAAAACGTTTGGAGTCACCTAGTCAAAGAGAGATTGATTGAAGGTATTTTTGATAGATTATGCATTCGAAAGTTTTCATTTATTTTTTTTAATAATTAAATGTTGATCCAACGTAGAGCCCACCTGATTTGAGATAACAGATATAATCATTATCATCAGGAGCTCTTTTATTTGAATTCTTATCAACCCTATCACCAAAAGTACAAGAGTTATCATTACCTCAACCTGTTGTAAAATCAGGTTTTAAGCTTCATAATTTAATAAATTTTTAAAAGATTTTCATATTTATAAATCGAGGGCAAGCATCTTTTAACTTATTATTATTCTTATGAAACATTAATCCAAAAATAAATAAATAGATTCTCCTTAAAAGACGTGTAAGAGTTCTATTCATCTCTCATCATATGCTGAATGTAATAACAATAATTGTAGGTTTTTTTTTTTTTAAATGTATGAGGATTTGAACTTAAGATGTTTCCATTATTAAATACTTTTAGAATTGTACCCCTTATTTTAAAAGGAAGATTGATACGCTATTTTAGAAGTTCTGTTATTAATTATTATTAATATATCTATAAAATAGTATTGTCAGTTAATTTTAACTCACCAATAAATCTTATGGCTGCTCGACGAGTGGGCTGTCCAGGTACCCTTACTTCACACCTTGATCCCACAGAGAGAGTTTCAAGCTTTTTAGCTTCGGCTTCTTCCTCTTCCTTCTTCTGCAACTCTCTCCTCTCTTGTTCCTCTTTACTAAATTTGCCTAACTGATTCCTTTTAAGATAGGCTAACAACGAATCTAAACAAAATAAATCAAGAAGTGAATATTAAATTAGAGCTAACATTAGATCTTTTTAGAATATTTGTATGTTTTGTGACAGCTGCTGATATATTTACTAATTTAATTTCTTTAACCAGTTCAATAACTTAAAATGGAATGCCATTTTTCATATCACTAGTCGTATGTTTTATTTTATTTATATTCTTTATATAAATGATTTAAAAAAGTAAATCATCTTTAGTACAATTTTATTTTGATTAAAGATCCTAAAAGTATTGAATATTCTATTTAAAACCATCACAAAAATTACAGGGAATCAAGTTTTACCCTGTCAAACCATTTAGGCTAAAACAAAATAAATCTAATGCCCAAGTTTTTCACTTAAGCAGATATAAGGAGTCCAAATCAGCATAAAGATATAAAATTTAAAAACTCTCTAAAAACTAAATAAACCTTTGCCAATATTTTTTATAATATTTGATAGTATTTTTAAGCATCTATAAATATAAACATTGCATTGGTAATTTCAGCAGTGAAAATTAAAATAAATGTTAACAATGATGAAGGATATGAGGCCTCCTACATCGATCAAATATGAGTCATTCCTACAGCATGCCAACTCTTCAGCCATCAAACTATGGATGGTGATCATATCTATATGGAGGTCTACTTACACTAATCAGAGGTTCACAAAATCACTTAAAAAACAGGAATATGCAGAGGATAATAATAACAAAAAGGATTACGGCCACGTACCTTCCCTTTTGGCGTATTCTTCTTCAGAAAGCTTATATTTTTCAACAGACTCGTCTTCTTCAAGTTGTTTTCTTAACGAAAAAGAATCTTCAACCTAAAAGTAAAAAAAAAAGACATGATAAATGGTTCTAATAAAAAAAAAAAATCTACCACAGAAGACCATGCTAAACATGCAATCATATCAAATGAGTTACATATTAAATTTATTTAATAATGGTAACAGCTAACAACAGTATTAAATATACAGTATAAAGTACAGTAATAAATAATGTTTATTATTTCTGAGCAATTAAAATACCATTCAATGACAATCCTGTTTGTCGACATTATTAGTGATTATTTGAATTACTGATGACAATTCAGACTTCTGGTTATTAGAGAGATAAACAAACCCTAAAAGTATTCTTTTCATTCGAGCTTAGGATCTTCCCAAAGGAATCAGTGGAAAATTAATGTTTTCTACTCATCACCAAACACTTGATAATTGTTATCACCAAATACTTGATAATTGTTATCACCAAATACTTGATAATTGTTCTCAACCTTCACTGACCAGGAATTCCATTTGATGATGTCGCAATATCGACTGAAAAGGACCAGATGAGGTTTATTTATTCCTTAAGTAAATAAACGGGGAAAGTATAATTTCAGCAGCGTATATGATTTTAATTAACACTGAAAATTGGAATTGAATCCTTTTTTACATGACTGATAACAGAACCTAATTTAGACAGTCTGTATAAGTCTAGACATGAATGTCGTAAATTAAGATGATTTTTAATAATCGGTTACTTTTGGTATAGCATCTACAATGTGATCCCATGCCCACATAAAGTAAAACTTCAGGACTAGAACCAAAAATTCAAAAATCATAAAACATTTTTCAAAATATTAAAGCAACAATGAAATGGGTATTGAAGTCATTTATGAATCAACTAACTATTGTAATGTTAATTCCAATAATAAAACACTAGATGAGTCATAGAGTTTATACTTGAAATACTGATAATTACCCTTACTCAAATTACTTGATATGAAAGTTGCAAGTGGAAATTCTAAAGAACCAGTTGCTTATTAAAAACTTACATGAATCCTCATACCATCATCAATTGGATAGGAACCAATCAAGGCATTGTTGTCATCCAACCCACACACCAACTGGTCATCTTTTGTAAAAACTTTCAATTTCATAGTGTTTGAAGAGCCACCAGTGACTAATTCCAACTTCTCCTACAAGAGGATAATGAAATATATAAACCTTACATCTTTCAAAGAAGATAATCTTGGTTTCTGATTATTGATACCTTCAACTCTAAAACTGTAATGTCTTTCTTGAACCTCTTCTCTATAGCTATACTTTGACAAGATGCAGAAATCAAAACATTTACATAATCTGATGTTTTAATAATTATATCTGCCATCTCGCCGAATGATTGACAATCTTGTAATTGACTTGAAGTTTGGACAGCTATATCTTTATGCCAAAGAGGTTATTAATCTCAATGGTAAGCAAAATGATCACGAAAGTTGAAGTCTGTTGAGCAGTTCTGATTTTATAAAATTAATTTTATAATTAAATACTTAAAGTATCATATGTTCTACATTAAAATAAAAATAATAATATCTTACGTTTAAAGAGTTTACATTACGGGCAGAACTGGTGAAGTTCTCAATAAAGTAGTGTTAAAACACATTTTTATCTTTTTGCTCATGTATGAGTAGTTTAATTTTTTTTAATATTACGTTAATTTATGTTAAAATAAATCTTGCAATCTCTCCTGAAAGTTTTAATTTAGTAAGCCACACAGAAAACATTTAACATGATGGATGTACCGCTGGTAAATCGCTAATAAACTCCGATAATATGAGATTTGTCATTTTTATATTGATTCCCAAACTATAATTGCTTTTTAGGAACTCAAGGCCTCATAAAAATTACTTATTTCTTACTATAAAGTAATTATCTTCTGCAATGAACGTTGGCCCTCGAAAGGATTCATCACACTTCCGAGCTCTTTATTCTTCCATTGTTGGTCTGTTGCTGAACTCTTCATTTCTAGCCTTCCTTTCTGGATGATATTTTTGTGGCGAGCTTCTTAATATTTCTTTATGATAAACCTGATACAGAAACATTAAAGCATTTTCTTGAAACAATGGTCAAATAGAGCTTATACTGTAGTTATTATTCCATGATTGAAGAGTTCTTCTGTTGCAAAGTCATTGGTTTCTATTGAATAGGTCATTGGTGAGAGTTGTGTGGCTTGCATTACTTCTTTATCCGTTTACTGAGTTAATAGATATTCAACCATATTTGTTTATTGTTTTCAAACATGAACTTTCGTAATCGAACAATAAGAAAAAATTGAATCTCCAAAAGATATAACCAATCCAAAAACCTGACGAAAACCAATTAAGCATTAGGCAGCTCTCAGAAAAGCTCGTGGAAGAATAAAGAACTATATACATGCTTTGTGGACCTAACTCAACCATTGGATAAGGTCAGAAAAACGGACGTAAACAGAACACAGAACGAGCATGAAGTTGATCCAGGCCTAGTGAGGGCCATTTTTAGCACTAGCGGATCCAGGATATAATGTTTTGTGGGGGGGGGGGGGCTTCAGCCCGAAAGATTTTTTTTTCATATACATATAACGATAATTAATTTGAAAAAAAAGAAGAAATTAATTACCTATATGGAATGGTGTTTAAGTGGTTCTTGAAGTTCTATTAAATGTAATTAAATGAACAAGAATACTTTAAGAGATAGTTTTTAATATTTTTTTCTGTAAAATGTGATTATATTTTACCATTTTGGGAGGGGGGGGAGCTTCAGCCCGAAAGTCCCCTCCCCCCGTAGATCCGCCTGTGATTCTTAGCCTATGTAAAAAGTAAATAAGCGTGGTCAGAACCACATCTCTAAGGAGTTTCAGAGCGCCCAAGGAATAAGAGAGGGCTGTAGTCCGGATCCTGCAGAAAGAAATAGAACTGTTTAATATGGAAATAAACAATCACAAAACAAAAATAATGAGGATAGGAAGAGGAGAAGAGAGAGGAGACCTAGTACTTCGATTGAAGGAGAGGAACTCGAGCACGTCAAAGACTTTAAGTATCTGGGAGCCCATCTAAATGAGAACGGTTGGATAGATGGCGAAATCAGAGAAAGAATAAGACTGGCCAGCAAATGCTTCCATTCAATACAAAACAGGCTTCTTAGCAAAGAGAGGAGTGTCAAAAAATGTCAAGAAGATGGTGTATAAAAATACATTTGTCCCCATACTGACCTATGGTAGTAAATCTTGGACTATAACCACAAAACGTAAAATCATTATCCAAGCAATGGAAATGCGGTTTCTGAGGAGAATAGAGGGAAAAACTACGAGGGACAAAATCAGGAATACATGGAAGCTTCACTCAGGGAGGATTTAGATAGGAGAGGAATGAACTGGAATAGACGCAGTCAGCTGGTGCAAGAAAGAGATAAATGGATCAGGCTCTATAAACAGGATCCTCTACACTGATCTAACGGTAGAAGAGGAATTGATTAAGAAGAAGGACTATTTTTTATATGATTCAGGAACAATTCTTTTAAGCAGAATTTTGTCTTTAGTAGCAAAATTTTTTGAAATTTCTGATGATTTAAATTTTCATAGTGCTTTTGTATTTGGTCTTTACAATACCAGTTAATTCTCACGAAATATACTTGAAGTCACTAGCTTTCCAGCTGAAGATATCCACCATAAAACTAATATTTCTCAGTTGGTTGTTTATTTATATTAAATTCAAAAATTTACAGTCTAAGTAAATTTAATTACAATCAGCTGTCCCCTTCCTTAAGTTACAGGCTTATACCCTTTGAGAGTTCACAATATTTGGGGGGGGGAGGGTGAATGAATCACTTTCCATCAAACTTGATATTATGATGAAGCGTATAGAAAAATGAATGTTATGTTATTAAAAAAAAACTTGTTCTCTATTGTTTTAGATAATTTTAAATTTATTATTCTTCAAATTTAATTTTTCTGTTTCAAGGAACATCTCATATATTACTTTATTTTTTTTTTGTTGGCACTATAGACCACAAAGATGTTGCCAATCTGACCACGGGCGGATCTACGGGGGGGGGGGGGGCATTCGGGCTGAAGCCCCCCCCCCAAAATGGAAAAATACAACCATGTTTTATGGAAAAAAAATTTTAAAAATACCTCTTAAAGTATTATTGTTCGTGTAATTACATTTAAAAGGACTTAAGGAATCACTTAAACACCATTTCATATAGGTAGTTAGTTTCTTTCTGGTTTTCCAAAGTAATTATCGTTATTTTTATGAAAAAAGAAGGTTTCGGGCTGAAGCCCCCCCAAAATTAAATCCTGGATCCACTACTGAATCTGGCAATGTCCCTCATTAATTAAAAAACAGTGATAAATCCAGCCTAGATCCATAGATTATGATTGCTCAGATTTAACAGAATCTATATCTCTTTCCCTGAAACAAACCCTGCATATACCAAACCTTTAGGTGGTAACTGACATCCATAAAACCACACCATGATTCCTGAATAAAGCACACAGGGTAGGGTCATCAATCCAATGCCCAGTATATGTGAGTTAACTGCAGGAGACTGTTTCACATACCAGGAAAGGGAGAGAGATTTCTAATTTCAGGTAGTGTGATTTTCTTCTGGGCCCAGCCATCCAAGTACTTGCCAAGCTCCATAACTTAACTTTTATTACCTGTTGACCTGTTGCAAGCACCTTAGCCCGCTCGGCCGACCTGATCCCTCTCAAATACTAAACAGTACTTAAATTAAGAACAAACAGCAACATTTGGGTTGACAATAATTTAATTTGTAGAGCATTTTGATTTTGGTGATATAAAGAAAATATACGTGGATAATCTATATAAATAAAATAAAGTTTTTGTCTGTACATTGAATAGAATCAACCCGTTTTATGATATCTTTCCGTTTGATACATTGCTGACACCAAATCCACTTTTTAAAAAATTTTTGTCTGTCTGGATGTCCGCATTGTCCAACGAAATTTTGACAGGGGTAAGCTCGGCAATGGCTAATGGTAGACTTGAAATGTTGACCTTATATTTAGGTTTGCTTGACTTAAAATATAGGCTTTAAATGAAAACAAAATATTGTGTAAAATCAAAGCTATGAATTTCTGAGTAATTTGTCAAGAGATTTCGATTAGGCAGTTACTTACTTCAATTCTCATCTCAACCTACTCTATTGCGAGCCACATTTAAAAGTTGTACTACTCAACTGGTGGAAACAATTATCACAACTCAACAGGAAAAATCCGGAATACCTACCATCTGTAACGCGTTGTCGGATAAAATGAGCAAAATATCCTGGTTTTTCAACATTGTCCGATTTTCCTGTTCAAGGTGTCATTTGATTCAACTTCAGAAGCCTAATAAATGTTGTTGTATACATTTTTAGGATTAACCGGATTTCAGGAAAAAAATTCCAAAAATTTCACCCTGTCCTCCACAATATTCAGATCAAGTTCTAATTTTACATGGATGTAGGTGACTCAATGTCCAATGTCATTTTGCAAGCGATAAACTCAGCAGAGTTTAAAGAAGTGGAGAGACTACAACTTTTTTGATTAATTAATCAACTCCACAATCTCCTCTTCATCATAAATGAAAATTAAACAACAAATTTTAATGGATCGGTGGTGTACGGTTTAGTTATGTGGCGCCTAAACAAATAGGCGAATAACAAAATTTTGTTATGACTATTGTGAAGCCTCGACTTCCATAAGCCCCGCCATAAAAAATTTCAAAACTCATCTCTCCTCTCCTCTTCCGATCCACTTTTATGAAATTGAATTTTGACCTTCCCCCCATAATACAAAATCCATCTAAAAAAAAGATTCACAAATGTCAACTATACACCCGTCAACGACAGGCACATCAGCTAGTTAATAATAAATTAAATTTAAAAAAAATAGATAATGTACCATAGATTTCATTTAAATGAAACAAAAGTTGGAAATACCTCTATTTAATCATATCCAAAGTAATACGATTTATTTTACTTTATATAAAGATGTTACCACCTGTTTACCTATAGATTCTTCTGCTTCATCTTTTCAATTGAAACAACCAAATTCATCATCCAGAAATTCCTCTTTATGTTTATCTTAAAAAATAAATTAATGCAAGAGATAAAACATGCAGAAGTCAATGGGGAACAGAAGAAATACCCAGCAGTATCTCTTCCAAAGATTGTAACAATTTGTATTAGCTTAATTTTATTTATTTAACATTAACAAAAAAATGAACATTTATATCAATAGTTAATGAATCTGTTTTTCCACATAAAATGACAGCAATTTCAAATCAACACATTATCAAGAATACAAAGTAAGAATATTTTTAATTTTAATTATTAATTATATAAAAGCTGGAAATATATAGTAAAAATGTATAAAATTTTTTTTTCCCATAAAATCTCATTTTTTAAAAATCATTTTATGTTAGCCTAAAACTTGTTAATTTAGAATGCATTTTTATTTAACTTCTTTTCTCATAAAGCTTCGCCCCTTTTACAATTAATAAAAGCTCTATCTATACAATTTTTACATTATCTAAATTACCAATCCTGAAATAAAACTAGATACAAATACCTGTTAACTCTGTTAAGTTTGAAGAAAATAATAATAATGTATATCTTCAAAGGAAGCTTTATTATTATTTTTTTTTTTTAGAATTAAATTGTGCCAAAACATTAACATATTAAAATGGTCAAAAACTAAAAACTATCATATTTAATTAAAGCATAAATTAGTATTAAATATTATATAATATTTAATAAAAACATATTAAAGAAATAAAATATTTGAGCATGTATGAAATACTTTTTATAAATGGAAAAGCCTATTGTTTAATAATTTTCCAGATGCTTTTCATCCAGATAAATGAAAACTGTAAATTACTTTTAAAATGACATTCATTTGCTGTAACACCACAACTCAAAATTAGGAATATTTTGAAAGATTTATTTGAAGTTTTTAAATTTAAGCCAGCCGGAGTGTTTTTATGAGTAGTTACATCACCAGTTTTATATTCTTATTTCACATTTACTTGTTGAATTGTATAAATAAAGTTGTTGATCACAATTTCAGTCAAACTAAAATACCAAATAAAAATACTGCTAGATTTGCTTTGGGAGTTAAGAAATGACATTCTATCAGTTAAAAGTATAAATTATTGCAATGGTTTCGGTTGTATTAAATATATAACTAATGATTTTTGAGTTATGACATTGTTGCAGAAAATGAATGATAAAGATCAGCAAACAAATTAATCTAGGTTCATTTCAGGATATTTTAAATTACTCTTATAAGAACTAGCAGCTGTACAGCTTTTTACAAGAAGCATTAAAAAGTTAAAATTTAGTAACATTCTTCCAGCTCTTTGTTCAAAAAGTATCTACATTATACTCCCTATGCAATATACACAATAATACAATCAATTATACAGTTGTCTGTATATACATATTAGAAAAAAATATGTATACATATACATTCATTCAAATATTAATAATAGGCACAATATTGGTATCTTATTTTATAAAAAAAAACAAAATATGTAAATAAAAGAAAAAAATATTATTGTGCGCTCATTTTTGGTCTTTTAGAAGAAGGTGATGAAGAAGAAGCAGCAGATGAGGAATCATATTGACCTTTATTCTTCAGCAAATATGCTGCAAGATAGCTGATTGGATCAGGAGGTCTAAAATAAATAACAGTACAATTAAAATAATAGCCATAAAAAAAAAAAAAAATTAAAAAATTAAAATTGTGTAGTGAATGATAAAAATATTTATAATGGACTATGGCATAGGCAGGAAACTAGTGGTCTCAGGGCCACATGTGCCCTCCAAACGTTTTTGCACAATATTTATTGATCTAGTGTTAAAATTAATTAATAATTAATTATTTATAATGAAAATTAATGGATGTGAGTTGGATATATGTATCTCATATTCATATATATATATTGTAATGTCAACATTACATGGCATTTAAATAGTGGCGCGAAAGTGGGGGAAGCAAGCCTCATGTAACTCAGAATGTGACGGGCCGCCAGGAGAGAAGGTGATAGCGGCCAAGAGAGAAGGTTATGAGCCGCCAAGAGAGAATGTGACAAGCTGTCAAGAGGGAAGGTGACGAGCTTGCCAAGTGAGAAGGTGCCAGCCAGCAAGTTGAGAAAATAGAAAAAGGAGTCCTAGCCGGTTCGAGTGTTGACAGAGGCCACTAGTGAAGATTATTTTATGGTGGAAGAAAACAACATAGCAGAAAATAATTAAGTGGTACAGAAAACGGGACATTCGTAAGTAAGAAGAGATTATTTCGCTGGCAGGCATAAACATTTGAGTGAGTGCTAACAATGCCATTTATGTTGACAGAGGGATAGAACCAAAAGTTTAGACCGGGACAAATTATTTTATAAAATATTTTAAATTATAAATAAGTGTAGTTAGTAATTAGTAAATTAGTGTACATTGTAGTTATTAAATGTTGAATGAGTGTTCAGTTGTCAGAACCCAACCTGAGATTTATGTTATGTGTTAAAATAAATAGTATATTGAAAAAGGAAACTCGTTGTTTGATTTATGTTGACCAAGGGAACATTACAATATATATATATATATATATATACACACTCACACACACATAATATTCCTCTATCCAACAGTGCCCTGCATTGGTTCAAATCCTTCCTTTCAAATCGGTCCCAGTATGTAGTAGTCCCAGGTCAACCTTCATCAAAGACCCTTCCTCTCTCCTGTGGTGTCCCTCAAGGTTCCTCTATCTCCTACTCTGCTATTTATATTAATGACCTTCCCCTCATGATCTATCACTCCCAATACCATATCTATGCAGATGATTTCCAAATATACCTGTTCTTCCCGCCCTCCGACCTATTATCTGCCACAGAAAAACTTCAAGAAGACTTGGATAGAATTTGTGACTGGGCAAGAGTTAACAAGTTGAAGCTGAAACCGGAAAATATGAAGGCAATCTTAATAGGCTCCAATCACCTCCTTAAAACTGTTCCTAATATTCCAACTCTGTTCCTTCATTATACTTCCATCAAATTTTACCCATCGTCAAAAATCTTGGAATAACCTTCGATTAAATGCTTTCCTGGAAAAAACCATGTATCCAATATTTTCCGCTGTACCATTTCCACTTTAAAACGTCTAAATTATTATCCTCACCTATTTCCACTTGAAACCTGTAGGCTCCTAGTCACCTCCTTAATTTTCCCCCACTTTGACTATTGCTGTACGGTATATGGGGGCGTCTCTGGGGATCTCGAGGCGGTACTAAAACGTTTAATAAATTGCTTTGTACGAATCATCTTCGGGATACCAAGGGATGCCTCTGTTTTTTATACAGAGTTGAAGTGGCTTTATCCTTTCTACCATCATAAATATTTCCTGGCATCCTTCCTCTTTCAAGTCATCCAATCCCACAGCCCCTCATACATCTCCGAGCTCCTTCAATTCAAATCCTCTGTTCGTTCCCAGTCTTCTGATTTATACATAAGGGCCCACCGAACCGCTGCTTTCGACAGATCTTTCGTTGTCCGATCCTCATCCCTTTGGAACTCCATTTCCTCTCACATTCGTCAATCCAATACCCCTTCTACCTTTAATATATATATATACATACCTACATATAATAATAATATTTTATTTATTCTGGGACGAGTTCCTTTAGAATAATACAGAAAGACATAAATATGGGCTAAGGAGCCTTTGAGATACATTAATAAAAATACAGAGTAATTAAACAGTCATAGTAAAAGTTACTTTCTAATTTTAATCAGTTAATTATAAAAAACAAAAAATTGAAAAAGAAAAAAAAAATGATGAAGTAAAAATAATGAAGAACGAACTAATAATTTATATACATATTTACATTAGTACCTATTTACAATTTCATATATACATATGTATATTATATATATATATATATATATATATGGGTGTGTGAATTTAATGATAAATTCAATAGTAAAATGTATGTAAGAATTAATGTGGCCTCCATTAGCACTGCCTAACCTTACAGTGGCCTCTAATGATAAAAAGATTCCCAACCTATGGACTATGGACATGTTTACATACTTTGATACAATGTACAGTTACATAATTATTTCAAGATATATGTAGTAACATGCTCTTTAATGATGTTTAACATAGATTTTTCAAGTTTTAATTAGTCATGATCAAGGCCCGGATTTTTATACAGTAAAAATCTAGTCTCTTAATATAATAAACTTTTTACTAGTTACTTGATTCCTAATAGGGCAATAATGCGTTTAAATATAATGACGCGCCTACAAAAAGTTTAGGATCAAAAAGAAATTATGGGGAGGCGGGTTGAAAAGTACAATAATTTCAATTTTTTTTTTTTTTATTATATAAAGTAAAGAATGAAAGTAACTAAACATACAAGGCTAATAAGGTTATAATATACCTATATACATTATAATGGTAACGAAAACATAAGATAATCGCATTAAAAAAAACTTAAATATCAAAATAGATAAACCATTTGAATTAGTCTACTATGCAGACATGTTCTGTATTATAAATAATTATCGGAAACATTGCTAAAATTGCTACTAAACCTAACCTTTTATAAAACATTTTTGTAATTATAAAATGATCTTTCTAAATCAAAAGGCGTGATAAGAGACAAATTTATATCCACTTAAAATTACCGGGTTAATGTCAATGTAGCTGAGGACAATTGAATATTCACGATTTAAAATTTTATTAATACCTTCCAGAATTGTGAGCCCTGAATTTTTTATAGAAACTTCTTCTATTTTTACTTTCCTACCTATACTAGGTAAGGAAAGTATTGCGTCTAATTTCCGATATGTGGTTTTCGACGGATTTATACGTTTCAGAGCCCCCTGAGTCCGAAAAACACATTTTTAGCCATTGGTCTGTCTGTCTCTCGGGAACTACTGAGCCGATTTTGTTGCTTCTTTTTTTATTTTGTAGGGTTTTGACTACTTCTGCCTGTGATAGAAATTGGGTGTTCCATGCGCAATAGCTGCTGTGCAATAAATGAATAACACGTTTTTCTATAGAACGTAACGGCTCCATCGATTTTGATGAAACTTTTCTATAATGCACTAATAATAATAATGGTCTCTTCAATTTTCGTAAATGCACTAAATTTCCGAGAAAATGCAGGAAAAAGAGTTATAAAGAAAAAAAAAATGTTTTGGGGCCTAACTCGCTAAATATATATTATATGGTAAAATTTATAATTGATAAAAAAATTATCAGAATCGAATCAGTATTAGCGATGGATGATACAGCAGATTCTATTTTATACACCTTTTAATTTATTACTTTCCTACCTAGACAAGGTAAGAAAGTATTGCAATTATTTAGCTTGTTTTTTTTTTATAGGTAATGAAATTACCTACAAAACTACATAAAAATCGTTCATTTTGGACAACTATTAACGAAGTTACAGCTATTCAATTTCCAATGTAAGATTACAGGTTCATATCCTGGTGTCAGAAAGGGGTAAATGAGAGAAAAAACATGACTAAGAGAAAGTAAGAAAATCTGTTGAACGCATCACATAAGCTTCACTATTTCCTCTACTTTTAACAGAAATTATTGTTTGACAAAATTAAGCCATGGCAAAAGTTTTTGATCAGCAATATTAGGGAGTATTGAAATTTTTACACTGATCTACCTTAAGCCGGTTTACATTGCTTTAGTTTATCAAATAAATCGTACTCAAATCTTTTCTTTGATCAATTTTCAGGAAAATAAATCTAATTCAATTTTTTTTTTTGTTTCTTCAGGAACATATGCGAAGATATAAAAACTTTTTTGAAATAGGTAGGAAAGTCGTGTGAGTGAACACACCAGATTTTTTCATTTAAAGTTACAACCACTTGGTCTCGTACCAATGGTTTTCTATCAGTTGTAAGAACTATTTCATGTCTGTTGTTTTAAGTTTCAATCCAAGATTTCAACATTGATGAAAATACTTTTGGCATTTTAAATCAACAGGAATATGTTCTCTTGCTAAGAACGAAGGCAACAAAATAAATTAGAAACTTAGTATGATGTTTACATGGGACAAGAAGGGGAAATGGTTTCTAGGATTTGGAGAACATCTAAAAAGAGAATTATTAAAGGATATAGCCAGAGTTAGGTAGGTATGTGGTCTATAAATGTGGTAGATTTGTTCATTGAAAATAAACCTAGGATTATAATCTTGAATTGTATCTTCAATATTACATTTTAATTGGTATATATAAATAAATAAATATTCATTTACATATATATATTTTTTGTTGATTCATTGAACCAATCAAAATATGCAATTATAAGCATTTATCCACAAATATGCAGAATAAAATTTGACTAATTACATCACAGTGTACTACTTTGTAAACATGTTTGATCAGCGGTTGCAAAAAATCACGCAAACAAAATCTGCAATTGCATAAAAATCCGGGCCTTGGCTATGATGTTTGGATGAAAATATTAATGAATAAGTTAATGGGTAGAGCAATGTGTCTTAAAGTAGAGAGATCCTTGTACAAATACTGACTTAGCACATTAAATTTGCTCTTAACTAAAAATTATGGCATGATATATATTTTCAGTGTGAAATACACAGTTTGTTGAAAGAAAAAAAAAAAAAAAATCATTTAATGATAGGCACGAGAGTGAAGAACAAGCCGGTACATAATTACAACCAAGCAACATTGAAGAATAAAATAATTTTTTTTTTTTTAGTTCTTTTTACAAGTTTAAAAGCCTCTTGTAAAATTTCAAAAATTGCCTTTAAGGCTATCATCCTCATTGATAATACTAAATATCAACCTGCAGTAGTTTTAAAATCAGCCGACCGACGAATCATTGCTGAGTATTATCCAACAAATGACTTCTCTTACCCAGTCCTTGGATTAGGATGTAATTCTAACTAACTTAATTGCTTTGTGCAAAATTCAACTGTAGATTAAAACAAAGCGTTTTATCACAAAAAAAATTGAAGATTATGTTCAAAAACTGTTTTATAAATCTTAAATATACAATATCTATATAAATAAAATAAAGATTTTGTCGGTACATTGAATAGAATCAACCCGTTTTATGATATCTTTCAGTTTCATACATTGCAGACACCAAATCCACTTTTAAAAAAATTTTTTGTTTGTCCGCATTGAAACGAAATTTTGTCAGGGGTAAGCTCAGCAATGGCTTATTGTAGACTTTTGAAATTTCAACATTATATTAAGGTTTGCTTGACTTAAAACATAGGCTTTAAATGAAAACGAAATATTGAGTAGAACCAAAGTTATGAATTCTTGAGTAATTTGTCTAAAGATCTCGGTTAATGTTGATAATAAACACATATTTATAGGTTAAAGCACATCATTATATAAATAGGCAAACACAAATCGGTTCAGCCCCTTTAACTCCTCTATTATTCAACTGATTTTCTTCCTTCTTTTTTTGTTTAATAGATATTGACGAGCTTCAGTGTTATCAATAAATAAAAATATTAAATAGTATGTGAATAAAAATGTAAATGGCAGTTGGTTCAAGACGGCTTATCTCTGTAAGTTCTTCACCGATATCTTTTAAATTTTGACCACAACGTCGCAATAATATTTAAAAGTTTTTTTAATATACATTTCATTATCATCGGGCCTTTCGAAATGGCAGCCGAAAAACGTGATTCGCTTTAGACTGTAGTTTCAATACGGCTTCAACGATTTCAATGAAACTTTGCTAAAGTCTTCCCCTTGAAACCTTTATAATTTATGTATATAACATACTTTCCCGAAAACAAACTGCATAAATTTTTATGATGAATTCAGTATTTTATTTGCGAATAACTCAAAAAGGACACATTTTTTTACTGATAATACCAATATTTATTTTAAAGCTCTTTTACAAAATGATAAAAAAAAAAAAAAAAAAGACTGTCGAAATCTAAAAGAATCAACTCCGAAATGAAACAATTCCTAATGACCAAAGGAGCAAAGTGCGTTCAAATATTTTTTTAATGAGGAACGGAGTTGAGATTCTTCTTTCGCATCTTGACAAACTCTCAAATACGAATTTTCATTTCAATCCAAAAATAAAAAATTTTTACCTAAAATTTTCGTCAATTTTTTCAAAGAAATCACTAAAGTGGTCATAACTTCCATACCGCTCAAGATATCTAAATGAAAAAATTCATGCATTTAGGGCCCTATAATATAGGTGAAATGGCACAAACCAGAGATCCGTAAATAAATTAGGCTTTGAGAAAAAAAATAAATAAAAATCTATTTCCAGTTTTTTAAATTTTGACATTACCTTTATGTTTGTTTGACTTAAAATATAGGCTTTAAATGAAAACAAAATATTGAATAGAGCCAAAATTATGAATTCTTGAGTAATTTTGTCTAGAAATCCCGGTCAGGCAGTTACTTCGATTCTAATCCCAACCTACTCTACAGCGAGCTACATTTAAAAGTTGTAATACTCAACTGATGGAAAAATTATCACAACTCAAAGGGAAAAATCCGGAATACCGAACATCCGTAAAGCGTTGCCACAAAAAAACGGGTAGAACTCACTCATTTTTCAACTTTGTCCGATCTTCCTATTCAAGGTGTCATTCAATTAAACTTTCTGAGCTTAACAAATGTCGTCCTATACATTGTTAGGATTAACCAAACTGATTAGCCGGGAATCAGGAAAAAAACTCAGCACACAGCAGAATTTAAAAGAAGTCGAGAGACTACAACTCTTTTTTATCAATTAATCGACCCCACAATCTCCTCGCTTCATCATAGATGAAAATTAAACACTTAACAAATTTTAATGGATCGGTAGTGGTCAGTTTAATTGTATGGTATCTAAACAAATAGCCGAATAACAAAGTTTTTATTATCACTATTGTGAAACCGTGATTTCCATAAGCCCCACCATAAAAAATTTCAAAACAATCCCCATCCTCCCTCTCGACCCAATTTTATGAAATTTAATTTGGACCCTCCTCCCCCCATAATAGAAAATCCATCTCAAAAAAAGATTCTCAAATTGTAACTATTTACCCGTCAACGATGGGTACATCAGCTAGTCACATATAAATAAAAATAAAATTGCTTTTTCTTCTTGTAAATTAATTTATAGATTTAATTACATATTTGTTTGTAAAATAAAGTGCTCTTCACTGGTTCTGTAATCATATATTTTTTTTTTTTCAAGTATCACTAAATTTTCACGGACAATCAGTAGTAGAATTCACAATTAAAGCAGAATTACACGGGGTTTTCAAGTTTCCATAATTTTCCCCATTATTTTTAAAGAACTAAAAAAAAAAAATGAATAATCCTTTTACAAGTTTGCGCATATATTTTTTTTTATTTTAAGATAAAAATGGAAGCAGGACGATGTGTTCCCACTTTTACTTTCTGTTACGATAACTAAGCATGTTTATAATAAAAACAGAATGCATAGCAAACATAACAGAGTATATTTGATGATTTAGCTCATTTCTCAATACAATACCTTTATTATTAAGAGTAATTATGCCTTTAATATTAAGAGTGTCTAGAGAACAAAGAACGCATTATGTCACTAACAAAAATAATCACAAATTTTTAATTAGTAAACTGTTTGTTAGCACTAAATATACTGCGTAAAACAACAACATTAAAGAAATAATTGCATTTTCTGTATTTTAAAACAAAGAAGTTTTTATGATTACAGTGATGTTTATAACTAAAACAATGACAGTAAAATGTTTTACGTTTTTAATAAGCAGGGCAGTGAAACTATATTAAAGATAATAAGTTTTTCAAACTTTCCAACGTCAAAGGTATGAAGGTTTGCAAAAGTTATGAGTGAAACCTAATATAGTTTTAAAATAGCTAACACAGTAATAATAATATGTTTTAAAATCAAGTGCTTTTGTGCTTTACTACACTTAGCTAGTAACTAGAAATATAAGTCTTACCTCTCTTTAGCAAGCTTAGCTAATCCCTCTAGTAAAATAGGAACAACAGTTTGGTCAAGATACTGTCGAGTTGGGAGTGACTGCAGATCCACCTTTGACTTCTTCAATGGATTTTCTGAAGCTTCCTTCTCTGCATTAACTACTTTCTGAAATTAAACATCATTACTTGAAAATGATAAATATATAATTCAATGTGTTCAACTTACATGATAAAAACAATGTTATCATGTTTAAAATAAATGAATTATCACTGAAACAAACAAAACTCACACAAGTTTGACCCTTATCGTGTAGTCCGTTTCTCCCAATCCCCCTCCCATGTTATTAATATTATAATCATAAGTAACTTCTTTGTTATTTATTAGACACTTGAAAGCAAAGGTTAGAGAGATAGTATACTACATCAGTGTGAAGTATAATTTGTTTACTTGGGGTAATAGTCAAACAACTTTCATACATGTAACATGGTGGAATTTTAGGCAAAGTTAAGCTAGGAGGAAAATGGCATCAGACCAAATTGTATGTAACATTCGCTGAATCAGACTAAATTGATGAATTACTTGAAAGCTATAAAAGTAACCAATAAATTGAATATTTCAGTTTTAATCCTGAGTCTTAAGGTGCTAACCCAATTTTTAAGTTGACCAAATAATCACGGCCCATACTTTTTATGATTAAACAAAACAACTTCAAATAACAACAATTATAAATCTAGGAATTCAATTAAAATAATAGTGATTAAGGAGAGAAAACAAATGAAAAATTGAAACAGCATCTACAAATGAAGTTAATAATATATTAAAAAAATAAAATAAATACAAGATCATAGTATCATATTGTAACAAAATTTGTAAATTTCATGTATTTTTATTGACTTCAGTGAAATGAGGTAGTTTACAATGTTTTTAACTTCTTATAATAATTGTTACTGAAATTCTAACACAATATATGATCTCTGAAGTTAACTAATGTTTTAAATTTCTTATAATAATTACGAATAAAATTCTAATCTATTATCTCATCATCTGTATCAGTTTTCATTCAAAATCATATAGTTCAATATGAGTTTATATATAGTAAAATGTGGTGTCTGGATGTGTCTTACAGATAGAAGACTTGTTACAGATACTTTAAAAATATCCCAATGCACATACTTAATTTTTTTACATTTGGTTATTACAACAGTTAAATTCTTGCATCAAACCATATTTTTATCTTCTGGTCAATTGATTTTGTCTGATTCATCTAGATGTTGAAAATGTAACCTAACCTAACATGTCAAGTGACAAATGTAGAGCTAGCTTCGTCGTTCTCCAAACAGTGGAATCTTGGCCCATCTGTTATCCAGATAAACATAACACTATCGTACTACTACTGTCTGTCTGTCATTTTATATGAAGATAATTGTTGATACTTGTCAACTTTTCGTATTCCATCTAAACAGTGGTCGATATTGTCTTGGAAGAAGCCACCATCTTAGAGTACTGATTTGGAACTCGTGCCGAATTCCACAATATGAACCAATAACGAAAAGTTTTCTAATATATATATCAATTACTGTTCCTTATAAAAGAACATATGTCTGTAGACATTATAAGAGAGCAAAAATAAATTTTTATGATGGAATAAATAAAAAGTAATTGACTACATTTTTAGTAAATTTAAGTAAAGTAATACAATGGATGATAAGGTGTAAGTAAAGTTGTGTTAGGATTAGGAGAGCGTTTGGTGGAGCGAATAAAACAGACAGAAATATTTTTTTGGTATCAGTATTAACAATTAGGTAATTTAAACCTCCTTGTTATCATTAACAATATATGTTAACATTCCTATGATAACAATTATCACATATAGTATAATTTAGTATTCATGTGAACATCATGTACATCACATTAGAAAAAAACTTAACCAACTGCAATCACAAAACGGTAAATATGATCCACTATGTTATTTATTTAATAAAAACTTGTTTTGAAATAATTCGTTAAACATTGAACTACTTATTCTAGGAAATTGCCAGTGATAAAATCAATAACTAAAAATTTAGTGGATGCTATTTAGAACATGATTTAAAGATTTATTAACTTACAAGAGCTGCTTCATTAATTCCATTCTGTCCAGCCACTCCAATTGAAGACTGTGTTTCACCTGCTTCTTCACCTAATTCAAATATTACTAATAATTTATCCTGTTAAACTTGAAAAAAAAATTGGAACTAGAATTTATTTTCAAGGGTATAGCACCAACATTTAAATAACCTAAATGGTGTATTTCAATAATTGATTAACTCCAAATAAATGATGAATAATAAAGCAATATTAAACATTTACCGTTTGCAGACATTGCTGAATACAAATTACTACAAGAGAAATTAGATTAAAGCACACCAGAGAACCCACTAAACAGCCAATACAAAAATGGTGTAACATGTAACCTGACCAGATGACTTTAACCTTCTTATTAATATTTTTGTTTATGGTATGATTATTTAGAAATGTTTTAAGTTAATTAATTAACTATAATTATTAACTATAAATATTAATTTATTAGGAATTAATCACTCTACAACCATAATAAAAATTAATAAATTTATTAGCAAACAAATATTGTTTCAAACAGGAAAGAATAGCCGTACAAATATTTCCGTCACTTTTTGGTGTAATTATTGATTTGCTCCTCATTATTCCAACATAATTTATTTATTTATTCAATTATCACAAGAGGCGATGATATTAATTAAATTATGGTAATTTTGATGAGTTATATTTAATAAATGAAACTTTGTGATCCAATATGAAAAAAAAAATACCCCTCCCCTTCAAAATTTAGCAGTCTGTCTAAAGATTCATTTAGACATTTCACACAACAAATATACAAATGGTTATTTCACTATGCTAATATATTTGTTTCTTGTTTTTGAAAATTTCCATCTGGGGGTGGTATCAACAGGAATAAAATAAATATTTTGTTTTAGCCATAATATCACTGTTAGTTAAGTTAGATAATTGTGTTTCCCATAGTTTGTGAGATATCTAAACTTACCTTAAGATTTTATGAAGATAGAAAAAAACAACAGATTTTCAGCAGTATGTCAGTAGCTCTTAAAGGAGACTACTATTTGGTCATTTCTTTATTTCTGGAAAAGTCAAAATATAAATGACAGACGCACACGACTTATGTAAGTGCTGACATGCACCAATGCCCAGAACTTTAAATAGCTTTAATGCCAAATATAACTGTCTATTGGTGGCTAAAACGTTTTTATTTGTTTTGTGAAATTTGTTTGCCACAATCAAAATTAATTCAATAGAATTTGTTCAATTACTTAGAAAAAATATGTATTCAACAACCCATAAAGGGACTTAGGTTTAGTACTTGGCAAGAGAGTTTGATGTAAGTATTTATATAACAGTTATACAAAGAGGTGATTGGGCTAGGATTATGCTCAACCATCAGTTTTTCCCCAATTAAGCGTTCCCAATTTAAAGGGGCGGGTGAGCCCCAGGAAGTATCTTGCCCGCTTGTTCGCCTTCTTTATCTACTAACGTAATCGTAATCTTCTTTTCTTTTGTTTCTTGAAAGAATCACCAATACCTGATTGGGATTTCGAAGTTCATTGTCTTCTGCTCATCGCTTAGTCATCTAGTACCTTTTTTTCTTAATGACTCAGTATCGACGAACGTTTCAACTATTGAATTTAGATAAAGTTGTAATTAGCAGAATTTACTTTCATTGTGCTAACAATCATGGCTGCAATTTAAGTTTTTCATCCTTGTACTAAAAATATGATTTAATCGATAAACTCTGATGAGGATTGTAAAGATGCAATGATCTCGTAATGGCATTAGATTTGTTTTTCAACAATAAAATTTCTAAATTCGGTTATGATTTATTCATTTAGTTTTTCGAACTGTATATCTGGTTTATTATACATTTATGTTTGTGCTTATGTGACTGGTTGGTAGCAGAAGAGTACCTCTTTGCGAGCTGTTTTTAACCTTTTCTAGAGGTAACAATCATATCATTTGAAGTGAAGTTTTAACATGAGACTGTGAAGGTTTTTCATGAGCCATGTCAGGGCACTTAAATGATGATTCGGTTATAATGAAGATAGTTTATCAAACCGAATGTGTTTCATTCCCTCCTGTTAAGAAATTTCCGACATGGCACCCAGGACACTTTGTTGTTGTGAATATATTAGTTCTGAAGGAGACATAAGACATTTATTAGATTGTTGCTGTAATTGCCCTGAGATTGATTATTGCTTTGACAGGTACACTTTATACTGTTATATTTTTTAAAGTATATTAATAATATAGTAAAATTTATATTCAATATGTATTTTTTTTTTTAGATTAATTACTTGTAAGCCAATTCCCACTAACTTGTGTGCCAGAATAATGACTGGTGCAACTGAAAGAATACGGTTCCCTTGGAAGGGTGGTGCAAAGCAATGCTCTCTTCATGTCATTTTACCTGTCGTAGCATTGCCTTTGTTTCTTACAGCAGCTGCGCAAGGCCTTTGGATTTCTGTAGTCGCTTTCTCATTTCTACCAATATTTCTGACTTATTTACATTATATTTTGATGAAATTTTATTCTTATAGTTCATTTTTCTTTGTTTGGAATGTTGCTTCCTTCGTGGAGGTATTTTTGATATTTGAAGCGATTGGGGTTGCACTATTGGAAATTCGTGCAGATGAAAACATTGCATTTATATGCTTGACATTGTGTGTATGTTTTTGCATTTACAAAATCAAGCAAAAAGAAAAGTTATCACATGTTTTAGCTGAATATGATGGAGACTTCAAGTTTAATTTACTTTGTCCTGAGTGCAATGTTAAAATACCACCACGGACATTTCATTGTTATACTTGCCAGGCTTGCATCCTCATGAGAGGACAACACTGTGCGTGGTAAGCTGTAGAATATATTTAGTCTTGGGTCCATTATAAATTCATGCTTAGTAGAATAAATGTTTTATTTTCTGTAATTAATGTTCACAGGTTTAATTGTTGCATCGGAGAAAAAAATCATAAATGGTACATGTTGTTTTTGATATTTAGCATAGTCTACCTTCTGTTTTGTGCAAATCTAATATTGACTACGGCTTGCCATCCAGTCCAATTCATCGGAGCTATAATGCTTCCTGATGACTGCAGTGAAGTATATTTTGACAGTTTGTAAGTAATTTATCTCTGTGTTTAATACTTGTATTAATATGTTCTTTTGTTATAATTATAATTAAATAATTGTTCAGAATAGCATTTTAGACCTGCAACACATTGATAATTAATTATTAAGTAATCTGAATTGGTTTCTTCTTGCTCTAGACATTTATAGCTTAACCAATATTTTATTCCATTTTTTATTACTACATATTTTCAGTTTAAAAAAAAAAATAAATTAAGATTTCCCATAACCTTAGATTTCATCTTGCTACACTTATTGAAGAAAATCAATAACTGCACCTAAGACTCAGTTAATTTAAAGAGATACATTTTATTAACATCTTATGATAATTTTTTTAAATCTAATTTTATATACAACCAACAAGTACAGTTATAGATAAATATATACATGTAAACATGATTAACAGCGTTGATATGCAACTGGTTTTACACCTTAACTTTATAATAACCAACTAATTCTAAAGCGTGTTTAAAGTTACGAAAGTTATCAATCCATGAACCTCTTCTTGAAGATTTTTTTATATACCTCTTTCCAATTAAGAGATCCTATCCTGTTTAAATTCTTATGTTAGTTGAGAGCTAAAAAAATTAAAAAGTTGGGGAATGTTAAGTTAAATTAAAAATTGAGAAAAGAGATGGTTTGGTATGACTGTGGTGGTGGTCATCAAAAAAGTTATGTTAAATCCATTTATAAATGTGAAAACTATTTATGTAACAATACAACTCTAACATGTATTGTAACATGCTTTATTTTTTAATTAACACCTTTTTAGCCATAAATCACTAAGGAAATATGGGATTGTAAGTTCTGAAGTTGGGAGTAAATTTCCCGAAACGTTAACATGTAAATTCAACAAATAAATCAATTGTATATTTGGAAGTTATCATTACCAAAAACAGAAAATTATTTATTAAGCTGACATTTTGACCCAACTATGTAGCTCTTTATTAGGACTGTGGTAGGGAAGTGCCTTCCGTACGGAATAGTCAATTTTGTGAAAAGAGCTGGTCTGAGATGACAGTCATAAAAAAAAAAAAAACAACTAAATAGTTTTCACTATTTTTAAGTTTTCTTATGACTTCTACCCCAGACCATCTATTTCCTCAATATACTATGGTCAACTATTATAAAATGACTGCTTTAGATCATCAAGTGAATACATTAGATGAATACCATATATAATATAAATTTATATTGTAAGAAAATAGCAATCATTTACCAAAATAAATGAACTGATCACAGTATCATTCTAAATAGTTTCTTATTTTAAATTGATAATGATTTTTTTTTTCAGGTGTGCCTTATGTTTTGTTACATCTATTTACTGTATCGAAGCAGCCATATTTATTATGTCCGTATTTGTATTTGAAATTTGGTTAATATCACTAGGGATGACTGGACATGAATATCGAAATAGAAGTAAAAGATCGTTCTTCTGCGGTTTACTTAGTTCCCGTCCTTACAGTAAAGGAATAATTCGAAACTGGTTAAATTACTTCAAAGGTATTTTTTTAAATATTTAAAAAAAATATGTATATCATAAATATATAAATAACAACTTTAAATTTGTTTGTTGATTATTATTTGATTTCTATTACTGTCTGTATGAAAAATTGTATAAGGTTATATATATATAAGCTCTATTTTTTAAAAGTAGGTTAAACATTTTTAAATAATTGTTATTAAAGACATATGGAAGTAATATTGTGTACCGATTGAGCTATTTGTAGTTCTAGCTTTGAAGAGGATCCCATGGTTGACTAAAAAAAAAGAAAATACCGGGATCGAAACGTCAATGAACAGAAGAAATGAACATTCAATAGTTTATTAAATAATATAATAAGTGACTTTATTCCCAATTAAATAGTTAAGTTTAAATATATATATATATACATATATATATATATATTGTATGATGTAGTTCTTTGCTTGAGGTTTCTTAAGGTACCATTATCTGTACAGCCTTTCACAGTTAGAGTATATACAACAGACAGCTCCACTTTATATCGTTTATTGATGATAAATGTCATCCACTGTCATACTTAAAGGTGGGATTTAGAGGACTGTCTTAGGAACTTTCTTGAACTTTTAACCTTTATAAAATTTGTTTATCAGTTATTTTTTCTTATTGTATTCTTAAAACCATTTATTTATCAAGAAACCGTTTTGATACCAATAAATCCTGATTTTTTTTTTTTTCATTTACTCCAAAATGATTGTATTTTTAAAAATACAATTATAAATTCAAATAATAAAACAAAGTAGTTATTTTTTTTTTTTAATTTTATGAAGCCATTTACATTTTTTTTTTTATTTTCTAGGTTCCGATGCAAGTTTTCTGTATTACAACATTTGATTTATCTACTGAAGACAACATATGTATGTTAGTGAAGGAAGCAGAAGCTCAGTGAAGCTTTAAGCACACTGTCCATTGCAACAGACAAGAAACGGGAAGGCATTCTCTGCAGGCATTAAATTATCTGATCATGCTTTATGCCGTGTCTTTTTAAGTTTCATCTGGCGAACTAGATGCATTAGATGCTACTCTGCAGACACTAGAAGACATGGGATGGCTTCTCCAAATTTTTTGCGTAGATGTGTCAGCTTAGTGTAAAATTATTATGAATGTTTATTGTATCATTTTAACTTTGAGACATGAGCTGTTATTTGTTTAATATTTGTTGAAAAAGTGCCCTGTTTTCATTGGATTTAAATTTTAGTTTTCATCAGTGTCAGTCAGTTGTATAATTTTTATGAAAAAAAAGTTTATGTAGTAGAGAAATTAGTAGGAATATTGAAGTTCTGATTCAGAGTGCTTTATTTACGTGCTTTTTGCTGCTTAGTTTGTTATTTGTATTGTTTTAAACTGATTTCAAATCAACTGATAATAAACTTTACCAAAGAGGTTATCTCAATCACATTAGGAATGAGTGGATTTTATTTGATTAAAAATGTAATAATAACAAATTTTAATTTTTTATGAAAAAGTGTTCTTTTTTTGTTGGTGTTATGGCTCGGTGTGGTTTCACGTTGATCTAACATGATTTTGAGTAAATTCTTGTGGGATATCTTCATATTCATCCATCAGAATATTCTTTTTTTTTTTTTTTTTTTTTAGAAAATTAAACTTTATTCTGGGACTAAGTTCCTCAATATTCCTTGAAAATAATGATAATATAGTAATAAAAAGACATAATGAACCCACAGGTTTGATCTTAGTTTGCACTTTTCATACTTAATTTTACACCCATTGTTTTTATCTCTACGTTTAAAAATTGCCTGGAGAAAAATATCATTTTAGATTTATAGATTGACAGAACATGTGATGAATGTGTCATGATATGACTATAATAAGCTGTTATATTTAGAAATCTGTTGTGCTCGAAATATTTCAAAATGGATCTAGTTCTGTTGATAAGGTTCAAATCAAAGTTATCTAGCCTTGTCTGTTACAGTGGACAAACAGGTTTAGTTATTTAAAAAAAAACAAATAATTTGTTTGTAGTCTTTTAAGGATTCATAATTAATGTTGTTATCAGAAGTGATTAGGGAAATGAACCTAAATACTATATCATATATCTTTTAAACAAATTGAACTTATGCACACAGATGTGTAGAATGAATACCCACATCATTTAGTAGTTGCTTTCTTAGAGCTGATGTGTTTTAGGAAAATTATTCCTATGCGTGCATACTACATATGAATATTGTACCATAAGCTCAGACATTTTTATGAGAGAGTTAAATAAGAAAATACAATACTACATTTAATTGCTCAATATAGAAGTAATTGAATTTTATTATAATTTGGTTTGGGACACTTTCAGATTACTTAAAACTAGTGAAAATTAACTTTTCTCTATCAGAAATGTCGCAACATATATTATTTACAAATAGCAGCATAAAACATTTATAATCGTAATCATATTTCAGAACTAATTGTTTTTCCAACTTTATTGCTGCCATATAACCACAACGAAATACGTGAAAACATTTAATTACACTTATATATTGTGTTTTAATAGAAACAGTTAATAGTCATGGTCAGATGGGTGGGTTTAGATAATTTGAATTTCTTATTTTAAATGGTTTGAAAGTGTCACTTTAAATCATGTATTTCTTTCAATAAGTGAATAATTGACTGTGATTAATCATTGGCTTTAAATACGTAAGGTATTTGTCCATTTTAATATTAATCAAAGTTTTAATTTATGATGTTTTTTTTTAAACTTTATTCTTATTTTATCATTTATATCGTTAAAATATTCTGTACCATTTGAACTTATGGTAATAATGGTTGTAAACCAATGTTATTAGTCTTTAATTAATCTGTATTTATTTATTTGTAATAATTTATGTTTCTGTATATATTTTTATTTATATTTGCTATTTATGTGCTATTAGTATCTTTTGCAATAAATGATTTATTTATATAGTTTATTCATTTTTACTGTTTTCTTTTTAATTGTCTGTGGATTATTTAATCATCACCATTATTTATCATAATAACTTATTTATACAGCTGATGTCAACTATATTACCTTCAAGGCATTCATTACTTCTCAAACAATTTTTTTTTATGGAAAAATAAAAAAACATTTCTCTCTGGATGAGTATGTGGAATATACTTTGACCAGTTAATGCATTGTTATTGCGTCCATTCTTTTTCGATTATCACCTAAATAAGCATTCCATAAGAAGTGGTCAAAGTAGATTAAAAGTAATTACCAACAAATGTAAATAAAATAAATAATTTACTCATCAATGATGACTGGCAAATAAAATTTTAGTTACAGAAAATTACATTCACTGATAAAATTCAGTTTAATTTTAAAATAATTTGAGCTATCAAACTTGAAAAAAAATGTTACATAGCTTTTTGTAAATTGATTAAATACATTTTATTTAATCACAGGTCAGTATTTTAAACTCAAAACATTTGGGGGATCACACCAAATAATTTGAGCCATCAAATTTAAAAATCAATCCAGCTCAAAAAATTGCTACACAGCAGACAACGCAAACAAATAACGCTTGTGTTGCTTGGCTTATTCGGGTAAAAAATAAATGGATTTTTTTTTAAATTTTATTTTTTATGGAAAAGAAGGAAATAATTAAATATTAATGATACATTCCTGTACTTTATTCATTTTGTATTTTACATAGAGATTTAAAGTAATACACCATTAACACATAAAACATATATGTAATATTTGTAGAGTTTGACAAGAAGCCAACTTATTTGTCAATTTACAACTGTTAATTATCTTGTGCACAAAAATAGTGATCTACAATAATATATGTTTTTTAAAAATAATCATACAACAAATTATTATTGAAAATGAAATAATATAAACATTAGTAAAGGGTTTCACTCAAAATATACTTAAAAATATAAGTTTAGACCTATGTTTTTTGTATTATAAATATACGGTATGCCAATTACTGTCAAAAACTATGAAAAACTTTAGTATTATACTGTATCCTTTACACATATATAAATACTCATAACTATTTTATTTAATTTTTTTTTTTACACTGATCTCTATACATAAATACATTGAACAAATGCTACTTCCTATATGAATAAATTTTACATATTTTATTACACATATATAGGGTTTACATGGATATACACTTAGACATTGATGATTTTTATTTTTTGTTGGATTTTATTAAAAACTAAATAAAAAAACTTTAACACATTCATTTAGAACATTAGGGTCTATTACTAACTGTAGTTTTTTTTTTGTTTGTTTTTTGCTACTTTTTCATCAAAGCTCTATTGTCATTTAACTGTTTTTTTTTATTCTGAATAGAAACTGCGAGTGGTTCAGCTTCAATTTTAATCCGTAGGAAACACTGGATTGAAGATATTAATACTCCCTATACTAATTGTAAACATACTATTAAAATTGAATACAAATTTAAAAACTCACGTTTTTTTACCACTGACAGAATCTAATCAGAAAAGACAGCTTTCGCAAGGAACGGCAATAAACTTTTATGAAATAAAAACATTTATATAAAGCAGAAACTTATATTATCTATGTTGCAAGCTATCTAAAGAAAGCCTAGACACACTAAATATTTTCAACATCGATATTTTGTCAAAGCAATTTGTTAGAAATATGTTGTAACACATTTTATCATTATATATTCAATGATATTATATGTGATGTTAACTTAAAATAAGTTAAAAAGTAGTTAGAAAATAAATTAAAACATATTGTTAGTAGGATAAATTTATATTTTAAGTTACTAAATAAAATATATATAGAGAATTTTTAAATGAAGTAAGTTAAAATAAATATTAATTATTATATAATAATAGTAAAAGTATTATTTGATTATATATTTATATAAAAAAAATAAAATAATAAAAAGGTCTTCTGAATCGGTTGCCATTGTGTTGAAATTAGACATGATGAATTATTTAAATCCTCATAACCATGACTACAATTTTTACAACCGATATTTCTTTTTTTAAGGGACAAAAATATAATTTAAAAACTCAAGATGGACGTTGAAGGTGTGTAAGTTTTAATACAACGAGAGTAATAATAACAGCATAAGCTAACATCCAGGTTATAACTTCTACCTGACAAAATATGATCTGGAAATCTTTTATATCAATTATTGTTTAAAAGCAAAATGGTCCTGTGAAAGCGGCTAATTTTTAAAAAATAAGTGCAAGTTATTAATTTTTTTTTTACATATCCAGATTAATATAAAAGAATGAAATGTATAAATTATACGTATTTTACAAAAATATAGGACTTTCATGGAAAGCCTAATAAAATTTCAAAATAATTTCCAGATCAGTCTAATGTATTTTTTTTTATTATCTATATTATATATTTTTCTAACACACGTAGTTCTAGGGATGAAATGACTACATAAATCTTAATAAATTAGCTCACAATGTCTTGCAATTGAGCGTATAAATTTTCACTCTTTGGAATTAAAATTAGTTTTAAATTTTTCTGAAAATTATAACTCGTTAGTTAAACTCAACAAATTAAAAGTTTTATTAATTCCAAATGATTTTAGTAACATTTAAAAAAAAAAAGTTAATATCAATTATTTGGATTTAGTGTGAGATTTCTACAACAGTAAATCATTATGTTTGTGAGGCTCATCAAGCTCACTTGAATCAAAATGAGTTACTATTTTATTTTTTTCCGAGGACTCATAAATTCAAATCAGAAATCGTGATGTTTTTGGTTTTTGAATACATCTGGTAATTCTGAAGCACCATTTTACTGCATCACATGCTGTCCCTTTTCCATTATTTATTAATACTTTTGACGGCCATAGAAAAGCAATTTGGTTAATATTCAATTTTTTTTTTTTTTTTTGCCACTTGCTGTTAGAGAGTATATAATTTTCACAACCACCTCAATAGAATTAGAATGTTAAACATGTCCTCAAACTTAGAGAGCATACACGCTTTGAAGAAGTTTTCCACAAATCTGCATAATATTAATCCTAATTAATAATAAGTTTAATAATTTCGTGTTTATGACTTTGTTTTTCGAATTCAAGAATGAACTATTTTAATCATATGCATGTGGTGACTGAATAAAACTATTTGAAATAAAATAAATCAACAGTTTATTGCAAAAATTCAGTAAGAATATTATTGATGGAACTAAACGTCTGTTTTTGTGAATTTCGAACTTATTCATCAATAAAACGTACACACAATGTTCTGATTACACAGGGGAAATATTAATCAAATTACTTAGTGATTTAATATTATGAAATGTAACGTCATGATTTTTTGCAATAAGTCGACTTAATTCAATAGAGATTTTCAAATTCAAAGACTGAGATTTGAAGATATCAATAATAAAAAAATTATAAATTCTACCCTCCACCATTAAATTAAAAAATATACTTTTTTTATAATACATTTTAAAAAATATTTTAGGAAAAAATAAATATATTTAAAGAAATTGTAGGGATTAAAAAAAAAAATCAAAAAGAATAAATTGTTTCAAATTTGCTGCAGTTACAAATTTCATGTATATGTTATTCTTTTTAAATATTAAGTTATCTGCAAAAAAAGTTTAAATGGATATAATTTAACGGAGACTACCTCAAAATAAATTTTGGTTGCTCTAGTTTCGGATTGAAGAAGTCTATTATAGCTAAATTTAAAATTGTTATTGTTTTACTTTATTGTTAGTGTGCCCTCCCCCGTAGAAACACACAAAGGAGAAAGAAACTATCCTTCCTAGAAGTTTCTTTTGATTCCCACAAGTATTGAAATGGCTGGAGGTAGAAAAGTTAAACCTTATTAATTTTGTGCATTCACGCATAAGACTCGTAAAAAACCTTTTCGAAACAATACCTCATTTTCTCTCAAATATGGCCTTAATACGTTTTTTTTTATCTCAGTGCTTCGATTATTGAATCACTGATAATCTGCTATATGGCTTAGTCCCTGCTGTGAACAATAATAATGTTTCATTAAAATTTGAATTTTCTCCTAAAATAGAAAATTAATGTCTTATTGTGGCTATTATCCTTTAATTTTGAATGTGAAAAAAAAAAAAAGAATTTTACTGCGGTAGCCACACAATAAATCTATCCCAGACTTCTTGCACCAAGCAGATTAGAGTAAGTTTATCAGAATTTGTCACATCCTGATGAATTAACTGAACTTAATGACTAATTTTTTCCACACTTTACTCACTTTATACGAAAAATAAAAATTGTTAACTATTTTTTTATTTTTTCAACTAATGCATTTATTAAACAAAGAAATGAGTCAAACTTTTAAAATAATACATTTTTTTAAAAGAATTAATCATACATTAAAAACAAAGAAGCCTAAATATAAAATGAACAAATCATTGAACTAACATAAATTTGTTTATTTATTTAAAATATTTGAAATAATTGTTAATAAGTGCCTTTAAAAAAAAAAAAAAAAAATCAAAGTAGAAATTTCAATCAATATATTGGGTAGCATATCAATATTTAAGTTTAATAAATTAATAAACGAATGGATTGTGTATTAGCCATATGTTCAGCGGTAACCGAATGTTAATATGATATTAAGGATTAGTCATTTCCATCTTAAAAGTTTTAATAAGAGCTCTATTTCTTACAAGCTGTAAGAATACAAACGCGTCTTACATATATAATAGACGCACTTCATTTTTATATTTGTTCATTACTTATATAACGATGTGTAGCTTGTTTTTACGAAAAAAGATTACTCATTCTGGCTGAGGTTACATTGCAGATGATTATAATTATAATTCAGTTTTGAATTTGACTAGTTTGTTGTAGAGTAGGAAAAATCAAGACAACTATTTGGTCACACTACTCCCGTGCTGAAAGTATAAATTTTTCAATCTGAATAGCTGTTGCTAGGGAACAAGCTAATTTGTCTCTTCATAACCACTTGGAGTTATTTTTTTTTCTTTTATAACTTTGATGTTACTTTTGTCATTAAGAAATCACCGCTACAAACAGGTCCAGATACGACTGTATGAGGTTGAGAAGGATCTGTACGAGAAACCTTGAGTAATCAGAGACACTGATTTCAGGACAAAATAAGTTAGTTGCCACTGAATAATATTCTTTCTTTCTCATGCTTTATTAAAATTATACTTTATATCTAATACGAAAGTTGTCAGAGTAGTTTTGCGATTTAGAATTACATAGTAAATATAAAACAAAATACTTTTTTTATTGATAAAATATTTGATTGATACAAAAATTTGAAGGCCATTTCGTCTAAATTATTACAGAAATCTTTTAAGAAAAATGTGAACTGAAGTGGCTAAAGAAAGAAAAGGATTTCATAAATATATTTTTTAGAGTATTTATTACTTATTTAATACTCTTTTGTACAAATATATTTCAATATTTTTTTTTGCTAATCATGAAACACCTTTTTGGTGCAAAGACTATTATACAAGCTCCTCTTGCACCATTTAGTACACGACATTTAAGTATACTACTTACAGGAAAATATAATTCGTCTAGAGGATTCATTTTTCGTCATAGTGATCGAAAACTCATTTTAACTTGAGTAGGCTGACTATGGGACTAATATCAGTTTGAGCAGAGGACTTTCATGGTAATATTACACGCATGCGATGTATCCTCAGCCATGGATCAACAAGAATACATAAAGTAACCTCTACCAAAATTAAACATTTATATAATTATAACATATCTAGCTGATTGAATTAATATATAAAAATTAACTAAGCAGCACGGGTATATAAAAATGCTTTGACAGTCTAAATCCTTTACAAAAATTAAATTTGCAATATATTCCTTATTGTTAAAAAGCTAGGTATGCTAAATAAACTATCCAATATTATAACAACACGATACATCATAAAAAAGTTTTCATATTGCCCATCCCTCAAAAGAAACTTTCAGTTAGTATGGTTTCTTTTACAGTCATGTATTACTTTTTTTTCTTTTTAATACATATACTTTTGGAAATCTTCAAATCTCTTTTAAAATATGATAAAATATAGAGACTAATATATGTCCCACAAAAATAGATATTATTATCAGCCTCTTATTTGAAAATAGAGACAAAACTAATGGATTATGTTAACATAGAGATCTTATATTAGTATATTAACTTCTAAGTCTTCAAGGTATGCCTTTCTAGTACAAACTGCAATATCATTACCTAAAAAAGAAAATATGATTTATTTTAATAATTATTTTGTAATAATCATTTTAAAAGTATTTTAAATAATTAGAATATACATATACAGTCAGTACTTAATAACTTGAATTTTATTCGAGTTATCTATACTTCAAGTTATCAAAATTCAAAACATCAATTTCAAGAATCGGCTTATGAAAGTTTAAAAAAAAAACACAGTAACCAATGCTATTCATTATGAATAAACTGATAAAGAATATCTAAAATAATGCATGGTAAAAATTACTTTGAGACATGCTTAAATTATAACGAGAAAATTTACTACTAGTATGTGCTATATTAAATTATAAATTTTAAACACACTGAACTGAAAACTAAAAATCTTTTCCTTTTAGGATCTAGAAGGATACAAAAGGAAAGAAATTAGTACTATGTACACTATCTCTTTCTTCTTTTTATAGGGACTTAGAAATTGAATTTATATTTATCGACACTTTCTTGCTTGGGGTTATGTATAGAGGGATGCATACTAACTATAGATATAGTGCTCAAAATATGAAGAAAATATAAGAATTTATTGGGACTGACATGAAGTCTGGAATTAAGGAAATAAATTTAAATAACTGAGCTCCATTAAATCAAAATGGGCTATCTTACAATATACTCACTTTCGTAAAATGTTAGAAGCTTTATCTTAGTATTTAATGAAAATCTACCTTTATTAATTTTAGATTATTAAAGGTCACAAATCCTACAAAAATATCCCAAAACATGTAATGGATTGAACATTATTTCCATGAAAGAAAAAAATACTTTTGAAGAATTGATAAATGATTTTAAAAAATAGGTTCATCTTAATATTAATAATGAACTGAATTCGTCAGGCAACAAACTAAAAATAAAAAAATAAATAAGTATAGTAAAAAAAATAATTTGTATTATAACTTTTTAATTTGATTTTTGTAGGTCAAGATGTGAAATAATAAAAATTAAATAAATAAATAAAAAGCAAAAATAAAATATAATATATAAAACAGACAGGAAAATTGAGATTTTATTTACTGAGAGTTCAAAGAAAGTTACAGGAGCAAACAGAGAAAATTGATCTATATATTGTCAACAAAGGTACCAACAAATATTAGCAAATTAAAATTTCATGTTGGCTTGTCCAATGATGATTAAAAGTTTTCAAACTTACATTTGATGTTTATTCTGGCTTAAGCCTATGCCACTGCACAATGGTTTGGCGGGGTTTGGTTATCATGTCCTGCCAGTGTTTTGTTTCAGTAGCTCCAGAACCATTCTTTCCTGAAAAATAGTGTTAATATTAGATGGAACGGTGGTGTATGAAACATTAAATAAAATGGATAAATACTTTAGCCAGAAAGGATAAGAATAAACAGTGATTTTATTTTATATTTAATAAAGTTTTCTTTTAAAACTTTTTTATTTTCTTCATATATGATATGATAATAAATACTTTGACTTCCAAAATCATAAATATTCATGTACGTACCAACTGTTTAGAACAGAAAAACTTTATTAGTAGAGAAAATTTACTCTGAGCCTAGGTCTGTTAAGAATAAAAAATGAGACACAAACTGTATATACATTCTCATCAGTAAATATATACATATACACTGACCGGCAAAAAATTCCACCCACTTGTAAAAAAAGTTATATTTGTATATAATACATGGTATTTGTAGATAATACTTAGTATTTATGGAATTTTATAATCTTTTTTATCTTTAATAATCAAAATGTGATTGGGTAAGAAAGATTAGAGAAAAAAAAATTGAAAAACGAACCATTATTATTGTAAAAGAAATTAATTACATCATCGTTTAGTAGCGCGTGTTTCCTCCTCTTGCCTTCACTACTTCTTGAAGATGCCTCGGCATACTTTCCACCAGTCGGGAAATGTCCCTTTGCTGGAGGATAGCCCATTCCTCCCGAAGAGCCCTTTCAAGGTCTTGCAGTGTATCAGGAAGTGTTGCAGTCGCTCTTATTCGTTTTCCGAGATTATCCCATAAATGCTCAATGGGGTTTAAATCTGGAGAAAGTGCTGGTCAGGCTAAAACCTCAATAGTGTTCTGTTGAAGGAACATCTGCACTATGCGGGCGACATGTGGGCGTGCATTATTGTGCATTAGAATAGAACGATCGCTGATTTCGTTGATGATAGGCAACACATGTGGTTCCAAAATCTCATCTACATAGCGAATGGCTGTCAAAGACCCTCCATGAACAATAACCAATTCTGTGCAGCGCTCCATTGAAATCCCAGCCCACACCATTAAGGAACCATGTTGGAAAGGTTGACCCTGGAAAAAATTACAGGCTGGATATCTTTCGTTTCTTCTTCTCCACACCCTTTCACGCCCGTCTGGAGATAGAAGAGCAAATCTTGACTCATCTGTAAAAAGTACAGCATTCCATTCGTCCATAGTCCAATGGCTGTGTTCTCGAGCAAAAGCCAGCCGTGTGACTCTGTGAGTTCTGGTCAACTCTGGACCTCTTACTGGACTAAAAGCCATTAATCCATACTCATTTAATCTTCTCCGAGCGGTACGTTCAGAAATTTGCATACCTCGAACTTCTTCGAGCTGATGAATCGCTTGAACAACGCTAAGGTGCCGGTTTCGTAAAATTCTTAAAGTCAAAAACCGGTCATCCCGTGGTTCTGTTACCCTAGGGCATCCAGAACCGGGCCTTCTATTGTAAGAACCAGTTTTCCAAAAACGCCTGACGGCGTCTTGTAAAGTTTCATATGGAACTCCGATGGCATTAGCTGCATATCTAATGGAACGTCCATCATCAATAAGTGCCACACCACACGCAACATCCTCAGCACTAAGAGGCATTTTTAAACTTAATATTGAAAAAATTAAAAGCCGGAGACTAAGAAAGAAATGTGCTGCAAGAAACGGCGCTGAACTAATGATACTGAATAAACATTTTGATTCCATAGAAAGTAAACATTGGAATCTAGAATCATTTCATTGAATTAAGGATTAAGAGTTATTGTCCTCTATATTAACATTCCCAATTGAAAACAAACAAAAACATTACCTATTTATTCATTAAAAACAATAGACCAATACAAAGCAGAAATATTTTTAAATGAAAACATGAAAAAATCAAGTGGGTGGAATTTTTTGCCTGTCAGTGTAGAAAAAAATGAAGAGCATCGTTTTGGTCTTTGAGAAAGTAATGGAAAGTGAGGGATTTGAATGAAGAAATGGAAGGAGCATAGCGGGTTTAGATGGCAGGTAATTCCAAAGCAGAGTAGGCAAAAAAGGATTATTGAATGTTTTAGTTATGTGGAAAGTTGTATAGATGTAGTAGGAAACATGAGATCTTGTTTTCTGGGAAGGGACCTAGGGTTTAAAGGTAGGAGACGTTAGATATAGAAAGGGCGCTAAAATATTTAAAAATTTTCTTTTTATTCATAGCCCCCTTTTTAAATATCTTGTTCTGGTAATTTTCTGCCCTTTTACTGCTAAAAAGCATTGTAAGATTGTATTGTGTTTCTATTTTTTCATTTCTGTGAATTTTATTGGTATAATGGGGGCTAAGAGTTAATAGTTTGGTATAAGAGGGATCCAAGGAAATATTGCCGATGGGGGGAGGGGAAGAGGCACTTGAACTCCCCTTAATGGTTGTTTAGGTCAATTTATTATGTTATATCTTCGTGCTTCATTTATAATATAGAGCAGACCAGAAATGAAGCGTTAGTCAGCTGGATATGTTCTATTAAATAAATTATTGTTCCTGGCTCTGCTCTACAGACTTATAATGAATGAAACCTATTAGCACTAAAAAAACACATTATTCATATAAATCGTCTATATTAACTATTCAAGTAAAAAACAAATAAATGAAGCTATTGAATATAGAAGAAATACCTGCTAGAAGAATGCGGCCAATGAGCTCATTACGGCCAATATTGTCAAAATCCATCACCATAACATCGAGGGAACATTCTCTTATCTTTTCCCAAGGTACGTTGAAGCTGAATGTTTCATTGAAGACAGGATTAAGGGTGCATTTGAATATTGGTGTCTTCCTCTTTTCAATCCTTTTCTCACCAAATTGCAGCCAAACTTTGACGTATGGATCTGAAAAAAAAAAAAACAGATAACAGATTTTTATCATTAGGAGGCAAAATAATGTTTAGCAAATACAAGATTTTTTGATTTTTCACAAATATCTGAAAATCCCATGAACCGAACAATAGGAAACTACGACAAGAAATCACTGAAACTGTACACACACACACACAAATGGACTAAACAAGTACTCCTAAACTCAGAATAATCATGTTTTTTTTTTTTTACTATAATTTAACAAATTTATAAATGTATTTTATAAATACATTCATGTATTTTTCTTTGTTAGATTATTTCAACTGCATACAAAAGTTTCTGCATTCTATTTAGCAAGCACATCACTAGTATAATATATGTAATGTAATAATGTAACCATAAGCATGTAAACATTATTACGACATAGTGCATTGTAACAATATGTAAATGAATGATAATTAAAATGAATTAATCCAAATGAATTAAAGTATATGAACCCGAAATGTCCTTAAATGCCATCTGTATTTGGACTGATTAAAGGAAAATGGAACAGAAGTCGCTTTCCAGTTGATACCAGGCCATTGAGGGCTCCACGGAAATGATGAAGCTGACAAACTGGCCAGAATAGGTTCTGGAATGATTCAACCAGATATTACTCTGGCCATGGATTCAACGAAAAGAATAATAGAACACTCTCCGAAGTTTACTGAAGGAGAAACATGAGCAAAAAATTGAAGGGAAGCGATGGAGTGGATTGCTGGAAGAAAGTGGCAGGATCCAGAGAGACCTCCCTAGAGGGCAAGCCGTGGCATGCTTTAGAATGCTCACAGGGCATGCTTTCCTGCAGAAGCACCTTAACCGCATCGTTATAAAAGATAGCCTGACATGCTCTCTGTGTTCCTTGGATATAATGACATTACAGGACACAAGATATTCCTTTAGTGAAATGGACAGCTCTTATGCTAGGAGAGCAAAATTATATAGGACTGCAAGAGTACGCATGGCTGATCAAGCAGGCGTTACTTAGGCGTAAGAAAAAAAAAAAAAAAAATAATTAAAAAAAAGTTTAGAATTGTTTGTGAGATCAGTTCCTTTATCTTAAAAGTTAAATTTTAAAAGGTTGCCATTTTAAATGAAAACGTTACAATACTTCAGGAAAAGTTACTTTGTCATTGTAATATTCAAATATACAATAACTATTAAATAATTTCTAACAGTTTAGAATAAAAGTGGGATGAATCATTAGAAGAAAAGTAAAAAAATAAAATTTCTTCCAGTACTTTCATATTAATGAATTTTATTTCTTGATTTGCACGGTTGAATACTAGCTTGCAGTATGATTTAGATAACAAAATAAATGTAAATAGTTATATTAGATCCACATTAAAGATATTACCTGATTTTCCATTGATATCTTTAGCCTTTAGATTCCTTGCCTTCAGTAAAGTTATGGTGAGTATACTGTTGCTCGGGTGATAACATAGCGAAACTAGGAGTTCACCACACTTGTCCTTCAATGGAGGTTTCAGCGCCTTCCAAAAAGAGGGTTTCTCTGATAGATCAACCTAAAATAAGATAAAAATATTGAATAATTGTTTGCTCATATCGAGCCAAAATTAATTTAATAGACATATTTCCAGTTATAGTCTGGCTAAACCTGTTGGAAGAATGGACTGAATAATATTTAATAAATTTATTGCATTATTTTGCTGATAAGTTTGTGACCTAAGCAGCATTCCAACATGGTAAAATTAAAATTAGATATTTGTTGAAAAAATCTACACTCTTATACTAGAATCTTGATCTTTACACTATGGTTAGAATAGATTACAAACGTATTGGATTAACATCAATAAATAAAGATGCTAAATGTAATAGACAATGTATTACTAATACACATGCATTTTGGATACATAATGCTGTATGATAGGAATTTTCCCAATTCCCAATCTAAAAAAATAAAAACATTTTTATTAAAATTACAATAAACTAGCTGAATATTTATTTAACTTTAACAAATATTTATATAGTGAAGAAATTTAGCCGACTGTTCCACATATCATAGGTGATAAATAGTCAAGACGCATTCAACTTTTAAGATTTTTTAATGCTGCCAAGGTTTCAACTCAAGCTTGCGGATCACCATGTCACGTTACCAGCACTGAAGGTGTTTAAGTACTTAAGTATTATGAGTACTTGTAAGCTTGAGTTGAAACATTGTCCACAATAAAGAAAATCTTAAAAACTGACTGCTTCATGACTATTTATCACCTATGATATTATTATATACCTTAACCAATAGATACATTTTTACATTGTATTTTAATTTTAATTTATACACAAATTAAATAACTAACTTTGTTGTTAGTTCTATTTAATAACTTGTGATTTTAACCTAAAGATATACATAAGGCAATCTAATATATTATTAATTAGAAGTAAAACATTAAATATAAAATTTTTTCCACATATCGCAAAGTAATTAATATACAATTATAAGGAATAGTAAATTTCATTAGGTATCTATTGTGCACGAAGTAACATAACATTTAGTAAACAGGTTTCTCCACCACTCACGTAAAATTAAACATTGTAATGGACTCAAACCTCAACCACCAGTTTTAAAAGCTTCATTAATTATTTGACTTGAAACTCTACAAGCTGTGAATTCTCTGAACAACTGGTAAGGTATATTATTAGCTTTTATTATATCAATGCAATATGAACAGTAATATAAAAGGCAGTGTTAACATAGAGTTTTTTAGAATATTACTGATTATATTTAAAAATTCAATATTTGATCCTTTAAATATGATTAAAGGATATAGCTATTAAGCTCTGATATGCATAATTAATTATTTAATTAATTATGCTGTATACATTATACTATTATCTATTTTAAATGATTAAATAAAATATTAAATTTAGCATTTTTTTATAATTTTTATAGTACATTTTTCTTTGCATTTTCTTTGGCATTAATTTTTCTATTTTTTATTAATTAAGATTAGTTATTTTATATGTATATATTTACATTTTAATTATTATTTTTTAAGAAGCTACTGATAAATTATATTATGAAATTAATAATATATTTTCATGCAAATAAGTTAGTATTCTACTTAAAGATAGAAATAATTAATTTCTCAATAACAAATATGGCTTTTTAACTTCAGAAAGTTTAATTTCAAAATGTTTTATATTTAATAAATGTTAAGAAATTATTATAAATAATTAATATTATCTGTTAACATAGTTTTTTTAAAAATAATTAGTACCTAAAATGCTAAAGTTACAATACACTATAATTCTTTTTGTGTTGCTTACATTAAAGTAATGAAGTATTGGAGTTTAGAGTTAAATAATTTACATTAATATCATAAATACCGAGTAAATGAGAGACCAATTAAGGATGTTTCTACAGCATTAATCATTGTGGTAATATTGAATAAATCAACATTATTTATATTGATGATAAATTGGCTGATTAATTAACTATCAATAGATCCACAATTAGTATGGTCCCTAAACACTCAACATAATTGACTTGAAGATACCGGGAAAATTGTCCCATTGTGGTCAAACAAACAAAATAACTGAGAAAATTATTGTTATCGACTAGGATCTTTACTGATGTAAATATTTTCAAAATTCTTCATTAAAAGGCACCAATTTGACTGTTAATGGTTTTTTCTTCCTTGAACATAGTTTTGTATTGTCCCAGAATATTTTTTAAGCAGAAAATGAATTATTTTTCAGTTCTTTTTTGAGGAAATGTGTTGTATATATAAATTTAATTGACTGAAAGGAAAATACTTCCTGAAAAACAGTGGAATATTTAGAATTTTTCAAGAAATTCATCCTAACTTTTATGACATATTTTTGTCTAGAAAATAACTTTACAGCTAAGGGGGGAGGCACCGGAATATAAGAGAAATACATATACATATTCATATATATTTTTCTCGAACTTTTTGAAAGTATATTTATATATGCTCAAATATTATGTAATCATAGTAAAAAAATACTTCGATGTGATTATTTTATCAATTTTTTATTAATAAAACAATTTACACACCAACATTTTGAAGATTTCCATCAGGGTACCATTTCCAGAAAACAATACAATAATGTAACAAATTAATGATTATTAATAAATAAACATAATTAATAAAATCACAAGCTGCATTAAATTTGGTTATTAGTAATAGGTTAAATTAAAAAATATTGTGCAATATTTATTAAAGGTAATAGTAAAAAGTTTATATATATATAAGTAATATAGATTATTATTTTTATGCACTATTGATGCCTGAATAGGCGAAACGTTGGCAACTTAACTGTTCACCTTTATGCTAGAGAATCATGCCTTTATAATTTGGATTTTTCCATTTATAACGTAATCACTGTGCATCTGTATGCTTATTTTAGTAGATTATAATTTATTTTATCAATATTTATATTTATACAATATTTATTTATTCGTAATGGTTAATTTGTTATACTGTTTTCATAGAATGAAACTCTGATAATGGAAGATATCTCCTAAACATTGGCGTGCAATATGCTTTATTAATAAAGTGGTATTTTATGGAAGTATTTTTTTTAACTAAAATTATATAATTTCTGATTATATTCATAAATTTTATAAATATATGATAAATGTCAACATAATCTCCAAGATTCTTGTTCCATGATGATTCTTGTTGGTTCTAAAACTTATAGAAAATACATCACTCTTTTCTAATGACCATCGCTTTAGTGCAAAAGTCGATTACTTTCGGGAAATATTCACCGAGAAGAATTTTCTGAAGTACTGCAACTGGGAATGGACCAACTATATCATTTAGCATGCGAAATCTTCCCGGTTTAAACAAAGCATTGGATGTTATTTGCTGTATCAGCTAGAGCGAGGATAGGATTAGAGTTATCGGCTCGCTTGCCGCTTAAGTACCCTTCGTTAAGGTTAAACCCTAATTACCCCCTCGCTTCCCCCCTTCATTCGTTTAGGCTCATCATATGAATGACCAAGCGGAATGAATTTACCTCCATGTAATTTCAATGTCCGTAGATCTGGGTATCATAATTTCTGCATGAAAATCCAATTTCGTTTGTTAAGTCATGAATTTTCAAATAAACTTTTTTTTTATATTGATAATAACTTATATTAGTGTGTATACATATACAAAAAACCAAGAGGAAATAAAGGCCAGCAACTTTGATAAAAAATTGAGAGATTTGAGGAGAAATTCATCCGTGAGATAACCTATATGGAATAATAGGATTAGCGACGGGGGGAGAGGGCGGGAGGGAGAAGAAATGAAGAAGAACTGCTTACAGAAACTGGTCAATTAATATCTCATGGTCTGGAGGCAGGAAGGTTAAGATGGGCGGAGGATTTAGCTTAAAAAAACGCATCAGAAATCCTCTACACTGTGACATGGTTTATGATTAGATTCAGGTAGTTCAAACTTTTTTAAAGATACAGTTATACAAAGATACAACAATTATATTTTGTTCTTATAAGAGAACATATGTTAATAACAACAAAAAGTTCATTTGATGCATGGGTCGATTCCAAACGGAAAAAGGAGTTAAGATCAATTTTGTGTGGTCACGTTTTTTATTGAATAAGAAGGAATTCCTGTTCAGAATAATAAAATTTTAAGTACACCATGGTAAATTAGACAACATTTTTTTTTTTTGAGAAAATAGAGACTAAATTTACTGAGATCGGTTATAAAAGGGACTTTCAGGATTTTTTTATATTACTTGAGGATTTTTTTATATTATATTACTATAAACGTAGTATTTATCTAGACAATGTTCTCCCAATTATTACATTTATTCATACAATGTAATACACCTATCCTTTTAATCGATTATTCCCCACAATGTACTTGTGTAAATTGTTCTTTCAGAAATGTAGCGTTATGGGTTGGTGTAATAGAAATAAAATTATGAAAATGTTCCCTAAATGTCCATGTTTTCGAAATCTTTAAAATCAAAAAGCCTTTTTATTAGTTTGTTCTCTTCTTGTTGTTTTTTTACCTCTCTTTAAACACTAATTACTGAGCCCTTCTCATAGAATTTCTTCCTTCAAAAAATTCTTTATTGTGCATGATACTTGAGAATTTCTTAACTACCTCTCAAATTAATTTAATTTTACCTTCCATTATTTCAATAGCTCTTCATCTATCAATCTTCTATATCTTTGTAAGAATGTATATATTTTTTTGGATGCTAATGTTAATGTTTATTATTTAACTCTAGAACGACACACTTGAATACTTAAACTCATTTTGACACTTTGGTGAGAGGCACATCCCAAACTTTAAATTATCATAAAATTTAATTATGGAAGACTCAAATACTTTTCAGAAATAAGCTTAACAATCATGAAAACAAAAAAATAAATAAATTTAAGTTAACCTAAGAGAATATATTTTATATGCTAAAATAAAGTAAAAAGTTAACATTTAAAATGGACTTAAAATTTAAAAGGAGCCGTATTATACCTTCTGAAAGTCCTTTTTATCATTGATTTTAGTAAATTTAATCACTGCTTACTAAAAAAAAAAAAAAAATTGTCTAATTTACGATAGTTTACTTAGAATTTTATTATCTTGAGCAGGTTTTGACCAATTCCTTCATATTAAATAAAAAATGTGACCACACAAAATCGTTCTTAGCTACGTTTCCATTCGGAATCGGTCCATGCTTCAAATGAACTTTTTTTGTTGGAAATTCTGTCTAGAATCACCCCTCCCCCCCTTCCAGAATTTGTTAATTAAGAAATGATACATCCTGTATAATTACTTAAGCATACTCCTCGCAGGTATGTGGTATCGCGAAAAAGACTGACGTAATATTATTAATATTGACAATTTTTGTTTAAAATTACAAAATAGTATCATATAATCTCCAAGAAGGACTTGAGTAAGAGGCGGATGGCTGTCAAACGGGGTTGAGCATCTATTTTAAAAGACAGTTATATCCTGAGGATTAGCTGCACCTGAATAACTGGAGGAGAAAAATTGCCTCAGGCCATTCTCCTCATTCCTCAATATCCATTTCCTTTTTAAGTTAGTGCTTAATGGACGTATAACAGCAGATTTTTCGATATACAGTCGCACTCATAGAAATTTCATCACCTATTCATTTTGATTCTTATGTTAATAACGTTTTTAACATATGTTTTTTTGTTTTTATTTACTTATTAAAGTTACAAGAAAACTTTAACAATGTTTCTCAGTTCAGTTTTAACTAATACCAGGATTAAAGTTGTAAAAAAAAAAAAAAACCAACCTGACAAAGAGGTAAGAAAACTTCTCCAATGGAATCGTCTCTTGAAAACCTGTCATAATCAAAGACGTGAAGGTGCAATACCCGGCTTTGAAGTTTTTGGATTGGAAAACCTAAAACAAAGAAAAAAAAGTTACATTGCATATATATAAAAGGTTTAGAGAGAAGTTTTATATAGTTGAATGTAGTGTATACCAATTTTTGACAATTGTAGGAGAAATTTTGTCACTAGTTTCCTTTAAATTAAATTTAGTATTTTTAGTAATTTTGATATGTAATAATTATATCATGAAAAATCATAATTACCCTTTTCTTTTCACTGCAGGGCATAAATATGATAACAATAAATGTCTCACAACGTTATCAAAATACAAATCTATATCTGTAGATAAAAAAATAATTTTATTTTGTGACAAAGTCCGCTTAGAATAAGTATAACGACAAAAAAAAGAAAAAAAAAAAATATATATATATATATGGCCAAAAAATAATTTGGCCCACTATATACTGTAATTTAACTAATAGAATGTAAATAATTAAAATAACAAAAATAAAATTTTCTCAATAATATTTGTAGTTGTAATGGAAAAGAAAAAATATATATTGTATATGATAATATAATAATTATATATATACAATTTTCTCAATAATATTTATAGTTGTAATGGAAAAGAAAAAAATATATATTGTATATGATATTATAATAATTATATATATACAATTTTCTCAATAATATTTATAGTTGTAATGGAAAAGAAAAAAATATATATTGTATATGATATTATAATAATTATATATATATATATATATATATATAAATTATTATTGTTATGTATTTAGGCTAGTGATACACGGGGCAGTGGTTATACCATCCCGCACGATTGATCAATGTTGCGGTATAGTATACCTCAATTTAGTATGGATGTATTATTAACCACACTAATCTATTTATTTATATGATAGGTAATTAATTATAACTAATAAGGTTAATTACGACTTAAAAATATTTTGTGGAGCATCATACTTTCAGTAGAAATTAATTTTTAAAAAAGTAAATATACTCATTACTTTAACTATAAATAAAAATCAACGACTATCAATACAAGGCATGATAATTCTGTGTATTTTATATTTTTTGTTTCATAAGCTGAAAATCAATTTCAAGTTTTATCATTATTTTACATGGAAATTAATTAAGTTTCCATTGAAACAATTATTTATCATTCAATAATAATAAAATGAGATATTCGAGACGAAAATAAATAAAATTTGTTAGTTTTTCGCCACTCTCTATAACCTTTTACGTCTTCATATTTTTGATATATATTTTTTCTGAAGTTATGACCTTTTCAGCTGTATATTATACATCTGTTTAAATACTCGCATTTCTTCCCTTTTCTCCTTCAATGGATTACCGAATTCTGTCATAGTTGATATTTATTTGGTTTATATTATTAATGGAAAACACATTTTGAAACTACAGCGTGAAATTTTGTCAAATTATTTCAATACGAACAATACCTAACTGAAATCAAATAATATTTAATTAAACATCGATATAATTTCTATGAAGGCAACACTGGGACTGAAAATCACAAGGAGACTTTGTTTGGAATTTTCGAATGATAATTTTTTATAGCCAGAAAAAATATTAGGAGTTCAAAAACGTTGTATAGGACTCATAATTCCAGATTTTTTTTCTCTCTAAATATTGTTTGTTTAGGAACACATTGAACAAGGAATAAATAAAAAATAAAAAATGTGTATCTTTTGCGATTCATATGTTGTCTTCGCTTTGTCCTCTTAGAAGAATGGTCTGGATTTATTGTCGACTCTCTTATGTGTAAAGAAATATGGAGGGAGGATGGAACAATTTGCATATAAAATGATGGGGTACTGAATTGGCCATTAGGTTATGAGCTCATATTGTTGATAGGGATTTATTGACGCTCTGCCCTCTTCATCAAGTTATTAAGGCGGTTTCCCTTCCCCATTGTTGAAGTGGAGGTAAATGGTTTTCTTAAACATATAATTAAGAAGCAATGTTTTTTCTTTTTAATATTTTTTTGCAACTTTTATTTTTTTTATTCACACCTGCCATAATGGTAATGACAAATAGTTGAAAAACATAATGGCATGTAAAGCATGAGGGAAACAGGACCCAGCGGCACCTCTTATTTGCGTGATATCTACATTAGCCGAGGAGGTCTCTCATCCAGCTCCTCTTCAGCCTCCTAGGACGTTACCTGGCATTTTCGTAGTGGCCATGTAGTGTGTTAGGATGTCCTTGTAAATTGTCGTGGAATCGTCTGTAATAAGCTCGTATGTGTTTGTTAACAGTAGGCATATGCAGGTCAGTATGTAAGGTTAAGTTGTTAGCTTAGCAAGGTACTTTTGTAATTGTCCTGAATGTCTTTCCTTGAAATATTTGAAGTTTGTTTATGTGAGTCTTTTTAGCTGGTCCAAATAGATTTTAGTAAGTAATTGTAAGCGTTCAATTTCTGTCTAAGTTTTAGTTTTGAATGTTTCGAAAGAAGTGAATTCAGAATTTCGAGTTTTTGATTTAGCGTTTTCTTCTTCTTTGATTAAATTTAAATTAAATTGGAACTTTGATGTGTCTACGGTTGAACAAACCTTTTTGTCTTTTCTTTTTTCTTTTCTCCCCTTCCTCACCTTTTAGGCTATACGGGGTTTTCCCGAATCAGGGAGTAAGGGCGCAGGATTAATGCCAGAGTTAAAAACCATCCTGACACCGGGACGCGAACTCGTACTTATTTTATTCCATATAACTTCCGATATCAGGTTAGCGGGAAACGCGTGATGATGTGCACACGCGTTAGCTAGCTCGGCCACCCAGCCCTTAACATTGAACAAATAGACTTGTTCTTCTAATTACAGGTATAGTCCGTGGCACGGACCTCTTTGTGTCAAAATATTAACATCCACCTGAAACTTCATAAGCTTCATGAGATGACACGCTTCATCTCACCGTAATCTACAAATATTTTATTTACAAAAATTTTTGGAATTGGGCCGTCTCAATCTAGAACTATTGGCAAACTTTATCTATTTAATTAGGTATTAAAAATTATTAAAGACCGACTTGCTTTATACTTTAATCGTAAGATAACTTAAGCACAAATTCAAAATTTGAGTCAAAATTACGAGGTTACATAGGCTCAATATTTTTAAAGGCCACATTTTTTTCTTGTACCACGGACAATTAATAGGACTTAAGGAATCACTTACAGACCATTTCATACAGGTAGTTAGATTATTTCTTTCTTCCGAAATAATTATCCTAATATATTTATAAAAAAAAAAATCTTTTTGGCAACAATTGGGGCTGAAGCCCCTCTCCCCAAAATTATATACTGGATCCGTTAGTGGTCAAAAGTTCGCTTGTAGTAAATAGTTCTCACTATTTAATATTTTATCCATAAACGCCAGTCTAAACATAGATTGAAGATTGAAATGAATATCAGAGTTCCTGTGTTTTGTACATACCTTTCATCTCTTAATATTGTTCTAATCTCTGTGGAGCGAAGAGATATGTTCGTTTCACTTCACTTTAATCATAATTTAACGATGCACCGATGGTCATGGAAACTGCATTTTGATAGCGCGTACGAAACGAAGCGTGAGATATTTAGAGCAAATTTAGAGATAACTATCGGCCGATAAGAGATTGTACAGTTATGGATGGCTTATCGTCATAAGGCTAAAGACGAGCCATTAACAGAGGTCCAATGGTTTCGATAATGGTATTCATAGCCTAATTTAATAGTTCAAAGACCACGTAGCTTCTGTATCTACTTAGGGTTGTAATAGCTTGCCTAAATTATTGAGAAACTTCAAAATGCCCTCACCGAAATTGAGTTATTACAGGCATCACTATTATTAAGATAGTATTAGAGTTATGTGGTAAGGGAGAAGATAACACACGCTCTGTTTAACCCTTCTTGGTTGAGTTTATACACGCAGTTATGTTCGGCTCAGCTAACAGTAACTATTAATAACTGACAAATATAGTCCGTGGTACAGACCCATTTTCATAAAATTATTAACATCCGCCTGAAACTTCGTAAATAACTTCATCTCATCGTGACTTACAAATATTTTATCTACGAAAATTCTTGGAATTGGGGCGTTTTCAATCTAGAGATCATCAAACTTTATTTATTTAAATATTTTTTTTATTTTATTGTTTTTTATTGTTTTATTGTGTATTAATACAGTCTGCCACACTGAAGGGCATTGGTACTAGGGCTATAATATTCATCCACACAATATGTACATAAGAAAGGAAAATAAATAAAAATAACCAAGTAAAGAAGAGAAAGAAAAAGAAAAAAAATAGATTTATAAATAAAAAGATAAAGTAATACACAAGCTAAGTAAAATAACAGATTTATTTAATTAGGTACTAAAAACTCGTGAATATCCATTTGCTTTCCACTCGAATCGTAAGATAATGTGATAGCGAACTCACGAAAAAAGACGGCCTTCAAAAATATTGAGCCATTTGGCATGAACCTACACTCCCGAAATGTACAAATAACGAGATTGTATAGGCCAAACGGCCCAATATTTTTGTAGGAAACTTTTTTTTTTTTGAACAAAATATCATACGATCCAAGTGGAAAACAAATGGGTATTTACGAGTTTTTAGTATCTAATTAAATAGACAAAGTTTGACTATCTCCAGATTAAAAACGCCCTAATTCTAAGAATTTTTGTAAATAAAATAGTTGTAGGTTACAATGAGATGAAGCTATTCACGAAGTTTCGGGCGATGTTAATAGTTTGATAAAAAGAGGTCTGTACCACGGACTAATATTTTAATGGTGGGTTGATGGTTGACTGTAGTGAATAATGAAGAGAAGGATAGTGGGGGGTGATCAGTCAAAATAAAAATGGCAAAAATAAATAATAATATTTATTTTAATATTATTATTATTTTTTTTTTTACTGATCACCCCGACTAATATTTTAACTATTATTATGAGGAGAAAAAAAAAAAATGATTTTTAATATTAATAAAATTATATTACGCGGTGTAGACACAATTATTAAAACTCGTCTAGAGCTTCATTTTACCGTAACGTACATCTACAAATTGACGATAAAATGAAGCTCTAGACGATTTTTAATAATTTAACAAAGAGTGTCTATACCGCGGAATATAATTTTATTAATATTAAAAGTCATTTTTTTTTCACCTCATAATAATAGTTAAAATATTAGTCGGGGTGATCAGTCAAAATAAAAATGGCAAAAATAAATAATAATATTTATTTTAACATTTGCCGACGTTTCGATCCGAAGTTCAGGCCTTCGTCAGGGCTGATCGAAGAAATAGCTTGAATATAATACAATGATTCTATTTGAATAGAATACAATCATTCTATTCAAGCGATCTCTTCGATTACCCCTGATGAAGGCCTGAACTTTGTGTCGAAACGTCGGTAAATGTTTATTATTTATTTTTTCCATTTTTTTTTTTTACTGATCACTCCAACCATCCTTCTCTCTATTATTCACTACAGTCAAACATCAACCCACAATTAAAATATTAGTCCGTGGTACAGACCTCTTTTTATCAAACTATTAAAATCCGCCCGAAACTTCGTGAATAGCTTCATCTCATCTTAAACGTAGAAAATGGCACCGAACCTAAAAAATATGACGATAAAATTGATTATTGGATTCTTAATTAGGGAATAAAACTTCAATCGATATTAATTTTTCGCAAATATATAATTTAGTCCTGGTTTCATTGTATAAAAATAGTATTCGACATTAATTACAGCTTTCTTTTAAATGGGGCTCCATTGAAAGGAAAAAAAAAATGTCCTCTACGGTTTAATTAAATGCCTGTAAACCATTCATAATTCAGCCTTTTGAATTTTGCTTCATTAAGGACACGATGACCTCCGAAATAGCCCTGTATAAAAGACCCACTTAAGACTGAAAAAGTGACAGTGTATAATTCTGTACGAATAATTAATGTATTTAGCGAGCACAAAGGGTGAGTTTAACATGCCTCACTATTGATACTTCATAACACAAATGGAATTAGTGAGCTAGAAATAAGCTTTTTTCGGTACATAGTTATCCTCATCGAACTACTATTTGATTCCTATTTTGTTATAAAGTAAATTTCAGACCCATATGCGCTTTTTTAAGGTGAAATTTTTTTGAATATTATAAAATAAGGCTCTGTTTATTTTTTCACCATATTTATTTTAATTTTCATAGCTACGTTTCGGCCGATATGCCATCCTCAAGCCATCTATAATATAAACACCATTAATTCTGTATTTGAATGTAATTCTGCACTCGATGAAGGTGGTATTAGTCATATTAAATTAAATATTCTATAAATTATAACTCTAATTAGGTTGTCAATTAAAAAAAAAAAAGATTTTTTTAATAAACTCAGCCAGTTAAATTGTAAATTAATAATACCACTAGATAGAATGAGGTTGCTTTTTTATTCAAATACATAAGCATCAAGTTAAGATCAATATATATAAATTATTTTAGATTTTAAAACTTCCTTACTTACTCAACCATGCTTTTTGCATGTAGTCCAAAGACTAATTAAATTTTAAGTGTGGTTGGGAGGTTGCACATTGTTTATATATATATATATATAATATATATATATATATATATATATATACACATATGTAACATGGTTGAATAAAGTAAGGAAGGTTTAAAATCTAAAATAATTTATATATGTTCATCTTACCTTGATGCTTATGTATTTGAATAAAAAAGCAACCTCATTCTATCTAGTGGTATTGTTAATTTACAATTTAACTGGCTGAGATTATTACAAAAATTTTTAAAAAAAAATTGACTTAACATAATCAGAGTTATAATTTATAGAATATTTAATTGAATATGGCTAATACTACCTTCATAGAGTGCAGAATTACATTAAAATACAGAATTAATGGTGTTTATATTATAGATGGCTTGAGGATGGCTTACCGGCCGAAAAGTAGCTATAAAGATTAAAATAAATAAGATGAAAAAATAAACAGAGCCTAATTTTATAAATTTCAGATCCATTCTTTTTGGATGGAAATATCATTTAAAAAATCGGATGGAAAAACTATTCGCATATATTTGAATAAAAACATCATCAATTATTTTTTGAGAACGGAAACATTTTCAACTAAAAACGACATGGCTTGTCAATAATTGTAGTTAAAATTAAATAATGTGTAACTTACTTTTCATCGTGTATAATGGTAATGTACTATTCCATACCATTACCATTTGTCCTTATTTTATTTATTAGATAGTTTTTTTATTTTTTATTTATATTCTATGCAATTTTCACCTGCGCATCTAGCAAATTTCTTGTATTTATAGAGTCTCGGTGTATTTGCTTGATTTTGTTTTTATCGATATAGTTGGTCTCTTGGCCATTTTCTTCTTAATCTGCGTCGTTCAGGTAACAGGGCGCAGAAGATAGAAAGAACCAGAGGATTGGAGTGATTTTGGATTGAAGAATGAAATGTGGTGTATTTGTCGTGGGTGTAGGATGTTACTGTTGGGGTGTTTAAGTCGTTATGTATAGTATTATTTGAAATGTAGCGAGGTGCGTTAACAATTTTTCGTAAAATTTTCGTTTGTGCTGTTTGTATTTTGTTTATGTGTGTTTGTTTCGCCGAAACCCAAAGTTCTGCTCCATATGTCCATGTTGGTCTCAGTAAGGTGTTGTAGATCAGTCGCTTGTTTCTTAAGTTAAGTGAAGATCTGTAGTCCAGAAGATACGAAAGTTGGCTATACCGTCTAGTAAGTTCTTGGCTTTTTAATTTCGTAAGTATGTTCCAAATAAGTCTTTTGTCTAAGTAGAGTCCATAGATTATTGGCAATCGTTATAAAAAAATTAAATAATTAGTTTTCGTCCTATAAATACAACAAGTCAACGTCAACTCCGTGCTCAATGTTATAATGTTATTATCATAATTTAATAATAACGTCACATATTATTTTATTTTAACTATAATTAACTTGAAAATTAGAAATAGTAACTTTCGACATTTTTAAAACGCAATACTAAATTAGTAGGGCCTTCGAATCATTTATAGCTTTTAATAAAAACGAATTTCATTGCGATACTACTAAATTTTTTTCCAAAGCAATTCTGGCTTATACCCATATTGTACTTTGACGAGATAATTTATGAATGATGAAATAGATTAAATAATCATATGCCACAGCCAGACTCGAAGCTGGATGCACAGTACCTTAATCACTGAACTATCCTTCATTAAAATTGATAGATGTGATTAATTTAATAGTGAAAATTACTTCGATGTTAAAACATTTGCTAAGAATGTACGCAGATAGTCATGTAGCGTAAAATTGTGCTGCAAATGACATGATAATACGTTATTTTTTCCCTTATATCGTGTAAAATCTATCCAATTTTTCAGGCAACCTGTTGTGATTACAACTCGGGCTTTAATCACTGATTTTACTGGCTCTGTTACCTTATAATTTAGCACAGTTTCACGAGATACCGTGCGATAAGAATACCTTTGCATATTTTCAGAGAGTGACAATTATAAATCTGATTTATCTTCCAATTTTCTTTATCGAACCTTTTTTTAAACGTGCCTACGCCCGGTTATTTATACTTTTCGTTATCCTCATTTATTAAGTTTTTTATTTTATATCAGGGAGAAGTATTTGACAGAAATTAATTGTTTTAATACTTTTTAATTATCCTTTTACTTACTAATTAATTGGTTCAGCTTACTGATATAGTTCTCAAATATACAAAAAAAAAAAAAAAAAAATCTTCACAGTTATTGAAACAAGATAAAGTAAACATATTTTGTTATTCAATTATCGTTCCAATGAGACCCCAATCCTTAAAACATCCGTCACTCCAAAACCCTCCCCACCTTTACATTTCGCCTATTCAATAAATTTCTATCCACCCAATTTCCCAAAAAACTGTAAATAGATGTCTCAGTAAGTAAGTATATAACTTTTAATATACTATTTTTATTTTTATAATTAATGAAGTATTACAATGCTTATAAAACTTATTACAAGAGTTATAACATAAAGTTCAAGTATTCCCAATAAATTACATAAAAACAATAAAAAAAAAAGATAATTAAAAAGAACCCAAAACAAAGAATTAAAAAAACAATATAAATATTAGCCACAACATTCTTCTTGGAGGCGTTGAAGACCAACTTCAAGAATAAATTTCTTCATCTCCTTATCATATTTCTAGAAAATATCCTTTTCTTTTAACGGCCATTTATATCTTTGGAAAATTATGCTTCTTATTAAATGTCAATGTATACTGTCGAAAATATGGCAGACACATAGAATAGAATAGAGTATTTTTTTAAATTTTGTTGTACATAGAGTGTGAATGTGATCTCTGAACACTATTATAAACACTATGTCCTTTGAGACAGATTTCAATATTTTTCAATAAACAAGTTAATTTTTTTTTTATTATCCTTTTAATGTATTTTTTTCTCTTTTTCTTTTTACAAGTATCTTATATTTTTGTTGTTATTTTATCGTATGTGTTTTTTACTTAGATGTTTTCTTCTTATTTCTTTTTTTTCAATCTGTATATAATAGTATGTATGTACAGATAGAGCCTTAATGCCCAATGGCCTTGATTGTGGCAGATTGTATTATTATTATTCCAAAAAAAAATTATAAATATAAAAAATATGCCCAAGACTAAGCCAGTCAAGAAAAACATCAATACCTTTATGAACGACAGAAGTATTTCTTCTGTATTGTAACAGTTTATAGGTATTTATGTGTTCGTTTTATTCATTTATTTTTAGGTTATTTTATTCTTATTTATTGTATGATTTTTCTGTTCAATTTATTTTATTTATTATACATAGAGTGTGAATGTAATCTGTAAACACTATTATAAATGTCCTTGAGACAGAATGTAATATTTTTCAATAAATAAGCAAAAAAAAAAAAATATTGTAACAGTAAAAGTATTTTGTTATAAAATTCCTTGGCTTCTCCAGGTTTTCAAAGATGTTTTTGAAAAATCCCAGGTTATCGAAGTATTTGTAATTCTTTCAGTATATAACTGATCTTTATTTTAATCATTTTACATAACAATACAAATTTACAAATTTTAAATATAGTAGACCTTATACAAAAATATGTAAATAATTTGTATGATATACCTACAAGATTATAAGCTGTAGGAGAATAAAAATTAGAAATTATTCGTAAAACGCCACCATCATGACTCGTTGAGAGTTAAATAACAAGAGTCTGATTGGTTATAAAAAGAAATAATTTTTGGTTCGATTTTTGAGCAAATATTTAAAAATTATGCAGAGAAATATGAAGATAATTTAATTAATTATTCATAATAATTATCTTAATGAAAACAAATAAAGCGTTTTTTTTTGTTTATAAATGTAATCAAATACTATGCATATGAAAGATAAATAATTGATGACTTTTAATCTAAGATATTATAAATAACCATATTATCATGACGTATTCTAATTCTCGATGTTGACATTAACAGCATTGCTCAATTAATATTATTTAAATTAATCAATTTAACAGGACAGTTGAAATTCATTTTAATCACATTTTAGCTCACTTTTCCATCTAGTTGCTCTAAATATTACATTACGTCATTTCTGTACATTATAGTATGAACAAAAAATAATACATTATAAATAAAATAATCACATCTTTTTTTATATTTAAGAGCTAGAGCATACCTTCGAAATAAAATGTTTCGTTCCATCTCGGATTCAGCGTTCTCCTTTTTATTTTTGTTTCGAGCCTGTGTTTCTTGTCGGGAAGGAGGGTGACTCGAACGTAAGGGTCAGAGGTTCCACTCATGTCTTTAGCGGGGAGTTCCTTGGCCTGAAAGATAATAAATAATATTATTAACTTTATTATAAATATTAATACAAAATTATTATAAAAAAATATTCATTGCAAGTTTTTTTTTTTTTTTTTTTTTGTCTATAAAATATGTATTTGCGCCTGTCAACAATAAGTTGACAATCAGCAAATGTGATGGCGATAATGATATAATGACATGACAGGCATGGGGAAGTACTCAGCAGTACCTCTTCCCTAACTTGTTCCAATTACTTAGGTTGTCTAAGGAAGGAGATCCCTCATCCAACGCCTTTTTAGTCTCCTGCTCATGTTCTGAGGTATGTCAGCTGTGGCCATATCTCTTATAAGTCTGTTATTATATCCATTTAAATTTGTGTAAAATCGTTGATATAGGATCGTTATATGTTGGTCAACTGTTGGAAAGTGGAGGTCAGTATGTAGAGTTTTGTTAGTCACTTACCAAGGTGCTTTTGTTATGAGTCGCAATAATTTTGATTGGAACGTTTGAAGTTTTTGTAGGTGGGTCTTTTTAGCGATGCCGTATATTTGTGATGAGTATGTCCATATGGGCTTAAGTAAGTATGTATATGTATTAAGTTTCTGTTTTAGTTTTAGTTTTGAAGATTTGGCAAAAAGAGAGTAAAGTAGTTTGAGTCGTTTGTTAAGTGTCATGCGTTTCATTTTAACATGTGGGCCCCATGTCATCCTTCTGTCGAAGGTGAGTCCAAGGTAAAGTACCGTGTCCGTTTGAGGAATTTGATTGTTGTCAACATAAACTGGAGGACAGGTGTTTTTTCGAAGAGTAAATGTTATATGTTTGGATTTGTCATGATTAAGTCGACATATTGCAAGTTGAAATTGAAATTCATTGAGATTTTCTAAATTCAATTCTTCAACTACCATGTAATTATACAAACCATAGTCGGATGAAAAAATAATTTTTATGTATAAAATCCTACTGAATCATACGTAATTGATGATATAGGTTATGTTCATATCTAAGGTGGGTACAATGTTGGTAAATTAATATTTTTAAAAATGATGATCAGTATAATAAATAATAATAATAAATAAATAAATAATAATAATAAATAATTATAAATTAATCTTATTTTTTTATTTTAAATAAATATTTTTCTTTTATTTGTAGTAAATTAAATCGTGTAATTTATTTTTTTGGGGGGGTTTAAGCTATGTTTACCCATGGTTGATTCTCAACACAGGTTTGTTCATAAATATTTTTAATGAGGGATGAATAAATTTATCCATGAGTGGCGATGAAAATAAATTTATTAATATTAATGAATAAACCCTATTGTATATAGGTATGTATGTGTTCTTTTTATTCATTTATTTTTAGGCCATTTTATTCTTATTTATTGTATATATATTATGTTTCTGTATAATTTATTTTATTTACTGTACATAGAGTGTGAATGTGATCTGTGAACACTATTATAAATGTCCTTGAGACAGATTGTAATATTTTTCAATAAATAAGAGAAAAAAAATATTAGCTCAATAAAACAACAATAATAATTGAGTAATCATACACAAAATTTTCAATGCTATTAAATTGAAATTTTAAATCTGATAAAAAACACCATACGTGAAGACCTGTAAATTTTGAAAGCTCGTTTCGAGCTTGGTTTCTTTCTTTACAATAGTATTGTTTAATATATTTTCAAGTAGTTTTGTCATTGAAAAGTCGTAATAGAATAAATAACACTTACTGCACAATGTGTAAATAAACTTCGAAATACATTTCATAAATTGAATTAATACTGAATAGAGAAATAAAAATCGTTAAGCGAGAAATAAAAATCTTTATTATTTCACTTCATTTATACATTTAAAGTGAATAGTTTTTCAAGTGCGCTAACTATCTATGGAAAATGTGTAGAGCAGAAATAGTTATAAACTTTGACTGTCAGTTTAAAGTTTAACTTTAAGGTATGCATAATCTCAACTATTTTTGTTCCGAGTCTAGAGTAACCAATTACCTTAGTCTTTGCACTTGCTGTAAATAAGTTTCAAACAAGCGACAGTTTCCTCCATGCTTAAAGGATGAAATTACAATTCTGATGTTACTTAATGGTTGATAACAAGGACTTAATTAGAAGGAAATAAGGTAAAATTTAAAGAATTTTACTGAAAAAAACAACAAATATTTGTATCATTTAGTAATGTATTTTTTTTGCGAGAAAAAGTGGAATTTGACAATATTGGTTCTGGACTATTCGTATATCAGTCCGAAAACTTTGATCAAAATCGGCAAGCCATTTTCAAAATAGAAGAATACGTTTGCGCGAGTAAAAATGACAGTTAATGGAATACTATAAAACTGATAAGGGATAGAAAATTCCTAATATTTGGAAAACATTAAGGGTCTTGTTTAGATTAGGCTCGCCAGTGATTTTTTAAAACGATATTTAGTAAAAGCTATTATGCAAATTGATACCATTGATATATAAATAAAATGAAATGTTTGAATATTATTTAATTTAGTATTGTTTGTGTCAGAAATACGACCATCAGAGAAAATATGGAGGCTAAAAGAACCGTTCTGGAAGAGACTGAAATAAAACGCCTGGAGTGGTTTTATTTGAAAAGAATTCCTGAAGGAAGACTACCCAAAGAAGTCCACTTATGGAAAACTAGCGAAAGAAGAAGACGAGACAGAACAAGGAAGACCTGGGATAACGAAGTACAGGAATCCAGGATGGGTCATAGTCTATGGGAAGAATAGACCTTAGATAGAACATTATGGAAAGATCCATCCAAGCACTTTAGGTTAAGAAAACCCACTATCAGTGGAAACTCGTATTAAAAAAAAATATATATATGTTTGTGTAATTGTGGTTATAAAGTGATAACAAGATGAATATTTTTGAAGTCTACTATTTATGAAAAGAAGAGGAACGAGCCAGGATTTTCTTTGAAGAATGAGGAATTCTACCTGAAGAGGAATTCTAAAGAGGTATCTGGAGTAATTCATTAAAAATATGTTAATGTTTTTGGTTATGTATAAAAAGGTCCTATTAAATAAATCATATGTTTCTTTAACCCATATTTTTTAATTTATCAACAAGTAACTGTTACTATATAAACTAACTGGCTGGCGTAATCTAAATAACACCCAACATTAAAATATGATTAACGATAATAAGTTTTATTCTTATGGATTTGACAACATTCCAAAAGATACACACGGAACCAAATCTAATAAAAAGTAAAACTCGATAACATTTTTCTATTCAGAGTTCATTATTTTTGTTCTTCAGTTTTTGAATGATTTTAATGCTTTTCTATATTATTAAGAACCATCCAGAGAAACTTTAAAGTTGACATTCTACATGTGGAGAGAAAAGCAAGATACCAGGAGTTCTCATCGCTTCTCTCTCAACCGCCAACCGCGCTATATTTTGGGTTTTCAGAAACGTCAAAATAGGAAGATTATTAGGTTACTTTTCTCATGCTTCCGCACCAAAAAAAAAGTTATTGAGGGAATACAATTATTGATTAGTATAATTTAAGGGATAGTTGTGTCTTATTGCCTAACAATGGGAAAAGTTATCTAAGTAATCACTTATTTAAGTAATTTGTAATTTTAAAACTTGAAGTAATTTACCAGCCTTCAGAGCATTGTCTTGATAATATTGCATTATATGTAGAAATAAATATGTTTTACACATGTTGCTTATACGTCAAATGCACTAAGAAGAAAGATAGCTGTCTAATAAGGAAGGAGATGGTCCGGTGTGGCGGTCATAAATGGACTAAATAGTGGCAAAACTATTTTATTAAAAGTCAACGTTTATATATTAATGTACTTACTGTTTACAATTTAATAAGTTTATTCACATTGTTTATAATTTTTTGTCTAAATATTATGTAACTTCCACAATTCTCTATATCTTTTTGTATCTTGTTCGTTCTAGCCCTGAAGAAGACCTGCAAAGTCGGGTTGAAACGATGGCTTTTAATAAAATAGTTTTGCCACTATTTAGCCTATTTATGACCGCCAACCCGGACCATCTCCTTCCTTGATAATGCAACGGTCAACTATTAAATATTCAATGTGTGAGTTATTAGGGTATACTAATATTATATCAATACTAAATATGCAATAAGATACTTTAAGAGTAATTTTGGAATTATTATTTGTTATTTATATTATTCCAGACTAAGCTATTTTATTAACAACGAACAATTATTCTAATTAGGAAGAGAACGACAATTTAGGTGGCGAATATTCCCAATTCCATGAAAAGAGTTGTTCAAGCAATTGGAGCAGGGTATATCTTCAAGGGACGAAATTACCAAGTCTGCTAAAGTGTCTCGTAACTAAGGAGCTCTTTTACATTTTATACGAAATTACATTAATTAGAAAGAAGACTTGAGAATTGCCTTTGCAAGGGAGAGGGGAGGGGGTCAGCTTGCGGTTCCGGAGAGACTGGAGCCTGGAGCAAAAAACTGGAAGCCATAACCCTTCTCCCTCTGGAGGAGTTGTGGCTTTCGTTTGAACTGGAACTGGAAATACGGATTTAATTTTAACCGGGGTCCATTACAGATTCTGGTTGAGTTGTGGTTCTCCTGCCAACAACAGTTGTTTAATTGTAATCATTCATTAGTTAGTGTTTTTCATTAAGATGATTTTATTAACTTGGAAGTTTAGATTATGATTATTTAAATTATTGTGTTTGGATTTTCGTTCGTGGGTGAGCCCCATCGTATAATTAGAAATTGGAAATATTGAACATAAATTACTATAAGAACCTAAACTTCTTTAAAATGCAGAAAAAGTACTTTTGAGACCTTAAAACAAATAAAGTTTACTTTTTTTCTTTCTTTTATTTACTTTATTCATCAGTATTATTTATTTAGTTTTTGTATTTATATTTATTTCTCTATTATGTGTATATATTGTATGAATGAGAACTCTGAGCCCTAATACTTATAGCCCTCCAGCAGTGGCTGATTGTATTATTATTCAATAAATAGATAAAAAAAAATAAATATATAAAAGGACAATATATAAGGGGCTACCGAAAAAAAAAATTGAGAAGTTTATTTGCATAAACAATAAATTTATTTATTTATTAATTACACATATTTCTGGCTCCCAATAAATTTGCCATCTACCTCGATATTCTGCAAATATGATATCAAGGAATGATAGCATAAAAAAAAAAATAATAATAATAACAAAACAAAAACAGTAGTAAAGTAACACATAATAACACACACACAAAAAAAAGATAATGCAGCAACTAGCTCAATGCAATAAGTCTCTTGGCCAGCGCCTCAGCAGTATTCTGGGCGGATTATATGGATTTGTGGCAGTCGATAGAGCTTGAGTAAGTGGATTGGAATTTAGAGTCAGTCTGTCATGAAAATTATTAAAGCGGTCAGTGGCAGTTGCCGCGATGAAAGGAATGTTAAGGTCAGTGTGTAACGTGAGGTTTGAAACATAAAAGGTGCGTCTACAATTTTCCGAAGGACTTTTCACTGGAATGACCGGATGATTTTTATATTTAATTTCTTTGCTGTTCCCCATAGTTCGATACCATATGTCCAAAGCGGTTTAATTAGAAATTTGTATATAGTTAATTTATTAGTCACAGATAATTTAGAACGTCTGTCAAGTAGCCTAGAAAGAAGTCCGTATCGCTGAATAAGTTTTTTTCTTTTTTGTTTTATGTGGTATGTCCATGTCAGTCGTTTGACCAAGTGGAGACCCAAATATCGTACAGTTTTTGAAGGTGGTAGAGCGGTATTATTAAAGAACACTGGAGGACAATACACAAAATTCAATAAGGAAGGAGATCTCTCATCCAAAGCCTTTTTAGTTTCCTCTTCACATTCAGAAGTATGTCAGCTGTGGCCATATCTCTTATTAATCTGTTGTTACGTCCATTTAAATTTCTATAAAGTTGTTGGTAATGGGACGTTGTAGGTTGGTCAACTGTTTGAAGCTCGTTAGTCATGTAACAAGGTGCTTTGCTTTTGAGTCGCAGTAATTTCGATTGGAAGGTTTGAAGTTTTTGTTGGTGGATCTTTTTAGGCTTATATGTGAGGAGTATGTCCATATAGGTTTAAGTATATGTATGTGTTCATGTATATATATCATGTCTCATATAAACTTATGAGAAAAAAATCCAGAAATAATCACTATTGTAATATATGATTTAAACCTAATTATTGTTATCCTCACATATATTATTACAGTAAGGCTCGAAACCGGTTTTGTACCAAATGTAAGCTCCTGTCATGCTCAAATACCATGAATGGGGTACCATTGGATTCAGAATTTCACGGAGGGTTGGCGAATCGTATTCTCCACTTTTGTTTTTCTTTTTAAAATAAATAAAGTCGATACAAAAATTTTGCTTGGCTTTAATACTGGAACAGTGGTAGGTCTGTAGATCGATATGGAACAAATTGGACCTTGAAGATTTTGATGCGTACAGCAAGAACCATATAGTTCCTCCGGAACTATCGGATCCTTCGTTTTTAAGCCCAAAAACGTTCTATTTTCGAGATAACGCAAGGCATAGGGTTATAACCTTACGTTAATTGCAGTACTGTCAATGAATACATGTCTCATTTCGTCGACTTGAGGCCTCTATGATCGAGAGAGGAGGAGTTTATATTATTTATCGATGGTATTTTTGACCGGCAAGCCATTCCTTAATTCTTCACCAAACCTCAAGATTCAGCCACCAATTTCGAAGTCTTCCTTCTCCTTCAGGCGGGCAAAATAGTCCAATCACCCCGAAAATTCAGGCAAACAAGTTATGAAACAAAACAAACTTTATTTGTGAATAACTAAAAAATTACACAAATTTCCCTTGGTTATGCCCATGATTATATAAAAGATTACTAAATTCCCTACAAAAGGAAAAAAAATGTTTAGCAAAGATACAGATTATTGAAATTTTTAAACATGTTGGTTCCAAACATTAATGAATATTTAAATTAATTTTTGTCTCCTTTGTCGATTATATTTATCGATAAAGCTACAATTGAGTTCTTTATCTTTTGATACGTTGCATTATTTTATTTGCTTATTAATTTGGCATATGATAACATTATGCTGTACGAATTTTTCGCATCGGCCTACTAGTTGTTATTAATCCTTTACCTATTTTTATGTTTAAATAATTTTCTGAACTGCTGAACCGTTCATCTATCGATTGACTGTATTAGTCTAGGCATAGAGCTATCGATGGAGAAATGCAATCCATGTAATGGCACTATTAATGTCGGATCTAGTCGGAAAATGTTAATTTAGGCTAGTGATGGACGGGGCAGTGGTTATACCATCCCGCACGAATTATCAACCTTGCGGTACAATATACCTATATTTAGTAAGGCTCTAATAATGTATTATCTCCTAATATATAAACTTAATGTTATGTTTAATTTAATTTTTGTTACTTTTATATTTTTGTATATATGGTGTGAATGTTTTCATTTATCACTGTAATAATTGTCCTCGAGGCAGCATATAATATCTCAAAAAAAAAAAAAAAAAAATGTACAGCAATATTTTTCTATTTATTTATTAAATAGTAAATAATACAATGTGCTAAAATTAAGGACAATAAGCATTAAGGCTACAAGTGTTCATTTATAAAGTATATACATATAATAGAGAAATAGATATGAATAATTAAAAAAAAAATCAAATAAAATAACTAAAGTGCTTTGACTTGTTGAGATTAATAATGAAATATAAATTATAAATAATAGCTCATTATAAAGAGGATGAAATGCTGAATATTTCCCTCGATTACAGTTTGCAGGTCCGATTTTTAGTTTCTGAGATATTTCAAACCATATCTTCAATAAAACTTGTATAATTTGGTTTTTGATGCCTTTTTTTCCCATTCCAACTCTTTAACAAGCCGTCGCGTTAAGATACAGTTTTGAATTATAGTGTGTTACAGAGAGGATTAAATGCAGAATGATTTTCTAGCTTACAGTATGCAGGTCCAATTTTTAGTTTTTGAGATATTTTAATCCGTATCTTCTATAAAACTCCTTATCATTTAGTTTTCGACACAATTTTTATCCTTTTTCTAAATAGTGCAGAGTTAAGATACAAATTGTAATATTAGCTCATTCCTAAGAGGATGAAATGATGAACGTTTTCTTGCTAATAATATAATAAAGCTCCAAAATCAAGTAATTGTTTTTCTCGTGTTCAATGTTCACTGTTAATGCTCAAATGCCTAACATCTCATTTTTTTTTTTTTATCCAAAGCACAAATTTTACATGAAATGATGTCTGATAGATATTTTCTGCCTTTGGATTCGTGTTCAGCATACCTCAAAACATAAAAAAAAAATTCTGTTAAAGGAATGATTTTGATGTCGAATTGTGTTATTGATCAAATATAAATACCAAATTATATTCACTACTGTTTGTTTGTTGGTTTCGATGTCTAGGCGCAAAACATGCAGGTCATAAGCGCCCAATCAACTAAATAACACCATTTTATACTGTTTGGATGGTTGCTACATAAAATATAAATTAAAAAAAAGAATAAAAAATAAAGAAATGGATTGATAGAATGAAATAAATAAATAAAAATAATAGGATAGAATAGATAAATAGATAAACATTAAAAAAATATCAGTAAAATCAAAAAATGAATTAAAATTAATAAAAAAATGAACTTAAAAAAATAATAAGAATAAATCTGCAAAGGATCATTAATTATAAGCTTGTCATATATGTGTTTTTAAGTCTTTCACTATCCAGAAACTTGATAACTTTGGTAAGGATTTCTACTTGATTTCCCAGGGATACTGATATATTCTGGTGTATTCCGAGAATATATCAGCATCCCTGGGAAATCAAGAAGGAATCCTTACCAAAGTTATCAAGTTCCTGAATAGTGAAAGACTTAAAAAACATATTATCTCTATATTATCTCATATAACATATTATCTCTATAACGTATTATCTCTATATTCAATACTTTTAAAAATACTTCCTCTTATGTATTAGCGGATTTTTTTAAAAATTTTAGATAATGTATCATAACAGCCGTTGAGAATCAATTAAAGATGTTATTGAATACATAAAAAATGGCTGCCTCGATGATGTTTGCATATATGCTAAATCAGTATAAAGATACTCCTGAGTGCCGAATATAAACATGTTCCTTAACATCTCTCTAGGATTGCCTGGTATGAATTTCTACCCCCTGACGAAAAAGCTAGCCTATAGCAATATTAAAATTTGAAATATGGACGAGAAGTGGCTAGAAATAGACGGGGCATCGATTGGGGTCGGAAGCCCCCCTCCCCCCATTCCTTCATTGTCCAGACGAACAAAGGTTTTACGGATTATTGCTTGGGGACAATGAACCACCAGCTCCTCATTCCAGTCAGATTGCTCTTTCATATGGCGGCTAGTGGTTTATTTGAGGCCCGCGTTATTACACTTGGCTACCTGTTACCATCGGCCATTCATTCGGCGTTTCTCTTTGTATCGAAAGGAGTACTATTCCTCCATAACTTAATCATGGAATAATAATTCATTTTACTCGGATAATTGATCGTCAGGCACAGTCCTCAATTAGAATACCAATGGAGCGATGCAGTAAGCCGGAGAGATTCAACGAAAATGGGCAGCTTAAAAATCACAGAGTGTACGTAAACCATGAAAATACAGTAGACATATCATTAAGGGTCTGGTAATATCCATAATTTTTTTTTCGATATTCTTTATTGAGATATATTACAATATGTCACATCTAAGGACAATAATAATAGTGATAAAAGAGTAGCTTATTCACACTATGTAGAATAAATATAAATAAATAAACAAAATAATTGTACTAAAAGTAAATGTATATAAACTAAACGAAACTAAACTAATCAAAATAACTACTTAAGTCAGGATTTGCTTGACGGAAACACTCAATAAAGTTAGAATCGGTAATAATCTGTCCGAAAAGTTTGAGGTTCGTTCGGGTTTGAAACAGGAGGATTCCCTTTCGCCTGTCCTATTCAATTTAGCATTAGAACATGCCATTAGGGAGGTAATTCGTACCGAAAAAGGGTTGGATCTGGGTGGGAAAACATCCGCGCTGGGCTTTGTTGATGATCTGGTACTGTTAAGCGAAGACGTGGAAACTATAATACTGAATACGACAACGTTAATGAAAGCCGGTAAAGAACTAGGGCTCGAAATAAACGCGGATAAAACAAAATATATGGTTAGTCGAAAAAATGGCGATACTACTGGTGATATCGATATATATGGTAATGTGTTTAAACAGTTAGATAAATTTAGGTATCTAGGTTCTACGATAACTAGAAAAAATGAAATTGAAGATGAGATTAAGGTTAGACTGAAGGCGGGAAATGCTTGTTATTTCTCTTTGACAAAACTACTTAGCTCGCGCCTCTTGTCCCAGAACTTAAAAATTAGAATCTATAAAACCATAATCTTACCTACAGTTCTTTATGGATGCGAAATTTGGCCGCTTACATTAAGGGATGAGCAGCGTCTTATGGTTTTTGAAAATCGAACCGAAGAAGGACGAGTTAACCGGGGAGTTCAGACGGTCGCACAACGCCGAATTGCGTGAACTGTATCCAGGTAATATAATTGAGGTAATTTCAAGTAACAAGAGAATTCCTAAAAGGTTAATATTTGCTATACCGAATGGTAAACGTCCGAGGGGTAGACTGATGCGAAGGTGGGAAGATTGCATTAAAGCTGATCTGAAGGGACTGGGTTTGGACGGCGAACGGTGGAGGGAGGTGTGTAATAAGCGATTGGTGGTGTCGACATCGAAACTTCCGGTTCGCTAAGCCTTTAATTATTATAAAAAAAATTAGAGCTATGTAGTGAATAGTAAAGTATACAGATCCGATAACAGACTTAAAGAGACTCAAAATAAGCTGAATGAGGGACCTTTTTGCTTAAACATACATACAAAAATATCAAGATAGGATGGGACACCGCTGGAGACTCCTCGCTCGCTATAGCTAATACTCGTATTCTGTCCAACAGTAAACTCACTAATTGTCGATATTTTTAATAAGTATGGGTTTTTAAAAAGAATTAAGAAACATTAAAAAAAAATGTTGATGAAATTCTTTTGTCACTTTTGTTCATACACATGGCAAAAGTGATTAATTTCCTTTTTGCTGTATTTATATTCATGTTGATAATTTTTCGTTTTTCTCGTAAAGTGTATAGGTTGGAATGGATGTTTCGGCAGTCAATGTAAATTTGTAGCTTAAAGTGATTTAATTTAATACAGATGGGAGGTTTTCTATAGTTGTTTGTGCCAAAAATGATTTGAATTTCCCACGTTATGTAGTGGGGGCAGATCAGAGGATCTAAAAGAACTGCTGGTTTCTCGGAGTCACTTCTTCATTGGTAGACAGCTCCACCACCGGCACCTGAGGGCTCTCCAGGTAACCAAAGATGTAGGCATAAAGACGATAAGCTACTTTTTGCACCAACAGCATAACCTACCAATCCATTAGAATATACTCCACTGCATAAAATTAGAATGTTTTCCATAATTTTGAGTATTTGAGTATTGTCCATAATATTGAGTACTCATGAGAGTTATTTGCCTTAAATAGAAAAGTTTCCTCCTAAACAATAGTTAATAAGGTTTCGAGAAATCAGATTCCTTTAGAAGTCTCAGCCAGATAAGGAACTAACTCTTCTTTGTGTTAGTTTCATAAGAACTTTTGGAATTTATGGAAGATAGCGTTCTGGATTACAAAAAATCTGAAAATAGCACTTGTAAAAAAAAAAATGGTAAAGGAGGAACGTTCACGCTAAAAATCAAGGTGGGTAGTAGAAGAGGGAATCAATGAGAATGGGAGGCGGAGGAGTCCTTTGTTAAATAGGAAAACAAGAGAGTCAAGGATTTTCGAAAGTAGAGGAAACGATGAAAAGGGAATGGAGATAGACAAAGATTAGAGACGTTTTCAGAGAGCTGGAGAGCTCTCCCTCATTAGGGGACAATTATTCCAAAGAGGACTCTTTGAACAGACAGTATTTTAATTTATCTGCGTAGGAAAAAAAAAAACGAAGAAAAATATTTAATTCAAAGTAGACATGCTGAAGATGTGGGTGTTGTGATTGTGTCTTCATAGATTTTTTTCAAAGTAGCTTTTTTATATTGTCTTATAGATATAAAAGTCCGTTTATACAAAAGGACATTGAAACAATATTTACAAAAAAATATTGAACTCTTATTTTATTCCTTTGAATTTAAAAATTTCAAGATTAACAAGAGCACCTCCATGGTACATAAACAATAAAACATTACATACCGAATTACGACAACCAACAAATAGGTACTCTTTATTTCATATTAAACTACAAGACTACAACAATAGACGTATAAACGACATGGCAATTGACACAATTAATAGCAGGTGACCGAAAAAAACTTCATAAGAGATCTTTCCTGAATCAAGGAAACAAATGGCCAGGAAGATGTGTTGCTGGGTACTGTGCTTTCTGACGTCTGAAATTCCATTTACCAAATTCGCTACAAGAACTCATCTGCTTATTGTCAAATTCATGAGCGCGTGGATTAAGCTTTGAAATGAAAAAAATATTATAAATCTATACTTTTTGAATAAAATATTTGTTTTTATCCGACGAAAACACCTAGAGGAAAGAATAAAGAAAAATATATTCTCAAGTTAAAACTGCACGAACTATTGAAAAAAAAATTCATAGGCAATGTTTATGTGATAGTCAAATAACCCAATAGTACAATTTTCCATTTCAAGTATAATTTATATTTTTTAATGAAGACGAAACAAAATAAATATAGATGATTAATAAAATGGAATAAATATACTCGGGATTCCATCGTAATATGAGAAAACAATATCCCTGAAGACAAGAAAAAAAATGACCAAAATTTGGAAAACGAGAGAAAGAAATAGAAGGTTTTTATATATTAAAAATCTAAATTATAACAAAAATAAAATAATATTTTAAGGTAAGATGGGTGAGCCCAATAAAACCTTGAATGATACAAATATTTTGAAGTTAGAAGACATTGTTATAAAAAAGTATAAAATTTTATTTAAACAATCAACAAATACTACTAATTATTTAATATAAAATAGTTTATACAATATCGAAGGACTACGTAAAAATAAATGAGTATAATGTACAAATAGTTCCTCTATTCTCTATTTTATACAGAGAAAGATAATTAAAATTTATTTCACTCTCTCAGATGTTCTAAGTTAATGAAACATAATTTCCATTTTTTTTTTCCGAATTTCTCAGGTAAATAAAATAGTTTTCTGAAAATTATTTGATCGACGTTAGTTTATAAACTACATGATGCAATTGAAGTACATTTTAAAAATTTATATTCTTTCGATTTATTGATTGCTTCAGTGACTTTGTGGGTTAATACAATTGTTAATGTAAGCATTCGATTCCGCATGACGATCCTGAACATCATATATTATTGGTTTATACAGCTTGAAAAAAATATTAAATGTTTAGTTCCTATTTAAATTACATCTAATTACTAAGAAAACGTTTGGTTTTTGTTATTTTAAATAAAAGTTCAAATAACGCAAAACATGACGTAACGTTTTATGAACATATATCATTAAAAAACTTCGATCAATTTTTCCTTTGTGAAATCAGAAAATTTCGCACTCGTGACTATATTTGATGTATTCAAAAGGACTTGTGTCATTTTGGTGCACTGCCTGTATTGTTTTTGTGTCGAAAAATTGGTCCATTTTGACATAAAAATTCACAAAAAAAAATTCTTTTAAGTTCAGTTTCATCAAAAAAGTACTCAGTGAGTGACTTTTTACAACAAAGAAACCACATATTCCATTTTATTTTTTCTAACAGTCCGTTATGTCAACTGAAAGATATGATGACTTTAATAAGAAGTATATATATTTTTTTAATTTAGAAATATAACAATCTGTCACGTGGACAATAATTATAGTGATATATGAACACATTCATACCATGTATATAGAAAATATAAAATTAACAAAAGTAAAATAATAATGAAAAAACAATAAGAATTATTAGATCTATTTTAATGAAAATCGTACGCAATTTTATTTTTTTATATCTTTCCATTGTTGAGCTAGGCTGTTCACATACAAATAGAGGAAACGTATATTCCTATGTAGAATTATGAATGGAACACCATATCTTTATTCCTTATGAATATGAATTAAGATATGAATATTTTAAGTTTCTCTATGTAATGAAAATATGGTAAGGAGAGATCCAATATAACTATTTTGTTTTTTCTTAGCTAAAAGAAATGAATTGTGGATTGACTATAGATATATAAAATAAGACTTGAAAATTTATTGACTACAGATATTTAAAATACCGTTTGAATAAGGCTCTATTAATGCCTGAAACGTTACGAATCAAAATATTTGTTATAAAAGTAATACACCTATGATGATAAAACGGCCTTAGATTTATGAATATAGATATATTTTAGTTACTTTAAAAATAAAAAAAAATAATTATTTTATCAGTTATGTTTCAAAACATTAATTTAACCAATTATCATAAAATACTAAAGCGATCATTTGACCTTGAATGTAAATATATTTATAGTAATTAACAGTTACAAATTTTAGTTGTCGATGAATGTTGTAATAGTTACATCAATTACTGCAAAGTCATATTAAGTCGTATATGTAACTGAGAGGACCGAGATGGAGTCAAAACATTGCTTTCCACATAATTAAAGTCGAAAGGGGTTTTATTCAACTCCATTCCATCTTGAAGTCATCAAAGACCTTCTTAAAGCGGATATGAGAATATTCGAGGACTAATTCCCTCTTTCCATTTTATGAAAATGCCAGGCTTAAAATAGTTATTTGTGTTGGTTAAAATAGTATTGCCAGATCTTATAAATTGTCAATGTTATTGTTATTTTATTGTATAAGTATATAAATGATATCATTATTAACTTAAAAATAAATTACATGTCACGGAATTACGGAAGATAAACTACGCCGCGAGCTTACTACCAAACGATAGAAGCTTAACAAGGAGCATTAATAATAAGAAATAAAATTTTTTTGAAATCTTTTATAAAGTAATAGCATTTACAATATATACAATTATAATATTGTATAAACTATTTTATAGTTCTTTAACCGCTAAGTTATAAAAAAATAAAATTTACAATATAATACACCTTCTGTAACGGTTGTAATTTCGAATTGGTAATCAGTAATTTGTGGAAACACTATTGAATGCAAAAAAAAAAAAAAAAAAATCAAATGGAAACACTTAATTTCTTATTTTCACGGCAAATTAAAAAAAATCTATATTGACATCTGCATATTGGTTTCTGAATTCTTCGTGGTGTTTAAATTTTGAGATAAAATACTAAGTCGTTATTATTTTTGTTTTCCTTTTTTTCATTTCCGATACTCCACTTAAATGTAAATGTAAAGGTCGCAAAATGTAATGGTCAAACAATGTAAAGATCGTCATTTTTGAATTTTTAAATGTAAAGATAGGTAAAATGTAAAGGCAGGTAAAATGTAAATGTAAGTAAATGTAAAGGTCAGTAAAATGTAAAGGTCGCAAAATGTAATGGTCAAACAATGTAAAGGTATATTTTACCTATCTTTACATTTTTACCTACCTTTACATTTTACAAACCTTAACATTTCTTTACCTACCTTTACATTTTTACCGACCTTTACATTTGTTTACCTTTACATTTAACTACCTTTACATTTTACCGACCTTTGAATTTTTTACCTTCAAATTTTACCAACCTTTACATTTTACGTACCTTTACATTTCACCAATCAAAGGTAACAAAATGTAAATGTCGGTAAAACTTGAAGGTAAGAAATGTAAAGGTCGGTAAAATGTAAAGGTAGTTAAATGTAAAGGTAAAAAAATGTAAATGTCGGTAAAATGTAAAGGTAGTTAAATGTAAAGGTAAAAAAATGTAAATGTCGGTAAAATGTAAAGGCAGTTAAAAATGTAAAGGTAGGTAAAAATGTAATGGTCATCATTATCATTATTAATGTCATTATAATGTAAGGGTTATCATTGAATACACACGGTTTAAATGTAAAGGTAGGTGAAATGTAAAGGTAGTTAAATGTAAAGGTAGGTAAAAAAATGTAAAGGTAGGTAAAAATGTAGGGGTCGGTAAAATGTAAATGTAAATAAATATAAATGTAGGTAAAGTGTGAAGGTAGTTACTAAGGTAGAAAAATGTAATGAAAATTGATTTTACATTGAGAAATGTAAAGGTTGGTAAAATGTAAAGGTAGTTAAATGAAAAGATAAAAAAATGTAAATGTCGGAAATGTACCTGTTAAAGGTAAGTGTAATGTATAAAAATTTAACGAATAATGTGACCCGAGCTTTCAATAACTTAAATTTGAATGAGTTAATGTAAAGATTTTTACTTCATGCCAACAGCTATCAAACAAGTAAACAAGTTTATTTATTGGTCCCCAATTTTGTTACCGTTATTATTTATCTCATAAGTTCCTCTCTTTTACTGTTATTCATTTTTATTTTTTTCATATGTTCCTTACATTATTATGATTAATATTATAATTTTATTTATTTAATACTGTTTAAAAAATGACTTAATAGTTTATCAATCTGGTCTTTTCTTAGCCCTGATGAACACCTGAAATTTGGGCCGAAACGTCGGCAAATATAAAAATAAATATAATTTATTTATTTTTAACTTGTGTCTATTTTTGACTGAACAAACGTTTCTTCAATTATTAACTACAATCAACCACTATTAGTTATTATTTATTTTCTCTTGAATACTAGATCTTAAAAATAGTTGAATGTGGAACGTTTTTTCATAATTTATAAACCTTTATGACATAAGTTTATAACCTGCTGTGAAAAAGACCTTTCCCAGTAAAAAAGTTCTTAAAGAAACTGGAGCACTATAGGCGGAAAGAGAAAACTCCTAAATTGCCCTTGATAAGAATAATGCTCTGCATCCATCATAAACTCTCAGTACTTCCATATGTTAAAATGTGAAAATCGATCTTAAGATTTTTCTCACCTATAAATATTTTCTCATCTCGTTCCTTGATTTTATTTTACACCCCACGATGGCCACGAGATGTGATTTATGCCAAGACTTCCAGAGTTTTAATATATATATTTTTTACAATATATTTCTCCCTCACCCCCTCTCCACATAAAAGGAAAATGTTTTAATCCAAATTCCATTTTAAAACAATTTTTACACACTTGAACTAGACTCCTAAAAAAATAGAAACATGTACAGATAAATATAAAAATGATTGGCCAGAAACAACAATAATAAAGTTCAAAATGTACAGACATTTTTACTGTTAAAATATGTAAATGACAAAAAAGAAAATCATCCCATAAATAAATAAAATTTAAATGAATGGACATAGATAAATGAAAACTATGAATTGACGCTAAGAGTAAAATATAAAAAAAATGGTTATTAATATAGATTTATAATTTTAAAATTATATGCAATAGTATTAAACATCGGCCTAACTAATGAGCCAATAGAATATTTTTATCCAAACTTTAACTAGAATTATTCATAATTTATTGAAAAACAAGAATAAGGTTATTATTATAAACCATATAATTATTATACTGTTCTGCTTAAAAAAAAAATCACTCCCTTGAGAAGATTTTTCCGGATTTTTATGTGTACTGTGGTCGAATCTGAAAGAAATTATCAGGAAGCATTTTTGAGTGAATGAAGGTTGGTTTTGAAAAATAAACTCAAGTAGTATATTTTTTTTTCTTATTTCATTTATTTTCCCGTGATAGAGAGAGACACTTTATTTTCATATCAAAGAGTGCTGTCCAATTATATTGGGTTGCTAGATACACAGCCTACTAGTTAATTGCTATTGATAAATAATAAAACTTATATTTAAATATGCAGTATTATTTGAATATACGTGAGTATAATAAGTATATATATATTTTTTATTTTTTCGTACATGCATTTTTTTTTTCTGCAACAATTAATTTCTCTTATCTCTTTTAATAAGAGATAAGAGATTTTAATACAAGGATTAAAATTATACAATAGAAACAAAAACACAAACAAGTTTATATACAACCAGAACCAAATAGAATTTGATATAAACAAATACAAGAAACATTTTCAATAAACAAATAAAATATTTAATCCAAAACATGATATCACTTTATGCCAATTCAATGCGTATATTTTTTTCATTCATAATGTTCATCAGCTGTTTCTGCTCGATTACCTCTGTGTCTCTTCTCGATTTGGACTATATAAAACTGCGGCCAAGTTGTGAGAGAAGAAATTCCAACAGAAGTTTAAAAATGAATTTACATGTCATGTTGCAACCCATGGCATAAAATATGGTGTAAGCAACTCTTTAACAATGTCTTGTAATTTGTAATCGAAAAATTATTGACAACCGTTTAAAAACGTAGACTAAGCTATTTTATCAGTTTCATTTAATTTTTATTTGAATTTCAGGTCCTTAAATAGAGCCAAAATTTTTTTAAGCTCTAGCGATTTTTTCATCTTGTAATACATTTTAATATCTTCAAAATCAAATAGATTTTTTTTTTTTTTTTGTGAAGTTTTCATCAAAAACAAAAAAATTCTAAAAATGTCGAAAAACACCTAATTTTTTGACACATAACACAAACACATGCAGAACAATGTTTCTGATCTTATCATTTTCTACGTTTTCGGCTATTTCCTTTTCTATTGAGGGTACCGGAAGCGACGACCATAAACGTAGCAAAGTTAAGAGCAATGAAAATATCAACTGTATATTTTTCCTTGATAAAGGTTTCATTTTATTTACTTACTTAATTTAATAATAAGTGCAGACGTTTACTTACTATATTTTTTAATAGATTAATTTATTCTAAATACATTAACTTATGATTTTCGTTTATTAACTTCAATATTTGTGTTATTATTTAAAAACATAAACTAAATATACTTCCTATTAAACTAAATAATTATTATTAAAATAATAACGTTTATAAATCATGATTTTTAAATTAGGAAACTGCTTAAAAGCACACTTTTGAGGATATATTAAATTACACAGAAGTAGAAATATGAGGAAAAGCTAAACAAACCGACTCAAAGCTGATGGCTTCCATCACATAACCTAACAAGGCAAACAACCTAAGCAAACTCTTAAATCATATACTTCAAATCCACAAAGAGTTTTCCTCGATCATCCACGTAGTCCAACCGGAAGGATTATAAATCTTCTAAACATTTGTGAATTATTTCTGGAAATCGCGCTGTCTGTACAAAAAAAAATCTAAGATATTTAAAAAAACTCAGAATATTGGACTTAATGTAAAAATAAATTTAATCAATAGATACGTTTATACTTCATGTTTCTCTGTTGTAAATTTTATTCTAAGATTATCTCACTCCCTTGTAGCATACTATAACATCATATATTAGCAATTATGTCACTTCACTTATTTCTTGACTACACTTACGTTTACTATCTCATAAATTCCACTGCTTTTCGTTGTTAATTCATTTTTCATTTCTTATGTTACCTTATTTTGATTATGTTTATTTTATTAGTCCGTACTTTGTTGCCGTTATTATTTATTTCTTAGTCCTCTGTTACTGTTATTATTATACTTACTTTATTTTACTTCAAGTTAGCACTATCTACTTTATTTTACTATACTTTTATCTAAGTTTATTCTACCTACACGTTTTAGTCTATAACTTTCACCTTTTTTTTTTTAAGTTTTAATTTTTCATTATTCAATGTTTATAGTTCCTCTTACCTATTGTAATGTATTTTTTTCTTAGCTATGATGAAGACCTGAACTTTGGGTCGAAACGTTGGAAAAAATATAAATACTTTTTTTTTTGACTGATCACCCTAACCATTCTTCTCTTCGATACGTTTATTCAATTTATAAAAACTTTTTTTCGATGTTTATATTATTATTAAAAAAATAGGAGGAGCCGATTAGTATTTTACTTTATTTATTTAAAAAACAACAAATAATATAAATAATTGAAATTTGTATTAAGAATAAGTATTGAGATAGTGAAAAATTTCGAATTCAAATTTTTAACGGAAATAAGCGTTTCATGGTCCACCGAGTCCAAATAACAAAGTCTTTTGAAAAGGTCAGTGTGTGGGTGTGTATGTGAACAACAACATAGCTCAAAAATAAAAAGACCAAAGCAGCTGAAATTCCGTATTTACGTTAGTTATATACCTCAGATGTTACATAAATAGTTTCGTTAAATTCGACGTACCATGTTACATTGCCGATTTTTCAAGTTTTTACAATTTTCTCGACAATATCTCAAACAATATTTATTAAACTCCTTATATCGAATATTTCTGTAATTTATTTCTCTTACAATAATTTATTACTATTATTTTAAATTATTAGAAATAATTAAAAAAGTACTTTATAGTTATAGTAATGAAAATTAGATAAGTATCAACTATGAAAAAAATTTACGGTTAACTAAATGATAAAATGGAATTAATGTATGCAGAAAACCAGAGAATTATTGTAAATATATAATATACCGTTGTAAAGTTAAAGATGTATATCTTAACAGATAAAGACGTAAAACATGAAATGTAAAATATTTAGTCGAAGTTCGTCCACCATAGAGTGCAGAAAGATAGTTTTTCTCCGTTTTCTCTATGTTAGGTTTAAAAAATGTGGAGTGTTGCTTTATAAAAAAAAGCGTATGTTTGTTCTAAGTGCTTATCATCTGTATATGAGCATAGGAACAACTTTCTGTAAAATTAAAGAATTGCATTTTGAAAAATAAGAAATAAATCTTGCCTTAAAAATATATATATATACGAAATATATATTTTCGTAAAGGTTTTTATTGATTATTGGTATATGTTTTTGAATTAATTTTTAGGATATGTATTTAATTTAGTAATAAACGAGTTTCTTGTTTTGTTTTGTTTTTAGAACTAATAATAACTGCAATTGGGATTAGAATAAAAATAGAAGATTTTTTCTAACTGAAAAAACTGACGTACGTTAAAAAAAAAATCAAGAATGAAAATGTTTATATTAAATAGTAAAAGGTATTTTTTCCCCTTTTTTCCTCTTATGCTTCTTGATTTTCGGCTTCAGCCACGAATCTTCTAGTTATAGGTGACAGTTGTTTTTTTTGGTTCTCTTCGGACGTTTATTTTTCTTGAAGATATCCAGAGAGAACGTGGTTTACAATATCTGGACGCGATCACAATCGCTACCTCTTCATCAGGCACTTTTCCTGACAAATGGTTGCCAACTCTTCGCAGAGATATCCGCCCTACATATTATGCGATAGGATAAATAGCTGTCTACCTAACCACAAACCTGGAGGACCAGAAGCCATCTAAAGGTGATATGGACGAAAATGGACAAACAGAAGGGACAAAATACCTTACAAACGAATAAAGATATGAAGTGACTTGATAAAGGTCCTATATCCTACTTCCCGACGGCATTTCCTTCTTGGTGTTTTTCAAGTTATCAGAAGCAAAACCTAATCTTAGTACTCCTCACTTTACGCTCCTCTATCCACTCTCTCGATACAAGACCTCAACCTATAGATTTATATATCCCCTCCCATAAAATCACTTCCTTTAGTAAATCCTTGGTCATTCCTGCTACCTCCTTATGGAACTCCTTACCCATCTCCATACGTCAAACCACGTCCATAAACTCCTATTCCACCACCTACTACAAATTCAATCTTCCGTAAGCTTGTAAAAAATTCTGGGTTATATAATATAAAGCAGTTAATTGATAGAAGTCATTTTATTTTTATTTATTAATTTTTTTATATCTCAGTATTTTATTGTATATATCTGTGTTTATCGTTAGTATGGTTTGTAGATATATATATTTTCCTTTGTATTTGTTTTATATATATATTTGTATTTTCCATAGTATCTTTGTGTGTATATATATATATATATATATATATATATATATATATATATATGTGTGTGTGTTTACAATTTCCTAGGTATTTTTTTGTATATATTTGCATGATACTTACATTCCAGACTAATGTACATATTTTTTAAACTCTACTATTATTCTAAGGGGACTTTTGTCCCAGAATAGAATTATTTTTTATTTCATTTCATTTCAAAGGCATTTTCCATTGTTAATATAGAATTTTATTGATTTTTATTTGTTGGGGAAGGGGATGAAAGAAAGGGTCCTATTTGTTGATTATTAATCAATTAATTTCATTAATAAAAACTTATATTTTAATAATTTTTGCTACTGCTGTGGAACTTCTGCTGGCATCATGTTTTTAAACTATATGTAAAATTATTAAAAAAAATATATGAAAGTAAACATCAGGGCATTGTATGTGTATGTAATCTAAAATAGTACTAACATTTTTTATATTGAATTTTTAATTAAAAATTGGCAACTCAATATATATATATATATATATATATATATATATATATATATAAATATAATAACATATACAAAATATATGTTGACCATGATATAGACTGAATAGAAGTGCATAAAGACAGCTTAGCTAAGCCGAGCGCTGAAATAGGCTGATATGTAAAGCGTCTTATCTTCAGCTAGCTCAGTCCCCTAGATCCCAACCCCTGTTTCTTATTGATAGCCGAGAAAATATCCTTTATCTTTATGATTTACATCCCTTTGTTTATTAACCACCTAACTAACCCTTATCGATTAAGCATTATTGTAATATGCATATTTTTCAGTTCATCAAGATTAAAAGTAGAGTTATTAAGAATAATTAGCTTTATCCCTCAAGTAAAAAATATTTACACCATTTTAAAGTAGTTGCTTTAAATATATAAATCGGTTCGATGAAAAGTCTTATCAATCTAGATTGTCCTGAACAATTATACTGATTGTTAAAATCATTTCTAAGCCGTTGTACCTTATCAGTAAAAGTTGACAATGAGAAATCAAACACTGTCGATCTCACTTGTGGGATACCCCAAGGAGCTGTTTTATCTCCCGTTCTTTTCCTATTATATACTGCGGAAATAGTGGGAACTAAACACCAAAATGCTAATATGACAGCATTTGCTGATGACATAGATGTCTCAAGTAGCAGTATGAAAGACAAAAAAGCTAGGCAGCAGGCGGAAATAGCTTGTGAAAAATTGCAGAACAGCTAAAAATCCTAAACATAGATGTGAATCCTGGAAAGGCGAAAGGAATTATATTTTCATACCAAAAAGGAAAAACGAAAATGCCTAATGAATTCAAAATTAACAATAACAGTATTAAATTATCGACTGACTTTACATATCTCAATATTCACTTCGACAGACATTTAATATTTACTAGACATTTTGACAAAAAAATTAAAACAGTAAGATCTAATCCCAACTTTAATTGGTACAGACTCCAAAATTTAATTCGGACAACAAACCTATCTTCACGCCTAAAGCTTCTAGTCTATACAAGTATAATACGGCCGGCTCTGTTGTATGGTGCACCTCTGTTCGAACACATCAGCAAAACAACTCTGAAAAGATTACAATATTTCCAAAATGGAATAATTAGAAAAAATGTAAGAGGAACCACGCTGCAGAGAAAGAAAACATTGGATATACAAGCAACACTTAATTTAGTAACAATAAAAGAATTTTTCGCAAAACGAAAAAAATCATTTTTCGAAAACTCACAACAATTGGCAAACCCTCTTTTTAACACCTTATTACCAGCCAAAATTCCAAAACGTTGGCAACAAATCACATAAGATAGGTGTTTTACTAACTTAGTAAGCTCTAGAGCATAAGGTCAACTTAAACCTGAGATGAGCCCCATCACCTTTATATTACAGATGAAGAATGAAATACTTAGAAACGACAAAAATCTAAAAATAAACCTTACAATGCTTTTAAGCAGTAAAAGGACTATTATTAAAACAATGCAAGGATTAAAGACAAAAATAAGTTGAAAGGGGCTATGAAAAAAAAAAATCTATATTATAATATTGTTCATTGGGTCTTAAAGGCGTAAAACTTCAATGTCGTCAACAGTTGTTGATTACTTTTATTTATCTCTGGCCTAAATCTTAAAAAGCTTTTAAAGTTTATTAAAAAAAATTGTTCGATTTCAGGAAGGTCTAACACATGTTTGTTGTGGTGATGTAAGTCCTGAATTGATGAAATTTAAGATGTAAAAAGAATATTTTTGCAAGATCTGGCTGACTGTAAATGTATTATTGCAGTGTTGGCAATGTGGTGGTGGCTGTTTGCTTAAAAGGTTTGAATGAGTAAGATTGGTGTGACCTATTCTCTGACTAGTTAAGACAACCTCTTCTCTGCTGATTTGATGTTGATTATGGTTTCATTTTTTTTTTTAATATCTCTTAATTTGATTGGTGGACTCTCGTTCCACATGGACTGCCAGCTACGAAGTATTTCTTTTTTAATGGGAATGCTATAATATTCTTCTTCTTTTTTTTTTTTTCCATATCGGCTAAGTAAACCTTACATAGGTATTTTAACGATAATTAAACAGTTAGCTATAGGTAAATCGAGCGCATTCCCTTATAAAAGATACCATTAACGATTCTTGAAGTAAAAAGAATAAAAAAGAATAATAATAAAACCCATGACAAAAAACGAATACTATTTGGAGGCTGAAAATAAGCTGTATGAGGGATTTCCTAAACTGACAATAAACAGTAAAGATAAGAGGAGATGCCGATTATCACAACTCTCCCTATAGCTAATCTTTGGTATATTATTGAATGCCACGCCAGAGAATTCTTTCGTTATCGGTACTTCTATTGGATAAAAATAAAAAAAAATTATAATAGATCATAGAATACATTTTATTTTATTTTATATTTAATATCATGGTCCCATGTACCGCTTAGGCTTGAGGTACCATTCATTTGTCACATTTAAAATTCCTTAAAACTTTAATTTCTTTTAAATATTGCATGATGTGGTCTTTGAATTTCTTTTCATTTCCTATCAACATTCTTTAATGTTCGCTGTTGATTAATCTTGTCTTGTTCTTGTACCTTGTCGGAGTTACAAAACGCTAATTGCATAAAATGTTTCCTGTAAATATAATTGACAACGCGATGAGTAAAATGGACGTGTGAAATTGAGGGGCTTAGTAACGGAAGAATCTCTAAAAGTTAATATTTTCTGTGCTGAATGTCAAACGACTAAGAGATAGACCGAAGCGAAGGTGGGAGGATTCGGATTCGGCTCAAACTCCACTGGCTTTAGAACCTGTGACGCGGTTGAGAGAGTAGCGCATGGATCTCTTAGAGTCCTGCTTTTCCTTCTATAGTTGAAGGAAGAAGCCTGGCTTTGGGTTCCCTGCCTGATTGTATATATTTTATATAGGTATGACTGTGTTTTTATATTTTTAATTTACTTATCTTTAGTTTATTTTTTTTATTGTACATAGTTTTTTTTATTATTTTACTTTTGTTAATTTTGTATTTTCTGTATATATGGTGTGAATGTGTTCATTTACCACTGTAATTATTGTCCACGAGACAGAATATTATATATCTAAATAAATAAATTAAAAAAACAAAATGATCTAGTTGTGTTTAGTCGGCAGTGGATGCAACTTTGTAGACAGAGATTGGTGGTGTCGTAAACTAACCTTCGGGTTCGCTAAGCCTTTTATTATTTTAATATTATTTCATTGGTCAAAATCTGGGTATTCTTAGCCAGAAAACAAAACTTATTCAGTACGATCACTGAAATGTAGTTCCTTCACCAATAATTGCTTACCCTTTCAAAATTATTCATTTTGGATTATTGAAAAAATCATATAACAAAAATTAAATTTTAATAATTGGAAAAATAATTGTAGAAGAACGATTGTAGCAAGTACCTAACTTCAGAAGGCAAACAAATGTTCATTAAAAATAAATTCAATAATTACATTTCATTCAATACTGCCCTGAAAAATAACGAGACAATATAAACGTATTTCAGCAAATGTTGAAAACAAGAAGTTCACTAAAATAACAGGAGACGTGATTATTCGTAACAGCCTGGATTTGAGATACAAAACGGTTCCAGGTTTTACCGGTGTATATTTTAAGGCTAGGGTAGGGATTTCAGGAAGGGGTTGTAATTTATCTTCAACATCCAATTAGGAAACGAACCTTCCAGAATAAAGCCGACGATATATTTCGTTCACTTCCGTTCTCAATAAAACTGCGAGAAATCATAGCTTTGAAATTAGTGTACTGTTTCATTCAGTAGAAAAGTATCGAATTCATAAACAAAATAATAATAAAATTCTATGATTCTTTAAAATATTTAACAAATGGGGAATTCAATACCACAACATTTCCGCCGGATCTTCGGCGATGGTAAAATATAGATGTAAGGTAGATTTTAAGTTAGTCCTAAGAAAATTATCAAGATGGAGGTGAGCCCCATCACCCAGATTGAAAGTCAAGGAATAAAGATAAACAGAACTAAGAAAGGCTCAGGAAGACCTTACAATGTATCTAAGATACAGTACAAGGAACATGTTAAACATTTGTAAGAAACGAAACATGTATGAAACTGGAGATAAGAAAAAAAAAAATCAGTAGATCCGTATCGATCTAAGAACGTGTTGGTGTAACATCATTAGCGATATTTTACATGTTTATAATTTACAATGACACTATTATTTGAACATGAAGAAAAACATTTTTTCTTGAAATGGTTTAACCTGACGAACACTGCTTTCAAAGATTTCGTCACATTTGTTATGACTGCTATATTTTCGACAATAAACATTAGAACTTAATAGAGGCGTTGTTCTTCAAGGAGATAACTTAAGAAAAAGGATGGTTGAAAGAAATGTAATAAGGAGATTAGGAAATTTACTCTTGATCTGTTCCTCCAAAAAGATAGAATAAAGTAATAAGTCGCTTATTTTTAAACCTAAATTTTATTTTATCAATATTTATTTTTAAACAATCCAAAATATAAAGCCATGAGTCCCTAACATAAAGGTGAACAGTTATTTATTTATTCTATTTAAACCTTACCCTGCCGGTAAGGCAATACGGGTGCATTCATACCAATTACATTTCTTTACCTTTTTTTTTTTCTTCAGGCGCACAGCCAGCGCAAAGCCTTTCTTCTTTTTAACTAGCGCCCTCTTCCACTCTCTCTTGCGGTCTTCCGTACGTATGTCCATCTCTTCTTTCCAACGAAAAGTTGTTTGGACCAATGAGTTCCTTCCACCCGTATACGAAGGCCTTGTAGTATGGATATCATTCCTTTGTCATTAGTTGAGGGAGATCCGGTGCTCTGCAACTTGGAGGGGATCAATGTTCTTACCATATTCAACGAGCTTTGCTCGGAAACCCCCATGCCCTGTGAGGAACTGTGAGACCCAGTAGTCAGGGAGAACCCATGTTGGTTCCATTCTTGAACCAAAGGTGGGGAAGTATTTTCTTAGCGTAGCCCCTTTTGGCGACGTCACCCACCGCTGGTTCCATTCCTTTAATGTGTTCTCCCGAAGAACGCTCTTCCATCTATTAGGGTCTTCACGGATGCTCAAACGGAGATTCGCCGGTAGATTCACCAGGCCTTAAGGTGAACAAGTAACATGTCAACGTTTCGTCAATTCAGGCATCATCACGTTAGAAAAGACAAGATCACATTATACAGAAACAAAGAGAAAAAGAAAAGGAAAACTAATAGAAAACATTTGCATTTGAAATCTCACCTAGCTATCCAAATACATTCTGATGGAAACTGGACATACAGGTTATTGAAATCTAAAGTAGCTGATTAGGAGGGATAAAGAGAAAAAATATTCACACTTAAAATGTAATAATAAAAAAATGTGTCAATAAAATTAAATATAAAAAAACAAAAATCTGGTCTGTCCACTCACACGACTTTTCTACCTGTTTCAGAAATTTTTTTATATCTGTATATATGTCCATCAAAAAACAAAATAAAAATTGAATTAGATTTAATTTCAACAAAATTGATCAAAGAAAAGATTTGAGTACGATTATTTGATAAACTATAATTTATCAATCTAAAACTGTCTGTGAAACGAAGCTAAATACGGATGATCAGTTTTTTCTCCCATTAGGGAAGTGCACCATTATTTTTTGGCTTATACTTCCGTAATTATTATAGTTACTTCACTGTATGAAATTTCACATCTCTAGGGTCTCCTTTTTATATTCAACACTTTAAAATTGAAAAAAACGAATGGACATACCTCAGAAAAATTCTAAAATCTTTTTTTAAACATAAAGATAACAATAAAGATAAGATAAATGTTCAACTTACTCTCAGCAAAACTGTTAGTAGGAAGGTATGAAACATAGTGATCTCAAGAGGACTATAGAAACAACAATGATAGGCATTTTAAAATTTCCTTTTCTGAACTTTGTTCAGACAGTTGTCAATAGAAGACATTGTCCTTCAATATAGAAGAAGCTGGAGAGAGAGAGAATCACTTTATTATCATAAAATGGTGCTGCCCAATTACATTGGGTTGCTAAAAACACAGCATACTTATCAATCACTACAGACAATTTTTAAAATAATATATAATTATATAGGATGTAATATAAAATAATATAATATATAATCAACAAGGGAGCTTATTATTTACATTTAAAATCCGACCTGTCCATCGATGCATTGCCCATTACTGGTGCGTTCGTCCTAAATATTTATTTGAATATTTTAATATCCGATTAAAATTTTATTTAATGTCTAAACATTTATTTAGATTTCCAAATAGTTTTTTTTAATTAGACAAAATCGTAATTCAGTATTAATAAAATTTTATAAATGAATACAATTTTGGCTATTTCCTTGGTAAATCTTTAAACGACTAAAGACTAAACTCTGTTTATAACAAACAATAGACGTCCAAAATATAAGGTTTCACTTTATCTCTGGTTTCACGATGGACATTTCAATGAACTAATCCAAGAAATGGATACGGTCTTTCCACACGCTGTTCATGCCTCTAGCTGAAATGCTATAATTTTTAAAATCTGCTCAATATCAACTTCTATTACGGTGAATAAATACTATGTAGTAAAAAATAAAAAAATAAATTAAAACATCGTTTAAGAATATTTGTAATTTTTAATTAGAGTAGCCATATTTGTGGAATTACTCACACTTCACAGTTCTATAGAACAACCTAAAATATCAGACATGAAAACTAAAACATTTTCAGTCAAAGCTTTTAAGAACTATAACCGAAGCTCAATGGTACATCACAAACATTACTTTATTTAAAAAAAAAAAAAAAAAACATGTAGGAAATAGAATACGCTGTATCATTGCTAATATCTGTTCGATTCCGATAATTTTGTATTTAATTTAACAACCTTTCGAAATATTCTTATAATTTTTACGATAGAATATATACTTTGGGAGTTAGGCCCGTAAACATTTTTTTTTTTCTATATGACTTTTGTTCCTGAATTTTCTCGGGAATTCACAAAATAAAATATCGTATTTAAGAGCAGTCACCTTCATTTGACTGTCATATTACTGTTACTTAACTATTATCAATATTTTTAATAAGAACAAATATATGAACACACTCATATACATATATGTATTTATGTACAAATTAATATGTGATTTTAAGGTTAGATTATTATTCTATGATAACTAATTATTTTTTTATTTTCTTATAAAGCCAGAAAATTGTTATATTTTTGTTCATTATAATTATTCTTACTGAACTAAATGTCGCAGAATAAAATTTACTTTTCTTATTTTCCTTCTTAAATGTATCAAAAATTGAAAGCGCTTTAAGGAGAAAATTATAGGAAAGTTTCATCAAAATCGTTAGAGATGTTTTTGCACTTCAGTTAGTGTTGCCCAAATGGGAGACCGAGACGAGTCTTGGTCTTGCAGACTCAGTCATAATAAATGTCTTGGTCATGCGCAAGAGTCTTGCAGTTACTTATTAGATTATTGCTATAGAGATATTACTGTAATCTTTTAGAAAGAAGAAACCTAACTAAGCCCGAATGAAAAATTAGATGAGTTAAATGCAAAAGTATATTGGTTATACCAATTATTAACATATAGTAACTAAGATTGTCAAGTATTAATAACTAAGTTGCCTTAATTTTTATTTTAAAAAATCGATTTTTTTAACCAGTCCTAGTCTTGATCTTGGAAAGTGCAAGACCAAGACCGATTTTCGACAACACAGTCTAAGGAAAAACATATTTTCTCTTATTATGCCTAGAGCAACAACACACACAAACAAAAAAAATAACAAAATCAGTCCACTCGTTCCCCAAATAATCTTGAAACAGACAGACCAAAGGCAGAAAATATTTTTTCAGAATCCGAAGGAATGGCAACATAAAACCGCACATTGGAATTTTTTTCCAATTGCAATACTTTCCTTACCTAGTAGCGGTACGAAATGAAAAAAAAAAAAAAAAGATGAACACACATTAATTTATTTTACGTGCCATATGTATATATATATATATTTCTATATATATGTATATATTTTTTCGATTAAATTAGTCTTTGTTAAATTCTCTTACTTTCGTTGTTCTCTGTTTTTTTTTTTTATGTATCATATATTTATATTCTGTATAGAGACATATATTTACTTCCTTCTGAATTCTTTCTTGGATTAAGAATCTGGGAGAGTGGTCTTGGTATAGCTACCTTTATCACTTGTGTGGAAAGACTTCGGAAGAGTGTACTATAATAGCAGACACTCAGGGCGTGAGAAGTCAACATGGCCACAGCCAGAACTCTCATAAAGGTATCTTAGGAGCACCATTTCTGTTTCAATTTCTTCTGGGATTTTGTGAAGATATGTGGACGCGCGTAGAGATTGAAACAACTAGGACAAATTTGCCAAGTGGGTCAACTTTATCAATAAAATTTAAGTAGTGAAGATATCAATTTTAAATATATATATATATTTATATGATCTGTATTAATTTCAATTTTTCTCCATTATTCCTCAACAGTTATTTTCTTCATTTTATTGCCTCTCCAGAAGTTCTATCAACTATTTAAATGTATTACAATTTTTTAGTTATAATTTATAAATTATTTATTTATAATTTATTTTATTTTAAACTATTTTATTGCCTCTTTATATCAACTTTCGTTTTATTCCTTAATATTTATGAATAATATATCTCTCGTTCTTATTTAAGCTTCCGATACGTTAGTTCAAACTTCGTCAGATAACCGTTAGAGATGACGCCACTATACACCCCTTCTATCCACCTCCATCCTTCAATAACACGAGCGTTGCATCTTTACCTTAGAGCAGTCAGGTTGTTACCATTTTTCTCTTACTTATTCTCTTTCTTATTTCAACCTTCTCAGTTTCTCTCCTCCTTCCTTTCATTCCTTTTCTCTGTTTTAACTCTTTATTATTTCATACTTTGTATGTACATATTGATAGACTTTACAACATCTCAATTTTCTATCTAAATATTCTATTCACTATATCTTAATTTTACTATTTATTTCCATTTCTTATATAACTTTATATTTTTCTGTTTTACATTTTATTCTAAGATTCCCTTTACAATACTTATGTCACCTTTTTTGACTATGTTTACTTCATCATTCCACACATTGTACCTATTATTATTATTTGTCTCTTGTTCTTACTATTGTCATTATTCTAACAACTTCATTTTACTGTAATTTTTATATTTCTCATATCTTGTTATCTGGTTCTTTTCTTAGCCCTGATGATGGTCTGAACTTCAGGTCGAAACGTCGGCATATGTAAAAATAAATATTATCATTTATTTTTGCCTTCTTTTTTGACTGACCACCCCAACTATTCTTCTCTTCATTATCCACAACAGTCAACCATTTACCAATTATGTATCAATTTTAAAACAGATTCAGATATGAACAGATTTTAAAACAGATGTTCTGCAGCATTATTTAATAAACTAAATAAATAATAGTAATACTTTATTTATTCTGGGACGAGTCCCTTTAGAATAATACAGAAAGACATAAATATGGGCTAAGGAGCCTTAGAGATACATAAATAATAATACAGAGTAATTAAACAGTCATAGTAAAAAAATGAAAAATTATAAATTAATTTCTAGTTTTAAGCAGTTAATAGCAAAAAATAAGAAATTGAAAAAAAAGGATGAAGTAAAAATAATGAAGAACGAACTAATAATTTATATACATCTTTACATTAGTATCGAAAAAACGAAAATGAAGAAGAGATTAAGGTTAGACTGAAGGCGGGAAATGCTTGTTATTTTTCTGTGACAAAACTACTCAGTTCGCGCCTCTTGCCCCGGAACTTAAAAATTAGAATCTATAAAACAATTATCTTGCCTACAGTTCTTTATGGATGCGAAACTTGGCCGCTTACATTAAGGATGAGCTGCGTCTTAAGGTTTTTGAAAATAAAGTATTGCATAGAATATTCGGACCGAAGAAGGATGAGTTAACCGGAGAGTTCAGACGGTTACACAACGCTTAATTGCGTGAACTGTATCTCGGTAATATAATTGAGGTAATTTCGTCGCGGCGAATCAAATGGGCTTGTAAAGTTGTTGGGCTTAGTAACGAGAGAATTCCTAAAAGATTAATATTTGCTGTGCCGAATGGTAAGTGTCCGAGGGGTAGACCGAAGCGAAGGTGGGAATTGCATTAAAGCCGATCTGAAGGTACTGGGTTTGGACGGCGAACGGTGGAGGGAGGTTTGTAATAAGCGATTGGTGGAGTAGGCATCGAACCTTCGGGTTCGCTAAGTCTTTTATTATTAATATTTACATTAGTATCTATTTACAATTTCATGGGGACTTGATGGATAAGAAATGATTGAACAGGCGGGATTTAAAGATAGGAATGGTATTGGATTGACGAATGTGAGAGGGGATGGAGTTCCATAGGGATGAGGATCGGGTAATGAAAGATCTAATATATAATGCAATACATTTAAATAGAATAGTTGTAACTCACAGAGGTTTTTTAAACAGATTTTATTCATGTAAAGTGACGGTAAAATTAATACAAGAAGTAATTAATTAATAAGAAAAAATACTTTAACTATTATTAAATAATATCTATCAGAATATTTCCAGTTATTATTTCATTGTTCTGGTCCATGAAATGATTCCATGCATTATTTTCCTGTACCATCACCGAGAACGTATTAAATTTTCTAGTAATCCGAGGAATTGACATATTTTTTGAAGAGAAGATGGTTGGTGTGATCAGTAAAAAAAAAAAAAAATTAAAAATAAATAATTATAGTTATTTTTATTTTCGCCTAATAAATGAATATACTTATTTATAAAAAAATAAATAATAAAATAAAAATAAATAAGCCGGGAAAGAACTAGGACTCGAATTAAACGTGAATAAAACAAAATATATGGTTAGCTGCAAAAATGGCGATACTACTGGTGATATCGATATAGATGGTAATATGTTTGAACAGGTAGATAAATTTAGGTATCTAGGTTCTACGATAACTAGAAAAAACGAAATTGAAGAAGTGATTAAGGTTAGACTGAAGGCGGGGAATGCTTGTTATTTTTCTGTGACAAAACTACTTAGTTCGCGCCTCTTGTCCCGAAACTTAAAAATTAGAATCTATAAAACAATTATCTTGCCTACAGTTCTTTATGGATGCGAAACTTGGCCGCTTACATTAAGGGATGAGCAGCGTCTTAAGGTTTTTGAAAATAAAGTATTGCGTAGAATATTCGGACCGAAAAAGGATGAGTTAACCGGAGAGTTGAGACGGTTACACAACGCCGAATTGCGTGAGATGTATCCGGGTAATATAATTGAGGTAATTTCATCGCGGCGAATCAAATGGGCTTGTAAAGTTGTTGGCCTTAGTAACGAGAGAATTCCTAAAAGGTTAATATTTGCTGTGCCGAATGGTAAGCGTCCGAGGGGTAGACCGAAGCGAAGATGGGAAGATTGCATTAAAGCCGATCTGAAGGGACTGGGTTTGGACGGCGAACGGTGGAGGGAGGTGTGTAACAAGCGATTGGTGTTGTCGGCATCGAACCTTCGGGTTCGCTAAGCCTTATTATTATTATTATTATAAAAAAATAAATAAACATAACAAAAAATATACATAATTGTGGATTGATAATTGACCGTAGTGAATAATTGTTATGGTTGCAAATTGGCAATAAAAATAAAAATAATTATATTAAAAAAAACTGCAATAAGGCGCGATATATAATATAGATTTTTAAAGAAATAAAAAAATGTCCGAACTGTGGCATCATTCAGGTTATTTCATGTTGATGAAAAATAATATAATCTCAAAAACAGAACTCATGCAAATTACAGTTATACAATTTCAGAAACGAGTAGTACAATTAAATGAACAGTTGTATAATTTGTATAATGGGGTCGCTTCGTCATAAGGTGGACGGAGGGTACCCCTCTGGTTTTATATACACATATATGAAAATGTACATAAAAAAAAGAAGGTTATCATAAAAACCAGGTGATTACGCGGATGAAGATAAAAAAAAAATAGCAACATTTATAAGATTTATAAAAGATACTCAACGTTTCCGAATAAAAGTTATTGAAGTTTCTGCTCTCATTTCTATAATAACCATATTATATTTCATCATTGATATGAAACTTCTATGATGAAAACATGATTAGTTGATTGAATTGAAGTTTATATATTTTTAGAATACTAACAAGGGTTAAGTAAACTATTAGTTGATTGGATTGAAGGTCTATATTTTTAGAATAATCACAAGGGGGGAAATATATAAAGGATAATATGATTGTAAAGATGGGTGTCCAAGCACGCAGGGATCATTTTACGTAGCGTGACTGTCAAAGAAAAAATGATACGGATTAATGATCTCAACAAAATATGGGCATAGTAATCCAACGAAAAATACTTCAAGTATGGAAAAGAATTGTTTAAATAATTTACATAAAATTAAAAACTCTTCAACTATCAAAACAAGATAAACAAACAAAATAAATATAAACCTCACAGACTCTACATCACCTAAACAAATCTTATGACTGTTGCAAACTCAGGAAAATTCGACTCAACCAAGAGAAATCACAACATATTTCGTTTACGCTTCGACGCGAAACTTGCCCTGCTGTTTACCTCGACAATCTCCAAATTTCTCAAACATACAAACTTCATTATCTTGGATTGACATTTGGCAGAAGAATGGCATGTTGTCCACACATCAAGAACAAAACACAAACTCTAAACTTAAGACTATGGCTATTATACTCACTCCTTTCAAGACAATCGAAATTATGACTTAGAAGTAAATTAAATACATTCTCTTACTTACTTAAGCCCGTTTGGAACTACGCTTCTAGACTTTTCAATCAAAAGCTTTCAGTACTATCACAAAAGCTCCTTGGTATTTTAGTAAAATTACTTTGCATAAATACTTGTAGATACCAACAGGACAACATACGAACACGTTTTAAAAGATTTCATAATAACTTGCACGGACATACAGACTCGCTGATTCAAGTTATGGCCACAACCAACATACCTGATAACATCCGTAGGAGGTTCAAAAGAAGCTGGATGAGGGATCTCTTAAACCAACTGCAAATATTAACATCAAGACTGGAAAGGATACCGCTGGGCACTCCTTTCTCTCACCCCTACCAACATCTTACTCCATACTGTTCTTCCCGACAACACACTACACTTGCTGGTTGTTGGAATTCCCGACATATGTGAGTTAAAAAAAATAAATTTAAAGAAAAAATATGTCAAACGATAAAAAAAATAAATTAAAAAATATACTGTACATGCAAATTCAAAGAATTATTTATCTCATTAATGTATTGTTTCTGAAAAATTTATTTTATGTCGATATGGTGACTAAAATTATTGAGGTGTTACAGACCTAAAATGACAAATATAATAATGCTAAGAATTATCTCCTTCCACCCCCACCCTCTCCCCCCCCCAAAAAAAATCTACCTTTTAAATGAGGGTATTTAAATTATTAAGTGAAGAATTATTTTTAAAACAGACGAAAAATATATAATACTAGGGTAAATCTTTAATGAATAATTTTAGGGATCGTTTTAAAATATGAACGAAGCTGAAAGTATTAGATTAAAAAAAAAAGTGATGACTAAAAGAATAATGAAGCAGAAGAGAAGATAAAGGAATAAAACGGAAACGTAGAGAGAGAGCGAGAGAAATTTATATATTTTTCAGAATTTATTTCCTTAAAGATGTCTATCTGAAAATATAATTTTAAAATAGATTTTTTTTTTACTTTGAAAAAGAAAAGAATTTGTTTATAAATAATTTTATACAAAACATTATATTACGTTGGTCTGTTCGATAGTTATATTTTATTAGTTTTTAATAATATAAATCTTAATTTAATATTGAGAGCCCCACTAATGTAGACAAACGTTGATAATTCAATAATCAGTCAAAGCATGTTTGTTATATTCATGCTTACATGGTGAGAAAACATTGAAAAATCAATAAAAAATCCAGAGGCTGGAATGTTTCCAGAAACGTCCCTTTAAATATTTTAAGGATAAATTTACATAAATGGAAATTAATAGTAACGCATTGTCATCCATTCTGATGTTATGCACATTTTAGAGTTTCGAATAAAGAATTATTTATGATTTGATTACATCCAGTAATGTTTTTGGTATACAGGTTTATATGTATATGTATTAGATGTTCACTTAAAACATTTGTGCAAACCTAGACTAGACTTTTTCATTCCGTTTAAAATTTGTTATTTAAAATATCTGTGAAGTTAAACTTCCACATTTTTTTTTTAATTTGGATATATTTACGTGTTTTTTTTTTTAAATTTTATTACAATTGGATTGAACTATTAAGTCATGAAAAATATATTCATTTTTAGAAACAATCTCTTTTAACATATGCCATGATATTGGGTTTTTGGTTAAATCTCTCCTCTCCTTTGTTAGCTAAGTTTAGGCATAGAGTTACTTGACAAAACTTACATACAGATTAATCTATATTACTACCATGACAACGTATACTTAAGGCTTACTAACTTAAAGTTTAGAGGTAAAACTAACAAAACAGAGCTAAAGTTTAAAATTAAGTTGCTATCATGTATATATATATATATATATATATATATATATATATATATATATATATATATATAACTAACACTATATATATGTGTGTATGTATATAACTAACACAAATATATATTTATAAATGTTATTAAAAAATAAATAAGAAAAACTATTACTTTTTTATTGAGGTTATTAAAGTGATTACCTATTTTTACATTTATATTACTATTATATTTTTAGATGATGGAGGGCTGAATTTTTTCTTAGTATTTTAATAATTTAGTTTATTTATTTAACAAACTACTTTAATTATTAAAGATGAATTTATTTTAAAATTAGTAAAGACTTATAAAAACGAGGGTCTTAGAAGTAAAGGGGTTAAATTGGCTAGGACAATTTTATACAGTTTGGAAAATTTTATACAAATCATGTATAAATACAAACATGTTTTTAGAAATAAGGAATAATTTATTGAATATTCGTTGTATAAAATAAACATTTATTCATCATTCAATAGCAAATATTCATTTAAGAGAAATAAACTCGTTGAATAATTAATAGTTATATTTCATTTTTCCTTTGTAGATAATCAATAAATAAATAATAAACTTATGCCTAGTTTTTGCAAATATTAACGAATTCGATATAGCATGCTCACATTTTGATTTATTTCAACATAGTTCTTCTATACTCATGCTCATTATTGGATTAACGAAGGTTTTAAAAATATTGACAATATAAAGATCAAACGTGTAATATTAAAATTGTTTAATATTGAAAGACTTATAAGAAAAAAACATCTGCCAGTGTACAAAAGTTTTAACGATTACAAGACTGATTTAAAATTAACAATTGTTTACTTAGAACTTATTTGTTGTCAATTATACCCCTTAACTTCTAGGGGTTCCAAATCGTTAAAAAAGATATTTTAAAAGATAGATTGCAGGAGATATAAATGGTTGAAAAATATCCTATTTTAGAAATTATTTAATACAATAAAAAATATGTCTATTTTACAATCCGTATGTTTTTTAGTATATTTTTTCTATATTGAACCACCTGGAAGTAGAAAAAATGATCTACCTCTCGAAATCATAAATCCTGGGCATTGATAAGCATCAGCTACAGATTATAAGATATGAAATAAAAATAAAACAGAAAAAAACACTAACATCTATATTGCGAATACTACGGAAACAAAGGTAGAAAATATCTAGTAGGAATTTTATCTGTGTCTGTCCCTTAAAAAAAAAAAATAAATATGTAATTTTTTCAGAAAAATATTTAAATTCTAGTTTGTAAGAACACTGGTATAAAATTTTCGCAATTCTTGTTGAAAACTTTTTTTAAATTTCAAGTTAAAATTTCTTTCTCCACTTGCAAAATATACGATAATACTGAAATATAATTATTTAAATCAACTATAAATTTTTTAATCGAAAATATTTTACACTGGTACGTCAAACTTTACATACTCATTAAAAAAATACAACTCACAGATTATAATGTTACGAAAAATGAAAAAAATAAACTGAAATGCTAACAGTATGTTATAAAATAACACAATACCACGCTTCCTTATTTTTATTTTATTTATTATAAATATGATTACATCTTCGTCAAATATAACTTTAGCAATGTCAGAAATTATAAACTATACTTAATGAAAGTTGGGCAAACAATTTATCAATTATAAAATGAATAGTTGTTAAAGATACGGTTGAATAAAAGAATAGCTCAATATTATTTTCATAAAATGGTTGATTATTATTTATACGAAAATAGAAATAAAGCATTTTGCAATATAAGTGTCGTGAGGGAACGTTAAGTGACAAGGAAAGTTGAAGAAAAAAAAAAAAAAAAAAGATTCTCCAGTGCAGTTTACTGGAGCAGAAATTATTTCATCTACGTTCCAGCCAATCAGGAGTCCACATTTTATTTCTCCAATAAAATTCAAGCTTTATTTCTTTAGTTCAGAAAGACATGATCATAATAATAAAAATAAAATAAAAATCATAAATAAGCAAATAAATACTTTAAAAAAAAAAGATAATTTTGTTTATGTTTACAGAGCTGTCTGGGAATTATTAATTAATTATTAATTATTAAATTAATAAGAGTTGATTTGGGAAATTATCGGTGTTACTATAATATGAGACTTTCAGTTGACAAAATGATTAACTAACTCCGATTTCAAAATTTTTGAGTAAAGCCATTTTAGTGATATTTCTAGTTGGAAAAATTCTTCCAGAGCAGGTGATTGCAGTGTTGATATATATAACTGTGAATAAAAGTATACATTTTCCCATTAGAAATATCACTAAAATTAATAATAAAAAGTTTAGAAATTGAAGTTAGTAGTTCTGTCATATAAAATGCTTTTATAGAGTTATTATTCTTAGGAGACGTTAGTTCTAGAATAAAATTATTTTTCCTTTTCATTTTCATTTCATTTATTGTACAACGCAATAATCTAAAAAAAAGAAAAAGATACTCTACTTATTTCCTGTATTTTTTTTTCTTCAAATATATGTAGATAAATCTAATAATTCTAATAAGTAAATCAGTGTGCAATTTGTGTGTATAATAATTATTTATTATAAACTTGATTATTTGTTGTATTTTAATTATTACATAAATTATTGATGTATTCATATATTAAAAGATATTATAATTTGAGGTAAAGCGATTCTACGTATGGCACATTGTACTTTTTTTTTTAATAACAAGTCCACAAAAAAGCTATGGCGTTTATTTGGGAGAACCTAGCAATAAACGTAATAACAGATATCTTAATACAGATTCCGCTTTTAGAGGAGAATTCTATGTTAGTTTTCAGCTTTGCATATGAATACCAAATGCAATTTTCCCTTTACAAGCGCCTATTCCTTTGTGAATAACGTTTTTTTTTCGTTGTTGAAAAAAAAATATATGGTTAAAAATATATTAAATATAAAGCAGTATATCTGTCGCTCGTCTTACAAATATTATGTTTTCCTTGCTGAAAAATAAATTGTTTTTTTTTTCAATAAAGACTTTTTCACGCGTAGTTTTTATACATAAAATAACCTCTCACCACTTTTTTTTTTTTTTAGTATCTCGCTCCCATTAAGATCAAAACGGAAAATCTTATGGAGGACATCCTGCATTCGTAAAGATATGATATAATATGATCTTGTATCATATAATCTTGCGTAAGATTTGTAATTGGTGCCCCGAGATACCCTCAAGTGTCTCACCACTGCACTGAGTTAAAGTGGCTCTTCCCCTCCATTCGAAGACAATATTTCCTAGGTACGTTTCTCTATCAAATCATCAACAATCATCGTCCTTCTTACGCCTACAACCTTCTCCAATTCAAGTCCTCAGTCCACTGCCTTTTCACTAGATCTCGACCTTCAGATCTTTACATTCCTTCTCACAGATCTGCCTCATTCCAAAACCCAAAATTCGGCATTCTCTCTCCCTATCTACATTTAAAATCCTCCTATTCCAATTTCTATCCCAAAAACAGTCAGAAACACGCCGCTAACTTTATATTTTCCTTTCTTTTTTTTTTTATGCAGGAACACAGAGCTTATGGCTAAGAAGAATGTAATGTATTTTTTATTTATTTTTTTAAAAGTGTTTACTTATATTTTTCCAATGTACATAGTTTTAAGGTTCTTGGCATGGTTCCAAGTGTTTTGTATATAGATTTTTTTTATTTTGTACATAGTATGTTTAACTAATATTTTTTTCTTTATTTTTACTTTTTATGTTTGTTTTTACTTAGGCCAGATATAATACTTTAATTTTGTACTTTTTTGTTATTCTAAAGGGACTTCGTCCTAGAATAAAATTATTTTCTATTCTATGTAAGAACAGTGACACAATTGGCGAACATCTCATAATAACTAATTTATCTCGATCTCAGGTTATACTTTGGTTATGTGGAATATATATTTCGTTATTTATCTGTTCACTTGAAGTGATTCAGCTCAAAAATCAACAGTTACTTATGTAACCACCATTGGATGACTCGTTACTGGCATGTAAAGTTGATGTTAATTTATGATATTCTCTTGAACATGAAGGATCCGAAATCCATGGCGAAGACCGATTAGCGAAAGGCCTGGAAGCAAGCTATGAATATATTCATGTAATTGCCTCGGGGATCCCATGATATTCATGAGTCTACCTCAAGGCTTACAACCTAAAATTGCCTTTTGTATTCCCCTCCATACTTTTAATAATTAACAGCTGCCTTTCGGCTTTTTCTTTTTCTTTCACGGTATTATGTTAGTTAAAATTTCAAGAGGGATTCCTCTGCTAGGCTTTCCTATAGCTACCCGATACACTGCGAACTCCAACAGATTACGGAATACGATTACGCTTATGATCTCCTTTGGTTCTGCGATGTAATGCGGAACAAAAATTGTTTAAAAAAAATCTCAAACACTGTTCTTTCAAAAGTCTGTTATATTGGTTTAAAGAATATTACACCAAGTTTTATAATTCCATTTGTTTGTACATTGGTATTAAGGACTCATCTCTCCACCCTGGGATGCGAGGATATTTGGAAGGAGCAGAGATTCATGGTACGCAGAGATATTGCACAGCAGATTCGGATCGTCTCTCCAAATAGGTGTTACCATGTACTGACTGGGCATTTCAAGAGCAGTGTAGTATCCCGAGCCACTAAGATCCGCCTGTATAAGACATTAGTAAGGCCGGTACTTACTTATGCCGCGGAATGCTGGACTATAACCAGGAATCAAGAACAGGCTCTGATAAAATTCGAGAGGTATATCCTGAGGAGAATCTTGGGGTAAGCGTGGGTGGAGTCTGGAGACAACGGACTAATTCCGAATTAGTGGAGCTGATGTGATCACATTTATTAAAGTAAGCCGTAAGCCATTAGAATGACTGAGGGTCAGGTCCCAAAAATCATTCTAATGGAAAAAATATTTGGCAAAAGAAGAAGAGGAAGATCAAGGTTGCGGTGGATTCACGGTGTAGCTGCGGATGCCACATGCTTGGGGTCCAAAACTGGAAGGCGGCTGCACAACACTGGGATGACTGAGGATCAAAGCTACGAGAGGCCTTGTCTCCACGCGAGACGTAGCGACACAGTTAGTGTCGTGTAGATAGTGTTGATTCTGCAATCAAGAGCTATTTTAGTTTTGTCTACATAGCTCTTGCAGAATGGAGGGAGAGGTCCACTTAGCATTGAAAACTTATTTAAGGAAGATTCATCTAATATCACAACTTCTTCATACAGGCCATAAACAACATAAGGATCTACTCTCAGCGTCAGCTCTTCACTTTTCAAGCAGAAAAAGTATGCTCCTTATGTGCAACTGGGGAGAACACCAAAGGACAGTTGCTTACCCGTTGAGGCAAAGACATAGAGGACTCCTGTAGAAATGATCTCTGTACTGAGCATGAAAGACGGAGAGAAGTTGGAAAAATCTCATTTTTTCGCTCATTGATGTACACTAAGTTAACATGATCAAATCCAGAATATTGTATTTATATATATACAAGACTAAAATGACAAGGAACCGCTGGAAGTTTCCGATTACTTCAGCACTTACTAGACATGCGCTCTAAACTTCCATTTAATTACAAAGGACATGCATGACAATAATAAGGCCTATTTGGACTTACGGAGTTGAGCTATGGGGCTCCACTGAACTATCGAATTCCTCTATTATCCAATCTAAACAATCCAAAATCCTTCGTAAAATCCTCAATGCTCCCTACTTTGTTACAAATAAAACCATCCATAATATTCAGATCTGGCCCAACCCAGATATCTATCCTTCCATAATCAACTTCAGAATCATCCCAACCCTCTCGTTTCTAACCGTGCTTTCTCTTCAATTCCCGACAACCCTCCGAGGCGTCGGAAAAGAAGATGGCCCCGTGATCTCCTAATGTAGAAATATTATTAGAGTGGTACGATTGGGTAATTTCTCAAAAAGCGTTTTCACGTCATTATATCCATATGTTCAAATTTACTGAATGTGTTTCTTTAACACAATTGTAAATATCATTAAGAAATAAAAATGTATTATTAAATTAAATTATATTTAAAGGGCCAAATTCCAATATGATTTACGTAACAGGCATGTACTACTTTGTACAGTAAATAAATCCTATCTTCTAAGTTAACTTTTTTATTTTATTTTAAGTTTTGACAATAAAGCCTTTCAGTACGTTTTAGTTTCTATATATTTTTGTCTCAGCTTGCAAATCCGCAAAGATATTCAGATTTGACGGATCAATGTTTCTTTCCATGCAAATAGGACAATCAGTTGAGGTGAGAGTGTCGATTTTATGTAAATGTGCTTCCAGCTAGTCGTAACTTGTACTCATGCGAAAAAACAACGACACTTTCAACGTCCTTATTCAGACTACCGTACAGTGCTGTACTTACACACTAAGTATAAATCAAAGCAATTGGAGAGAGTTTCTACAAATACATACATGTCACATAAATATGGTGAGAAACTTTATGGATTCCGTATTATATGGAATTATATGCAGAAATGTGGAATTAGAGATCAATCGTATGGACTTGAACTGTGGGAGACAGCTAAATTTACGAATATCAAACGTCTAATCCAATCCTTTCAATCCAAAGTACTCAGAACAATAGTCAATGCTCCTTATTATAAAACAAACAAGATCTTACGCCATGATCTTAACACCCCATTTGTCTTTGACGTTATCCCATTGTGATTTACATAATTCTACCAGAATCTTATTCATCATCCTGACTCTCTAGCTCAATCCTTATCCAGCTCTGACCATCCTCCTCGAAGATTAAAGCGGCAGTGGCCCCGAGATCTTTTGTAAATATTGTTTTGGAGTCCTGGCAATAGCCGGCTTCTCCAATCAAGTCCTGAGCCTCTTTAGCTCCAGTGAACTCTTTCAGTTTCCACTGGCTTCTAATTCCAGTGACGCGGCTGGAAGAGAAGCACTGGGAACTTTTGAGTCTTGCTTTGTTCCCCTCATGTGGAGGACAAAGCTTGGCTTGGAGTTTCCTTGGCGAATGTAGATATTAAAAATATATATATATATATATATATATGAATGTGTATAATAAGATTACTTTTATTTATTTATGTATATATTTTTTTTATTATTATTTATATTTCCTTTCTGTTTTTTTAATTTTATTTTTTTATATATTGTATGAATAAACTCTTGTAGCATTAATACTTGTTGTCCTTCATGAGGCAGATTTTATTATCATTGAACGAAATACTAAAAAAAATATCAATATTAATTACATTGAATAAGAGTTGTGCACAGCATTCAATTTATTTTTATATATTCAGGCTAAAAACTTATTTTGAAAAATATATCAATATATTAAGTTTTCCTTATAAACGTGTTTAGGAGTTTGGCATTTTCGGGCCCTAAACAAGTTTTGCCTTTATGAACTTTTGGCAAACAAAGTAACCGAGGGGCCAGTGTGTTCATCAGTGTCAATTTTGGATAATGGAGTTGAGTAAATACGTTAGAAGTTGACTTAACCACAAAATTTCCGCATCTTCCTTTGAGGTACTAAATGAAGTCAATGAATGGAAAAGTAAACCGGTTTCCCTCAAACAGAAACGACAATCAGATTAATGATACATTATTATTATTATTTGTATAAAAGTTATTAAATAAATAATAAATAATAATATATAGTTTAGTATTATTATTTTATTAATGCATGTTTCTTTGAAGATGGATGTATAATATAATGATATAATCATAAGTATATAGTATTACTTCACACTAATTATAGATGTGAATTAGTGAGAATATTATTTAGAATAAAAGGTATTTAAATTAATGTTCATGTGCATTTGTACATTGTATAGGTATATTTATATATTCAGAAGTTTCAGATAAAATTAATATTTTTTTTAATTATGTAGATTATATGTTTTTTTTTTTTGTTTTTTTTCTGGTCCTTCCCTTCCTCGCCGTTAAGGCTATACGGGATTTTCCCGGGCCAGGGAGTGTGGGCGGGGATTTAAAAGACTCCCTCGGCACCGGGATGCGAACTCGTGACTATTTTTATATCTTTAATTCATATGTCAGGTTGCCAGGCAACGGCGGTGCAGTGCACACGCTTTAGCCCATTCGGCTACCCCGCCCACCTGTAGATTATATGTGGCTAAAGTGCCCTCGATCAATCTCCGCTGGCTTTAGTACCAGTGACGCGGTTGAGAGATTAGCGCAGGGTTCTCCTGGAGTTCCCTCGCCTAATTGTACATAGGTATGCATGTGTTTTTTGCTTTGTTTTAATTTTCTTATTTTTAAATTATTTAATTTTATTTATTGTATATACTTTTTGATCATTATTTATTGTTATTTTGCTTCTATTTAGTTTATATATTTTTTTTTGTACATATAGTGTGAATGATATCCTACCTCACTACAACTAATGTCCAAGTGACAGATTGTTGTAGTACTCAATAAATAAATAAAAAAAAAGAGATTAAGTAGATATATTGCAATTGGGATCTTCTTATATTGAAACTGTGAATTCTTAAAATATAAGATATCTCAATGAATAAACTAGGCGAACAGAAGTTCATTGTCGATAAATCGTTTAATTATATGTAAAAAACAAATTATAATATTATGTACTTTATAAACAAACAAACGGATCTATCTATCTATAGTTTATACTAAGTAAAAATTGTAACCTTATAAACAAAACTGACGTAGTAACTTAATATTATCGTAAGTAAAAATTGTATCATCAATGGAAACTATGATTTTTTAATTTTTATGTATCCAAATTTATTCTATTTTGATATATTTAATCGATATTATATAGTGAAAAACTCATACATGATAAAAAAAAATAAATAAAAAATGAAAGCTTTTCATTGGATATCAAACTCCAATAAGAATAAATTGATGGTAGCTACAGAATCAAAAGTGTCGTGTCAGCAATTAGTAACCCATGGGTAAACGATTCCCTCATCAGAAGAAGCCGCTGAGAGAGAAGCACTGGGATCTCCTGGAGTCCTGCCTTGGATTCCACATCGGGGAATAAAGCAAGACTCAGAGTTCCCTGGGCGAATGTAAATATTGTACATAGGTGTGAATGTATTTTATTTACTTTAATTTCATTTAGCTTTTATCTATTATTTCATTTTCTTGTACACAGGCATATGAATTTACTTATTTTATTTTTCTATATTCCTTTTTCTTTATAATCGAAATCTCAGTTATTATTTGTATGTACATATTGTTTGAATGATTCATGTAGCCTTGTTAATATTAATGCCCTTTAATGTGGCAGAATGTATTAATATTCAATAAAAAATAAAAAAAGGCTGATCTTTATCTGGGTTCCATCCCATTGTGGTATCTTAGGCAATGAAAGAATGGACCAAGCTGCAAATGTAGCAAGGAAGGGAGAGGCGCCAACCAGTACTGCAATAAATTATATCGCAATAGAAGATACACGAAGAAAAAAGAAAATTATTGGAAGGTAAGGAAGAAACATGGAAAATTAAAGTTTAAATTATTAGGAATTAAAACAGAGTACAACAAATGGGCTACACACACGAGAACATCCAGAAGGGAGGAAACCGTATTGTGCCGAATACGAATTGGTCACTGCCAATTCACGCACGAGTACCTTCTTAGGGAGCCTAGAAGCCCCACGTGCCAAAAGCGGGACAACAGACCACAATCATTAAAACACCTATTAGTTGAGTGCAAACAGCTTAAACAAATCCGACAAAAACTAAAATTAGCAATGGCAATGAAGGAAATACTGGGAGACAGTGAAGATCACTGTATGTTTAAATACTTAGTAGGAACTATAATATAATATATAATATATTATGTATTATAATAAATACAATTTATAAAAACTTACCGCCAATGACTCTCTAGGGTAGAGGCGATAAAAAAAACAACTAAGTGATGTTTTAGACCACATGATAGAAGTGAAACCATTAACAAGGAGAGGTTAATAATATGAAATATAACCTATAAATAATAGCCCATTACAGAGAGGATGGAATGCTGAACAATTCCCTCTCTTATAGTATGCAGGTCCGATTTTTAGTTTATGAGATATTTTATCCAGATCTTCAACAAAACTCATTGCCATATGGTTTTTGACTTTTTTTTTTTCCTTTTTGCCTCTCTAACACAGTGGGATAAGTTAGGGAAAACTCGCGAAATCGGCTTAATCTATTTTTTTTTTCAATTGAACTATATAAATGTATATTCTGCCAATTAAAAATATTCTCGGGAAATCAACAAACTCCATAAGGTATCAATAGAAACGTTTATAAAGTTTTGAGTCCTAAAAAAAAAAAAAAAAATTATTTAGCCGATGTCTTGAGTTTTCTCTTATTTCAGACATCGCCTAAATCAATTAGTCAACTCCAGCCGACTTTTGCCGAGCGTTACACATAAGAGTTCTGACGGCTCAATCTAATTCAATCTAAAAAAAATTACACAACGCGCCTAATGAAGTTTCCAGAAAAAAACAAAATAAAAAAACTAATACAAAATATGGATTCAACGCCCAAAAAATACATAAAATTTGGGCGAATTTGTTTAAAACGTTTTACAAATTTTATTTTTTTCTCAGTATGCGAAATCGTCGTTTATATTGAGATTCCGATAATTTCAGAAAAAATAGATTATATTAGAGTATTTCATGCGTTTTTGTTTTCACTTTAAAATATATCCATTTATTCAAATAAATTATATCCACCTTAAGTACAAACCTGTCAAAGCGATGTTCTACCTGAAACAGATGCTACTTATTTTAATTTAGCAAGACTGCACCTATAACAACGGTTGTAATGATCTGAATACATTATTGGAATAATTAATCTTCATCCGTTTCCTGAAGCAAAAGGGGATTATTACTCAATTAATTGGGGTTGACATCCCAGGGGGGATTAAATCAATTACGTTTTGTAAGGGGGGAGGAGAGGGTTGAAAATTGCAATTTAGGTAATCAACTTGTGTATTTGTAACTAATTTAATAAAAATCACATTCATAAAAATTAATTTTGTATGTTTATACAAACAGTTCATCCAATTTTTATGAATCGATCTCTTAATATACTTTATATAATTTAATTATTGATGGAGGTTTACCGAATTTTCTGTGTATTTCATTGGTGATTTTTTTCTCTCGTAAATTTAAAACGTTTTAAAACTAGGAGTTTTTCGGACTCAGAGAGGTCTAAAAGGTTTAGATTCGTTGAAAATAACGAAAACATGTTTCTTTTCTTTTTTAACTTTTTTCAAGAACTCCCTCGGGAATTCACTGAATGTCCAAAAATAAAATTATGTTAAGTAGAAGATTATAGGTAAGCTTCATAAAAATCGCTGGAGACGACTTTGCGTAAGTCTACAGAAAAACATGTTTTCACTTACTGTGCAGTTGTTGTTTCACTGTAATCGGTAGTCAAAGGACAGAAGAGTGGCTGAAAATGTGTTTTTTGGACTCAGAGGGTCCGGAAACTTTAAAAATTGTTGAAAATCGAAAATTTGACAAGAACGCTATATAGTTCAGCATGATGCTCTCTCTCCATTTTAAAAACACTGCAAATTATTTCACAATGGCTTTTTATTTCCAAACAATTATATATCTAAAGTAACATTACCTTCCTAGTGACAAAGAAAAAGAAATAACAGGTGATTCCAATTATTTGACTATGCCTTCGATAATATAGTAAGTGGGCTCCATTTCGAAACAAAATCGAAAATTGACAAATATTTGAAAGTTGAATTTGAAATGGAGAAGGTTGAATTTGACTTAGAAAAGGTTGTATTTGAAATGGAAAAGGTTTAATTTGACTTGGAAAAGGTTGAAATTGACTTGGAAATGCTATATAAAAAACATCTTTACTCCTAATTGTTCGATTTTAACCAATTTTTTTTCTAAGTGTGTAAAAAGTGTATATATTCTGAGTTATTCGGAATCTAATTTTCCCATCTGCCGTAACTTTTTTCCAGATTCTTTTCGTTGAAGTTTATCCAACATACCGAATGGATGATGGTCCCGCAATACTATATCCTTTTTGCTCTCTTATATTAAATGGTATCGATTATGACTGATCAGTATACTGAGGGATTTAGCAACTGAACACATTGAGCAGCCGTGCGATTTCATTGTGCTTCTCTAGTCTTTTAGTATGGTAAATATTAATAAAATATTTGTCTATTGTTTTTACAAGCCATTTATGCTACATTTACATTTATTTGAAAACGTAACCAGTTTTTTTAACGAAGCAACGAGAAAAAAGAAGGATTTTTCCGATAAATAATTCTCGAAACGTCTTGTTACGGATTGGACTACAGCCTTAAAGGTTAAAAAGTTGATTTTCGCTGAGGATAGACAGTAAAGGAATAAAAACGAAGGGAGAAAGTTGAAAAGTCAGTAAATTTGATAAATATCTCAACGTGTTACGAGATGAGAAGAAATATTTACTATTTGCTTTAAGAAAAATTTCTACCTCCAAGGCCCGAAGGTACGTGACCAACATCGGAAAAGGCGAAAGGGTGCGTAAGTCTTTCCCTTTGGCCAACTGACAGATCCCCTCCCACTTATTTAACCTTGTCCGTACAGCTTCAATACTTCTGTTCTTGGCTTAAATCAATAATATATATATATATATATATATATATATATATATATATATATATATATATATATATATATATAGAATAGAATAGAATAGAAAATAATTTTATTCTGGGACGAAGTCCCTTCAGAATAACAAAAAAGTACAGAAATTAAAATTTTACATCTGGCCAGATAAAAATTAACATAAAAAGTAAAGATAAAGATAAATCAGTAAAAAAACAAAAAAAAATATTAGTTATACATAATATATACATAATAAAATAAAATAATCTATATACAAAACTCTCGAAACCATACTAAGATACTTAAAACTATGTACAATGGTAAAATATAAATAAACCCTTTTAGAAAAATTATAAAAAAAAATAAATGTAAATTCTTCTTAACAGTAAAATCTGTGTTTCTGTTGAAAAAAAAAAATAATAAAAATAAAAAAATATACAATTTTACATAAAAGGTTAGCTGTTATCTAACTGTTTTTGGAACAGGAATTGGAATAGGAGAGTTTTGAATGTAGATAGGGATAAAGAATGTCGGATTTTGATAGGAAGGGAATTTCAAAAATTAACAGAGCGAGCAATAAAGGAGTTTTGGAACGAGGCAGATCTGTGAGAAGGAATGTAAAGGTATGTATAATATATATATATATATATATAATATATATATATATTATATATACCAATGAACATTAGATATTGCCAATATATATATTTACCGTTACATATTATATTGAAAAAAGTTTAGGTTTATTTATACATATACGATCATCATAATATTCAACGCATGGCGTTGTGAGGTTATATATACAGAGTATCTCAGTCCTTACTGCTCAAACTCTGGGGTAAGAAGATTCTAGACAATATTTCCAATAAAAAAGTTCATTTGATACATGAGCTGTTTCCGAGCGGAAACGTAGTCAAGTCCACATTTGTGCCTTCTTTAAAGTGGTCACTTTTTTTACTAAATAACAAGAAATTGCTCGAAAACAATCCAAAATAAATAAATTCTAAGCATGCCACCGCAAAGTAGACAAAATATCTTTGAGAAAACAGTGATTAAATTTATTAAAGTCAATGATAAAAGAGACATTCAGGATGTTTTAATATGGCCGCTATACTACTGCAGTTACAGTACACAAGCAGCATATCTTGCATATAACAGCAAACGTTAGATCTCCTGAAAGTCCCTTTTATCATCCTATAGAGTACTATATCTTGATAAACTTTACAAAGTCTCTATATCATTATAAAGGCAAGCTAGATCATTTCTCTTTCCTCTCCAAATTACACCCTCTCTAACAGGACCAAAAATCCTTCCCAAGATTGATCTCTCTAAGATCAGAAGACTGTTTTCATCTTGCTTCTTAAAGGCCCAAGCTTCTGATACGTTGTACAGAAGGCTGATGCTTCTGAAGGCCCATGCTTCTGATGCTTCTGATACGTTAAAACATCGAGTACCTCGGTTTTGTGGAGAGTGATCTTGGTCCTGTTAGAGAGGAACCTGCTTGAAAAGGCCTAAGTAGCACCGTATCGCCGTTGCTATCCTCCTGTTGGCTTTTCGAGAGATGTTTTCGGAGTCGATCTCAGACCCAGGTCCAGAAACAAAAGAATCAGACCCTGGCCTCTCTCCTCCGACTCTCATATACTTGGTCTTTCCTTCATTAATGTGTAGCCGAAATTTCTTTGCTGCATCTTCTATCGCCGAGAACAACTCTCTTTATGCACGTTCCGATCTGGAGGCAATATCACAGTCGTCAGCGTACCCCAGAAGCTGAACGGTATTGGTAAGAAGGCTTGCGTGGAGTTGGATTCCGGACATACGCACTGCTTCCTCTGCAGCGAAGTTAAAAAAAAAGGCAGGCTATAGTGCTCCCATGTCTTACACCGCAGTCAGTATGAAAGTCTTCCGAGAAGTAACTTCCTAAAGTTTTGTTGTTGACGTAACAGTGAGCTCCTGTTATAAATCGTAAAATTTTGGATTGAAATGACAGTAGTCTTCGTAAGTGCAGATAAGGGCAGGTATTGGGGAAATTTGCTGAGCTGTAAGGTCTCTTATTTCTATATTTATATTTTACTTTTATGTACGTTTTACTTCTTTCATTTAAGTTTTTATTCACATTGTACTCTTATTTGAAATTTCTTTTTTTTTTTTTTTTTTATTTAATGGAATTTACAACTGTACACAAATACAACAAGTAAATATGCGCAAATATAAATAATGGCATGTACAGGCTTGAAGAGTTACTACCCAGTGGTACCACTCTCTAAATAATTTTAAGTAAGAAGATCACGAGGCCATCTCCTTTTCAGACGCCTAGGAGGATTATCAGGAATCGAGAAAGAAGCAAGAGTGGAAACAAGCGGATTTGGATGGGACTGAAGTTTATTATGAAAGGATAGATATCTGGCTCGAGCTAAATCAGCGACATATGGTACATTAAGGTCTTTATGAATGGTTTTATTTGTGACAAAGTATGGAGCATTAAGGATTTTACGGAGGATTTTGGATTGTAAGGATTGGATACGATAGGAATTCGATGGTTTGGTGGAGCCCCAAAGCTCAACTCCGTATGTCCATATAGGTCTTATTATAGTTATGTAGATAAGTCTTTTGTAATTAATAGAAAGTTTGGAGCGTTTGTCTAGTAAGTGTTGGAGCAGTCGGAAACGTCGAGCATTTTTTTGAAATTTCTTAATTCTATTTCATATGTGTTAACGCCGCGTACGCTCAGGTCTTTATTTTTTTTCTTACCATTCACCCCTTTTTAAGTGTTAATAATATAAGGTTTATTTATTTTTTTTTGGTAAAAAACTGAGGGATAATTGTCTCAAAAATGTATTTAAGTTTATAGTGTTTATATATTTAGGTTTATTTTGCGATGTTTATACACACAGTTGTATATACACACCAGCCCGGCAGTAATGCGCAGTCTTGGGGATAAAGATATAGAAATAATGCCACATAGTACTGTCGGAAAGTCAGTCTGGAGCGATCCTTCGTTTAGGTTGGATCCATGTAATCGACGTCTATCCCCACCATTTTCACCGGCTCCTGGCTCGTCTCGTCTCATCTTCACCTCACCTGCGCCATTTTGAAGAGCTCAGCTGAGTCATCTCCAGTCACCGATTGAGATCGATATCGATTCGATTTCCCCACCATCGACTGCTGTTGTCATTAACTGCATAAGGTAACCTGGTTGGAAGAGAACCTCCAACTTGGCTGGGTTTTTTATTCTCACCATCACCAAGACCATTTAAACATTACGTTAATTTTCGTTTCACCTGTAAATTAGTTTTATTCTTTTGAACAGTTATTTATTTTCTTTTGATTTTATTTATAATTTTAGAAGTTGGTTTTATATATATTTTTTCCTAATGGTTAATTTGTTTTTATTTTCTCTGAATATTGTATCTTATGTTTCATTTTATTTCAGTACATTTTAATACTCTTTTTTCATTTTGTTTTGTTTTCAACATTTGTATATATCTTTTTTCCACCATAATAAATATTGTAAACATTCATAAGGGTGATTTATATTTATTTTCCATTTTTTGGATTTATTGAAATATTTCTAATTTTTAATATTTTCTTGTGAATGCATTTTTTTTTCTCTTTTACAGGTCTCATTTTCAATATTTTTTCCCTCCTTTCCCACCATTTAATTTTGCTTGAATTTTTCCCACCTTTGAGTAAACTCACCGGGGAAAGGTTAGTATCTTCATTTTGAAGTACCCCTGGCCCCAACAATATGTATATGTATATATTTATAATTTATTATTTCATAGATATAGTATTTTTACCTTTTAAATACTGTAATTTTTCAGGTTTTTCCCATTAACCAAACAGGTTATTTCCCCAATATCTACCTTATTTAATGTATATTTTAATGTACTTACTGTTTATAATTTTAATAAGCTTATTCTCATTGTTTATAATTTTTTGTCTAAATATTATGTAACTTTCACAATTTCCTATATCTTTTTGTATCTTGTCCGTTCTATTCTTGAAGAAGAACTACAAAGACGTGTCGAAACGTTGGATTTTAATAAAATACTGTTGCCACTATTTAGCCTATTTATGACCGCTCCATTTATAGGACTCCATTCTTATAACGCCACACCGCCACTCCTTCCTTTATAGAAAAGAATATATGTACAAATTATATTTTTTATAAATTAATATTATATATGTACATAATATTTGAGATTGTTTAAAAATATGAGGTTTTTAATATTTACACTTTATTACTTGTATATTTTCGCTATTAACTCCCTCGAATGGGATAGAAGAATCTTGAAAATTATTATTAATCTGATTGCTATATTGGAACGCTTCAGGTAGCGATTGTAACACGATAACGAATTATGATTGATGCCGACGACAAGAACGTCATACGATGAAGGATTGGGATAGATAAAAAGGGGAAGTTGGTTGAGGGAATAATGAATTAATTGTATCGCACTGATTTAGTGTCTATCCCCCCCCTCGGGCCAGTCCATGATGAAGTGGACATCCCCCTCCCCTCCCCCCACTTCCCTCAGAGGCAGTAAACAAGTGGAAGTACGACTGACCTATCGATTCCACGCTGATAAATCTACCTGAGTGAGGCTTGTTTGTTTCCCCTCCACTAACGTCCCGCCAACTTTCTGTTATTTGTTCTTCATAAAGCTCATCCTGACATTTATTAATATTTTTATCAGCTAATTTAGTTGATGCTAACGTTGATTTCTATGGATAAACAGAGAGATCGTCGGTTTATTGAAAAAAGTCACTAGGGTAAGCGCACCAGGGATGGACATAGATAAGATTTTTTTTTTTGACTTATGCCGCCGTAGTTATCATAGTTGTTAACTTCACCGTTTTTCGTTCAGAATCTCGAGGGTCTCCATTTTCAATTTAGAGCTTTAAAATAAAAAATAAAATTATGCAGGCATAATCTCCATTTAACAAAAACACCTTTGATGGACACACCGAACTTAAATTGTTCTAGTAATGGACAGGGGGTCGGTACCAGTAAATGACCTCAGAAAAATTCTAAAATCTTTGTTTAGCTATAACGCTCAGTACCTCTTCCCATCTCAGACACAGTTCGGTATCTTGGATTCCTTGTAGACAAAAGACTAACATGGAACCCACATACCAGACTTAAAAAACAAGAGCTCAACCGACGACTTGGCCAGCTATACAGACTACTTAACAGAAAATCTAACCTCTCGATTGAGAACAAACTATTAATATACAAGACCATACTGAAACCCATCTGGACCTACGGACTTGAATTGTGGGGGACAACTAAATTATCGAACATCAAACGCATCCAATCCTTCTAGTCTAAAGTTCTCCGCATAATAGTCAATTCTCCTTATTATATTACGAACAAAACCTTACATCATGACCTTAACATCCCTTATGTCCTTGACGTTATTCCATCCCGATTTTCAAATTTTCATCAGAACCTAATCCATCATCCTAATCCCTTAGCACAATCCTTATTCAGTTCCAGTCATCCCTACAATCCTCCTCGAAGGTTGTAGCGGCAGTGGCTAAATAAATGGTTACATTATATGTGTTTCGATTTTCATGCGTGTTTGAATATATAATAAACATTATAATAATAACTTTAAGTTATAATAATCTACTACTCACTGTTAGGATCCTGAGAATAAGGGTTGTGTTCTGGAAGTCGTATTCAAGACTGAAGTGTATCTGTCCAACATTTTCAGACGGTTCCGAGTTATCAATGTACATATCCACCAAGGATATGGACCTGCTTTGCAGGAAAGCCATCTAAAAAAACATATATATAATATATAAAAATAATACATTATTATAATAAGATAATTAAAATATAAAATATTATGTAATTCGTCTACTAATTATATATCCATGATATATATATATATATAAGTTAAGCGTCGTCGGACTTAAGAAATAAAAAAAAAGAAGGAAAAGGGAAAAGATGTAACATACACGACTTCTGAAATAACACTGCTTTATTCGTTCCATAAGCCTCCTTATATACACTTAGCCTGTTTATTTACATTACCAGATAGTATTAAGGCTGATACCGCCAGTCTCCGGTCTTTATCTCCCCCCCACCAGTTTACGAACAGGATTTTCGGAAACTTAAATATTGCTAGATCGGAGCCCACGGTGACCAGCCTTAACACTTTACAATTGGTTTTACAGTATATCCTTAAAAGAAAATAAAAATCCACTCAACTGGAAAAATAAAAAAAAATAAAAAAAATAATTAAAAACACTGAAACTAAACACAGCACTTTAGAACTCCTACCACTTGAGAACTCCTAACAACAAAAAAAAACACAATTTCCTCTATACATGAAATAATACAAAAAAAATTTTTTACAACTTGTTTTGTTTTGACAGCCACAAAAAAAACATATTTCTCTGTTTTATCTACAGCGGTGAGGGTACTACGAATCCGTAGGTCTATGTCCCGACTCTATCATTGGGAGCTTTAATTGTTCGATATGAACGGTTCTCCTCTTTCTGGGCTCATTCACGCTCTCAATAGTTACCAGGTTATGCTCCCTAATAACAACCACTCTGAATGGACCCTCGTACCGTAGCAATTGTTTCCCTCTGTTGGTTCCCAATTTCCGGTAAACTATTGTTCCTATTTTTAGTTCCCCCATTTGGTCGCGTACCTGTACATTCTGCCTTTCCACCCGCTTCTGCTTTTCCCGCTTAATTCTCGCCGTTATCTTTCCCCATGTTTTCTCTACCTCTACCCTATTGCTGAGAATTTGATCCACTAACGGTTCGGTAAGCGTAGTTTCCCCATAATCCCGCCTTGGCCTGCGCATCCCGAATAGAACTTCCATGGGTGAAAACCCCGTTACGGAGTGGATCGAGTGGTTATAGGCTGTTACCGCTTTCCTCATTGCCACATCCGGCTCCAACCCTTTTTCACCCTGATATACACGGACGTGGTCGCTTAACGTACTGTGCAGCCGTTCAATACCGCCTCTACCTTTAGGATGTCCTGGGGTGTTATAATGCCACGCAATTTCCAATCGCTTCACCTCCTCCCTAATCGCGGCATTGTCGAACTCCCTACCACCGTCCGAAGTAATCCTCTCGGGGACCCCATAGAACTGCACCCAGGTTTGTAGGGCTTCCGCAACTGCATTGGCTGACTTCTCCATCACTTGGTATGCCATCGCCACCTTGCTGAATATGTCGATTACCGTGACCCACTTAAACCCTTTCCAGGTAAACGTGTCAATCTGAAGGTCCTGTAGCGGCATATTCCCTGTAGGTGTCTCCTCCTGAACTCCTCTGGGGGGGTGTCGATCGTATTTTGTGCGCATGCATATCTCGCATTTCCCAATGACTTCCTGGATGGACCTCTTCATGCCCCACCAGAAATACTTCCGACGCAATGCCTGCAGCGTCTCATTAACGCCTCGGTGATTGGTTTTCCCTGGTGATATGCTACTGTGATTGCTTGCTGCTGCTCTTCGTCCTGTACCGTCTCCACAGCATACTTGCACCGGATGAATGTCCTGTCCACCTATTCGCTCGGACCTCCACATTCGCTTGATCTTATCCCATACCGTATTGTTTCCCACGTATAGGTAGTGCGTTTTACCCGCTTCCGAGGCATCCCTCAGTGCCGTACAGATTTGTTCTTCGCTGACCCCGGGCTGCGACCAAATGACGCGGATCCTACTTCTCCCGTACCTTCTGAAATCGATTTCATGATTCCGGTTGTTCGTGTCTTCCAAATCACCTGACGGTGTTTGTCGTTCACGATCTCCTCTATTTCTTCCATCTCCGCTGCCCTTTCTTCCGCTGAGCTCTCCTCTTCTGGGGATCTCCCCTGTCCTCAATCCCTGCGGTATCATTTGCCCTTCGCCATCGGGAGTCCATTCCCTCAAGAATTGACGCACGTCCTGCGATGGTCCTCCCCTGTCCTCTTCAACCGCGTTGATCATGATGGCCCTCGAGAGCCAGTCTGCCACCACGTTTTCCTTTCCCGGCTTATACACCACCTCTATGTTGTATTGGCTTAGGATCTCCTTCCATATCGTGACCCTAGCTGAGGTTTCCTTGAGTTTTCCTACCCACTGGAGGGGTTTGTGGTCGGTATGGACTCGAAATTTTCTCCCGAATACGTATGGCCTGAAATGGTCGATAGCCCATACTATCGCGAGTAGCTCCCTCTCCAAAGCGCTGTACCTTGATTCCGCACCCGTAAGCCGACGGCTCGCGTATGCTATCGGTCGTTCACCCTCACTCCCCCCCTGGGACAAAACGGCCCCTAAGCGTATTCACTCGCATCAGTGGTTATATTAAAAAGCTTCTCGAAATCCGGGAACGCTAACACCGGCTCGTCAGCAACCTATTCATACATTTTCGAATGTTATTCTCCATCTCTGGTGTCACCACAATCTTCGCGCCTTTCTTCACAAATTGTTAATGGGTACCAAATACTCTGCCATCTCGGGTACGAATCTCCGGTAATAATTCAGCGTCCCGAGAAGCCTACGATCCCCTTGACGTCCCGTGGTACCGCCATCCGCGTGATTGCCTCCACCTTTGCCGCATCCGGTCTGACCCCCTCGCTAGAGATAGTGTGGCCTAAAAAATTGATCCGCGTTTGTCCCAGCAGAGACTTCTCGCTTGACAATTTCAGCCCGAATTGCCGGAGCCTTTCGAATACTGCCCTCAGATTCCCACGTGCTCGGTTTCCGTTCTGCTAAAAATCAGCAGGTCATCCATGTATACCTGGCATACCGAGTCATCGATGCCCCTCAAAAATTCGTCCATCAGACGCTGAAATGTTATGGGCGCATTCTTCAGACCAAACGGCATTCTGGTGAATTCATAATGCCCCCTTTCAAATGTGAACGCTGTTTTGTGTTGGTCTTCCGGGTGCATCCGTATTTGGTGGTATCCCGCCTTGAGGTCCAGCGTGCTAAAGACCACGGCCCCACTCAACCTATCGAGTATATCTCGAATCTCGGGATCGGGTACTTCTCGTCTACCGTGTTATCGTTCAATTTACGATAGTCTACTACCACCCTGTATTTTTCCTTATTATCCCCCGGCGCTGCCTTCTTTTTCACCGCCCACAGGGGACTATTGAATGGTGAGGTGCTATCAACTATGATTCCCTGTTCTTTTAGACTATCTAGCTCCTCCCGAATATGCTGTCTCAACGCCTGCGGGTATCTTCTCTCTTTCACGTAAGTTACCCTCTCCTGTTTCAGTGGGATTTCATGCACCGTCCTCCCTGTTACCCCTAATACCTCACCTTCCCTGAAGAAGATATCCCTAAACTCCTCTGTAGCAACTTCCTCCAGTCCTCCACTCTGTCACCGCTCCTATCCGCACCCTTCTTTCTCTCGCGACCCCTATACATCCGAACTTCCTCTTTCCAACCTAACGCTCCAGACTCCTCTACGATTTCTAATGCTCGCCCCTACCTGACCTAACAAATCGCACCCTACTATGACTTGGTATTCCCGAGTCATGTTCTCCACCACATGCACCTTAGCTCACCCTCTTTCCCTGTCCACCGATCAAGCCCAATTGTCGCCTCACCCTCTACACTACAGGGACCACCCAGAGTGATCAGCTGGCAGTCACATTTCTGTATCCGGAGTACCCTCTCGCTCCCGCACCCTTTTCCTAACGCCCTTCGAGTCATAATAGTGCTCGAGCTACCCGTGTCCACAAGACACTTTACTCCCCCGTCTACTTCGATAATTGGCAACCAGCATGGCTTACCTCGGATGTTGCATATTGCTGTGCGGTCGCCTCTCTGCCGACACACTCCTCAGATGTCGTCCCGCTTCCTCCTTTCTGCCGCCGCTCGTCGCTGCTCACTCCGTTGGCTGCGCCTACCTCCTTCACCTCCGCTGCTGCCTGGTTCGTCCGTCTCCGTTCCCGACGCTCCTGACTCCTCGGTTGCCTCCTCCGAAGATCCGTCCCGCTGATGTACCCTGGCTCGTTTTCATCCTCTGCACATTCACCTCCATGGGTTCGTCCTGAGGTCTCTCCCTCCTGTGAAATATGTATGGGCACTGCCTTGCTATGTGCCCTTCCGTCCCGCACTCGAAGCATCTGGTGCGCGGACATTGCGCTACTAAATGTCCCGGCTTCCCACACCCGTGACATTTTCTCTCTTCCCTCCGGGGCCCATTCCTCGGCCTCGACGACTGTCCCGATCTTCTTTCCCTCGTCGGGCTTTTTCTCCACTCGGCTGCCTTGTGTCCCTCTTCTCCAACCTGTCGGGGCTGTCCATGGTCGTCTATCCGTCACTGTCCAACCCGGTTCTTCCACATCCATCCGTGTCTCTCTCTCTGGCACTTAGGTCGATCATCTCCTGGGCGCATTCGAGGAACGATCGCTCTCTGGGCAGTCCGTCCCTCTTCCCCGTTTCTTTAGCCAGCTGGACTTTCAATATTGTCGACAGAAACTCCATCCTGGCTTCGACCTCTCCCACGCTCATTGTTTCCCGCATCTTCTCGGTTATGCGATTGTACTTCGCCACGAGTACCCCGCATATTGCCCCTTGACTGTCGTTGGGCCCGCCGCTCCCTAAACATTTGGAATATGTCCTCTTCCGGTGTCCACCTACCTCCTCCAAAAGCCTTCTTCAGCCGCTCCTTAATCACCGGCCACGGAGTCTCCTCGTCCGCTTGGATCTGGTTCAGGACGTTCCTCCTTACTCGGCACACAAGAGCTGCTTTTAGTTCTTCCGCGTCCCCTAGGTTCACCAGGTCCTCCGCCACCTTCACCTCGATTCTTGACATAAGACGATCTCCGCCTTTCAAGAAATGGTTGAGCTCGCCTACCTCGCCTCCGAATCGTTCTAGGTCCGCAATGGCCCTCCGTAAGTCCTGCGTGGTTGTTGCTCTTATTTTCATCCATTCCAAGGCATTGGCGTGTGCTTCTGCCAACGTGTCCCTTGGTAATGGAGGGATCTCCTGGATCTGAGGGATCTGTGCTACCTGAGGGACTTGAGGTATCTGAGGTACCTGAGGCGCGATCTGGGGTACCTGTTGATCTGTGGAATATCCTGAGGTTGAGGAATTTCCGGTACGCTTAGTACTCCCGGTCTAATCAATCCTTCTGTCGGCATTTCACCTTTTCCTTAAACACACAAAAAAAAAAAAAAATCTACTTAAAAAAAAATTACTTCCCTGACGTTGTCCCGGGTTTCGGCACCAGTTAAGCGTCGTCGGACTTAAGAAATAAAAAAAAGAAGGAAAAGGGAAAAGATGTAACATACACGACTTCTGAATAACACTGCTTTATTCGTTCCATAAGCCTCCTTATATACACTTAGCCTGTTTATTTACATTACCAGATAGTATTAAGGCTGATACCGCCAGTCTCCGGTCTTTATCTTATATATATATATATAATATATAATATATATATATATATATATACACAGTTAAAACAAAATAATATTGAATTTATAGTTGACTTTAGTGAATAGTTGCGGAGAAGTTGGTTGGGGTGTTCAGTAAAAATAATCAAAACAAATAAATGATATTTATTTTTATATTTGCCGATGTTTCGGCCCATAGTTTAGACCTTCATCAGGGCTAGGAAAAGACCAGATAACAAAGTGAGAACCTATTAACTTACAAAAAAATTAATAAACATTAATATTAATAATAATGATAACGTAAGGAACATATGAACACTGTAATGTTAATAATTTTTTTATATGTTCCTTACATTATATTTTTTTTAGCTTTATTTCACCCCTATCAGTTAATAAAATATAGAAATCCGAGAATCGCACTAGAAAACTTACACCATGCTATTCCAATTGAAACCATAGAATATGAATTAAAATGCCTGGGCTAGGAAGCCACAAGTATTGCGAACATTATTTCCCGATATAAAAATCCACTTCCCATGTTCTTTATCAATATCTCAAAAGCCACATATAACGAAAAAATCTTTAATATTGAATTACTTATAATATACCAGAGTGAAAATAGAAGAACCAAGAAAGAAAAGAATGATTCCACAGTGCACCCGTTGTCAGCAGCATGGCCCCACGAAGGCTTACTGAAATCACTCCCCGAAGTGCGTAAGATGTGGCCAAGGATATGATAGCACCGTCTGCAAAAAAACAAGAGAGGCCGCAGCATCATGTGCTAATTGTAGAGGTCGTTGTTTGTTGATTTGTTGATCCCATCCAGCAAATTATAGAGGTTGTGCAACTCTAAAACAACTGAGCGAAGTACGCAATCTCCGTGAAAATATGCAAAGTCATCTAAAAGCACAAACAAGCGCACCTCCAGATATAGACGAGTTTCCTTCTCTTCCGCAAATTCAGCAGACTCATTCAGGTCCTTTAAAACACGATTCCCAAAATCTAAGACCAATATTACGAATCTCTTCTACAACAGTACCAGAAAATCACCTTCATCAGACAAAGCATCCTGAAATGAAGAAGGGCATTACCCAGCCACCACCACCGACTTGCAATCACCCGGCTTCAGCTCAGCTCTTCAACTTAGTTATTGGATTGAATAACCTCATCCAGACTCTTTTTAGCCTTCTCCAACAACTGTCTCACGTTGCACAAGCGTTATCCTCTTATCGGCTACTAATCGGCTCCATGACCGTTCTTCTTTGGAACGCAAATGGTATAAACCAACACAGAACTGAACTTGACATGTACCTACATGAAAAATGGACTGGCATTGCTCTCATCACCGAACCACAATTGACTCCACATTCCAAATTACGAAATATATTAAACTGACCACATGGCGGTACGGCAATACCGATTTAGCAATCACTAAAACACAACCCTTTACAATTACCCATCACAACTGACATACAATTCACAGCAATTACTCTGTATACCCAGCACCATACCATACCTTCGCTGCAGTGTACTGCCCTCCGAGATACGTGCTAACACCTGCAATGTTTGACAATATCTTTCAACATCTCGGTCGGTGTTTTATTACAGGCGGTGATTATAATGCCAAACATCAATCCTGGGGAGCACGACTCTCTACTCCTAGAGGAAGAAATCTAAAGTATGCCATCGATCAGCTTTCATTAAACACGATCTCACCTGATAAACCTACTTGCTGGCCAACTTCAAGACAGAAAACACCAGACCTACTTGACTTTTTCATTACTAAAGGACAGTGCCATATAATATAACTGCGAGCTCTGATCTTTGTTCTTATTATTCTCTTCTCAGTTTGGTACTATGCGATGAGCCATGGTACGACTCGATACTCTCCACCATCGACTGATTTGTTTTAATTTTTTTTCTTTCACTAAATTTATTTTTTCCTTATTATTGATTATAACTATAAAAGTTTATTTTATATATGTTTTGATTTGATAGACAATTTAAATTTTTTTCACTGAAGATTATATATCGTGTTTGGATTTTATGTTAGTGAATTTCTGAACTCTTGTTTCATTCTGTTTTGTTTCTTCAACATTTTTATACATCTTTTTCCACTTTAACAAATTGTGAAGATACAAAAGGGGGATTATTTATTTTCCATCTTTAATCCATTGAATATTTTTATTTAATATTATTTTAATGTGTATTATTTTTACTCTTTTACAGGCTTCATTTTATTTCACATAAATTATACCTTTGTTCCCTTCATTTTTAATTTTACTCATATTTCCCACCATTGAGGAAACTCGCCGAGAAAAGGTCTACATTTTTATTTCGAAATAATCCAACACTATATGTATAGTTTTTTTAAATGAATTTCTTCACTCCAAATATGCTTAGCTGATCCTAAAACCATATTACTCATGAATTAATATTGTTCGTACTACAAACTTGGTTGAAAATAGATAATACCCGCTATAAACTTCATAGCCACAAAAACCCATTACGCCATAACTCTCACCCTCCTTGTTGCAGGAAGAGTCATTAGCAGAGACGACAATGGGATCCCCTCCATAAGAAACTTCCAAGTCGTATGTCAAACAGATTAGTGTTTTCTCTTGTTATTCAGTGCTCTTTGTATATTTGAATTATAAATAAAAATTAGACCATGCCGATTGCATAACATAAACAGATATAGATTCCCATGGTTTGGTCCTGTTAACTGGAATAAATTAGATTAATTATAAAAGTTACAAGATTAATTAAAAGTTATATCTGGATTGTTTGAAGGGTGGAGAAGCACCCTTCAAACAATCCAATCAAAGGTTCAATAAAAAAAATAAAAAAAAGAATTATCTTTACCACACCTGTAACAAACATTTTAACGATGAATGGGATTACTATATACAAATAAACTAGAAGAAAAGCCATGATAGATAGACACGAGGAAGAGAAAAATCCAGTAGCTAATCTTCGGTCATGTTAATGGTTTAATTAAGGAGATCTCTCATCCAACTCATTTTCAGCGTTCTGCGGATGTCAACGGGCATGTTTTTATCGGCCATGTCTTGGATTAGTCCATTGGGGTGACCATAAAGCTTGTTGTGAAACCTTTTGTAATAAGTTTGTATGTGTTCTGTGACGGTTTGCATGCCTAAGTCTTTGTGAAGAGTTATGTCACTAACATACCAAGGGGCTTGAGTAATTGTAATGAAGGTTTTGGCCTGAAATATTTGTAATTTTTGAATATGTCTTTTTCTCAGAAATTTCATATATTTGCGACGCGTATGTCCAAATTGGCTTTATTGAGTAAGTGCAAGTTTTTGTCTTACTTCTAGTTTTGAGCGACGTCCCAGTAGAGAATATAATATTCTGAATCGCTGATTTAGTGTCTTTGGCTTACCGGTGATGTGTGGGCCCCATGTCATCCTTCTGTTGAATGTTAGGCCTAGATAATGTACTTTGTCAGATTGGGGAATATGTTCATTGTCAAGATAGACAGGAGAGCAGTTTTCTCGTCGGAGTGAAAATGTTATGTGTTGTGATTTAGTTTTATTTTCTAAAGTTTGTACCAGTCGGGTAGCATTTGTAGGTGATTTTGTAGAGTATATGAAACATGTGTGGGGACATTGTGTCTTGTGATAATAGTAGTGCCATCAGCATGGCTATTCGATAGATTAAAATCATTTTTTATTTTTTTTATATAACTACTTTTTATTTATATCTTTAATTAATACTTTTACCCAATGAATTTCAAAATCCCTAAAGTGAGTTAAAAAATAAAACCCTGTACCACTACAACCCATGAAGTGTTTTGGATTCAGTACAAAAGGCCGCTATCACGCATAACCACCAGGTTTTTCCCGTTAATTATTTTTTAATTAAGGGTACCCATTTATAGAGGCTGGGTGTGCCCCAGGAAGGTCTCCTGATCCCAGGGTAGATCCACGGTTAATGAAAAATTACTAGTCATTAGCCGGATTCGAACCTAGGATCTTGAGCTCTGGAAGTCAGTGCTCACCCACTAAGCAACCCCGCTTCCCGACTGAGTTAAAGTGAGTTTAATATTTTTCAAGAGCATTGATTCTAGATTTTTACCTTTAAAACAAAAATGTTTCATACGTTTTTTATTTGTTCATCAAAAACGCTTACTAAATATGTGTATAATATTTTTATATTTAAAATCAACCAAAAAATTTGGTTGAAATCGATGAACAACGTTACTGCTATATTGAGTGCCTACGCGATAGCGCCTATACTATTCCGCATGACTTAACAATGTTGCGGTACAATATATCTAATTAATTGAAGGCAAGCTTATACGCTTCGACTTATCATAGTAAGTAGTCCGTTGTACAGACTCCTTTTTATGGAATTATTAACATCAGGCTGAAACTTCGTAAATAGTTTCATCTCATCGTAAACTACAAATATTTTATTAACGCAAATTCTCGGAATCGGAGCGTTTTCAATCTGGAGGTCAGCAAACTTTATCTATTTAATTTAGTAATAAAAACTCGTAAATACCCATTTGCTTTCCACTTTGATCGTAAGATAAGTTGAGCACAAAGTCGAGAAAAAGGGTGGTCTTCAAAAGTATAAAGTTTAGCGTGACCAACACCCCCAAATTTAAAAAAAAACGTGGTTATATAAGCCAAACGGCTCAATATTTTTGAAGGCCACAATTTTTCTCGAAGTTGTGTTAAAGATATCTTAAGATCAAAGTGGAAAGCAAATGAGTATTTACGAGTTTTAGTGCCTAATTAAATAGAGAGAGTTTGCCGACCTCGAGATTGAAAATGCGCCAATTCCGAGAATTTTCGTAAATAAATATTTGTAGGTTACGATGAGATGAAATTATTAACGAAGTTTCAGCCGGATTTTAATAATTCGATAAAAAAGGATCTGTACTATGGACTATAGGTTCTGTCGGATATAAATCATGTGTCAAATAAAATTGAACGTTTAAACAGTAAATCTTAGGTTCATTGGAACAGAAAATTCAAGAGAAATCATAATGTTGTAATAGAATTTTTTTTTTTACTAACAAAATTTACAACTGTAATTAATAATAAATACAACAAGTAAATATGAACAAGTGATATGACATGTACAACATGAGGAGAAACTACCCATTGGTAGCACTCCAATTATATTTCTATATTAGAAGGTCCCGAGGCCATCTTCTTTTCAGACGTCTCGGAGGGTTATGAGGAATAGAAGAGGAAGCAAGGTTGGAAACGAGAGGGTTCGGATGGTTCAGAAGTTTATTATGAAAGGACAGTTATCTGGATTGAGCTAAATCGAAAACATATGGTACATTAAGCTCATTATGGATGATTTTATTTGTGACAAAGTAGGGAGCATTAAGGATTTTACGAAGGATTTTGGATTGTAATAGAAATACAAAAAAAAATTAAGGTTGTGCTTTAGACTAAACGATAGAAATGAAAACATCAACAAGGCAAGAGTAATAATATGAAATATAAATTATAAATAATATCCCATAATAAAGAGGATGAAATGTCGAACATTTGCCTCGCTTACAGTATACAGGTCCGATTTTTAGTTTCTGAAACATTTTAACACATATCTTAAATAAAACTCGTTACCATTCGATTTTCGACATTTTAAAAAACTTAATTAAGAAACGAAATAAAATTATTATAGCAAAGAAAAATAATCAGTATTTCCATTCTTGGCTCTGTTATTTTATGCATATTTCTTATTTAAATATAATAATTTGATTTATTTATTTATACAGTATATATATATATATATATATATATATATATATATATATATATATATTTTTTTTTTTTTTTTATAATATATTTTATATTACTATTTTCAATGAAAATTACCAAGATAAAAAGATGGCAAGTTTTTTGTGTACTTTCTATCTCTTTATCTTGGATCATTGATATAATTTCATCCATATGACATTTTTCTGATTTTTTTTTAAAATTTTAGATGATGACCCACGTGGTAATGTCGAACATCGGAAAATCTAGTAAAATATTTATAGACGGAAAATTTTGATTATTTGTGTTAATAATTAAAAAAATAATTAGTAAACTGTATATCCATTTCTTAATCCAATTATATTTTAATATAAATGCAAAATTTCATTTTAACGTTTCATTATGGATTTCGCAATATTGGTTTTGTTGATGTTGTTCTTGGAAGATGAAGAGGAAATACCTTGGAGGTTGAGGGTTGGCTGAGTGGACCAGTTTCTGTTTGCTTAAGAACAGCTTACATCCCACAGCTTCGCTTTAGTCAACTATCAAACCTATTTAGGTTAAATGCAACGGCCACGTTTAGGAACTTTATGAGGTGCCATTACTTTAAATTTAGGACAAGTATTTGCAAACGATAATAGTTGTCATCTCCTTAAAAATATTTAAAATATTTATCAGGGAGGACGGTATATATATTTCCCTCTTCGTTAGCTGTAAACACATTGTAGACGTTATATTCGGAAGTTTTCCGTTTAAAAATAAATTCCAAAACAAGGAAGCTAGCAGGATTTTTTAAAGTGAGTTATGGATAAACAATAAGAGGTACTGCTGAGTACTTTTCTTCCCCATGCCTGTCATGTCATTATTTTCTGTATCGCTATCATGTTTGCTGATTGTCAATATTAAGTTGACAGGCGCAAGTACATTATTATAGACAAAAAAAATATAAAGTAATATAAATATAGATGTTTAGAAATTAACTTTCTGGGACTTTAAATAGGCAATTAGACTGTTATACAATAATTGAAAAATAAAAAATAAATGATAATGACTATAAACATGAAATAATCCAATTTACTGTAGCGTGAGAAGTTCTTACAGTTCTAATGACTTATTTTTTTTTTTTTGCAATACTTAAATATTTACAGGACGACTATCCAAAATCAGACATTAACTGATATAAGTAAAAAATGATTTCCACACTAGTAACCACGTTCAGACTTGGGATAAATGAAAAGAATTCGAAAGAGTAAGGGAAGAAGTATGGAAGTTACAAAAGACGTAATGGAGAAAAAAGCAGTTGATGCGTAAAGAATAGGAAAGGAGATAAAGATGTAAAAGACGAGACATTAGGAAAAAAAGGAGACAAGTTAGAATCTTATCTGGAATACAATGTCTTCGAAAGAAGGAAGTATCTTGTAAATAGTCGTTTACGTTTGAGATATTTCCAGAGAAAAGTATGTACAGCGCCAAACATCGTTATATGTGGACAATTTTTGCGTCTTTGCTAAAAATATAATCATAGATATATTTTTTCTTAGATTTACGTTTTACTTTGAGTCGATATTAATATATATTTTTAATTCTACTTATAAAGGGATTTAATTGAGTCTGAAATATAGTGTAAAAAAAATCGATTTAAAATAGCTAATTATTTTTTGACTATCACAAATATAACAGCAATAGACTTTCGGATTAATAATTTAATAAAAGAAATTTTTATTTATTTTAATTTTATTTTATTTATTATTTGTTATACATTTTTAAAAATTTGATATTATTTATTTAAAAAATGTATTATATTTTTGAAACAAATTGAAAATTGTTTTTTTTAATTTATCGAACTGGCGGAGATTGTGATAAAAAAGTGCGTTCTTTACCCTTGAAAGGCACTTTTCTAAAACAAATAAAAATTACATAGAATTTTTTAACACTCTTAACTCTATTTGGAACGACTGTAGATATACGAAAAATAAAAATAAAACGCACTAAAATGGCAGAAATAGGAGAAAACAGCTAATAAAACCACATGGCATTTCTAAAATACTTAAAAATAAAATTTAAACCCTCAATAGTTCTATTTGGTGGTTTAGTAGAAGAACACATATATTTAAAACTATCCCCTTTTTTATCATTTTTTAAAATTTATTTATTTAGAAATATGATAATCTGTCACGTGAACAATAATTATAGTGATATATGAACACGTTCACACCATATATACAGAAAACATAAAATTAACAAAAGTAAAATAATAATAAAAAACTGTGTACAATAAAAAATGAAATAACCTAAAGATAAGTAAATTAAAAACATAAAAATACAGCCATGCCTTTATAGAATATATACAATCAGGCAGGGAACCCCAAGCCATGCTTCTCCCACCAACTAAAGGAAGGAAAAGCAGGACTCTAAGAGATCCCTGCGCTAGTCTCTCAACCGCGTCACTGGTGCTAAAGCCAGTGGAGTTTGAGCGAGAGCACTTTAGATATATACTACAAAAGATCTCTGGGCAATTGCCGCTTCAACCTTCGAGGAGGATTGTAGGGATGAGTGGAACTAAATAGGGATTGTGGAAGTGGTTTTGGATGATTTATAAGGTTCTGATGGAATTTAGAGAATTTTGCAGGGATAAGGCCAAGGACAAATGGGTTATTAAGGTCAAGATGTATGGTTTTCTTTAGATTGTTTGGTTACATTTAGGACGGAGCATCGACTATTGTTCGGGGGACTCAACATGCCAAACACCTTAAAAATCCTTCGAAAATGCCGAACATTTACCCATACTTTTATGGTATTCTTCTGTCCAGAAAATAACCCGTTGGTTTATAGCGAGAAGTCACTAGCATAAGTACATTTTTGATGCAACTGAACTTTTAAGAAGGTTTATGAAAGTGAACTAAAATTAATAAAAACCCTTTTATATATTAAATTTAGTGACTATAAGTGGACAACTTTCACTCAATGATGTTTGGAACAAACCCGTTTAGGAATCAACTCCTGAAAAACCAAAAAAAATTAATAAAACATTTCTGTATAATTCTGGACTTCACTACGATTTTATTGGCCTCCATTTTGAAATAAATAAATACCGTGATCATCTTAAGAAAAACAAAAAATTGGTCTCAACTCTTTTTCCATTCAGAATGAGCTAATGACCCTGCATAAGCCAACAAATAAATTATCAATCTAAAAATCTCATATTTATGAGCATTGCGAATTCTTCGTGTTATGAAGATAGGGAAATAATCTCCAAAATATTTTTTTATTTATTTATATGATATTTACAACTGTATACAAAAAATGCATCTGGTAAATTCGTACATGGATATAATGACATGAAACACATGTTGAGAAACTACCCATTGGTAGCACTCTAATAATATGTCTATGTTAGGAGATCACGTGGCCATCTTCTTTTGCCTCGGAGGATTATCAGGAATTGAATAGGAAGCAAGGTAGAAACAAGAGGGTCGGGATGGTTATGAAGTTTATTATGGAAGGACAGATACATAAGGACCAAATCTGTACATAAGTACCAAATCTGATACATAAGGAACATTAAAGTCATTATGGATGATTTTATTTGTAACAAAGTAAGGACCATTGAGGATTTTACGAAGGATTTTGGATTGTAAGGATTGGATGAGAGAGGAATTTGAAGGTTTGGTGGAGCACCATAGCTCAACTCCTTAAGTCCAAATAGGCCTTATTATAGTCATGTAAATTAGTCTTTTATAGTTAATTGGAAGTTTAGAGTGTTTGTATAGTAAGTGTTGAATTAGTCGGAAACGTCGAGCTGTTTCTTGTCGTTTCAGTCTGGTATGAGGATTCCAAGTTAGATGTTTGTCCAGATGGAGTCCTAGGTAACGGATTTGTTCAACAGGAATAAGTGAGATGTTGTTAAAGGATACTGAAGAACAGCAAGTCATTGGTTTACGACGAAGGGGTAATTTGATGGAATTTATTTTAACTGTCCAGTTCTGACACCATCCAAAATATAAATTAAAGATATATTTTATTACTAATAAAGAAAAATTAGTAGAAGCCTAATTCTCTACTACCTTAATCATGAATATTACAATGCTAAAATGAGACTATTAATTTACGGTGGTCCGTAAATAGCTTAGCTTGGTAGGTTTTGCTCTCCTACAGAATGGTCGGTGCCACAGCTGCTATTTCGTAACGGCTTATAGCCGCAGATGATTTGTTAGCAGTTATCTAGGGTGAGTAATCAAGCTAAAGACAAGGTGTTGACACGGCGATTACTCAGGTTATTATCGTAACAAATGGGCGGGTCTAGAAGCCAGCGGACACGACAGACGAAATTGATGCCCCACCACTTGTGATTTACGACGTAGCTAAGGCAGGGCTATTCCATACTGGACTACGAGACATGTATTCCTTAATATTATACTCTCAACCTACACATGGGGTATAGCATTTTAGAAATAAAAAAAAATAAAAAATAAAATATATATATATATATATATATATAAATGTCAAAATTAACAATAAAAGTTTAATAATAATAAATTTTAACAGAAGATGTAAATATATAACAAATAAGAAGACATAAAAAAAAAATACAGATACAATTGGGTATTATATCTCGGTTTACTGGTATTGCAAAATAATTTGGATATCAATGTCTCTACTCTGAAGTCTAGATGATATAGGATGACCATGAGAATATCCAAAAATTATCCACGACAGACTAAGTCTGAAATTCGAAATTATCCTCAGTACTAAAAATAATATATATTTTATGATTTATTCAGTTTAGTTTATTAGTATTTTTCTACAATATCAACTGAAGAAAGGTTAATAACCTAATGAGGTACCAAATGGTATTAGTAACTAAGAAAGGGTACAAAATGAAATTTGAAGCAATTACCATATGTTTTTCACAGCTGTCTAATATAATATATTTATGCTTTTTTTTTTTTTTTGTCACTAACCAATTATTTTACGACTGTATATCTTAATTATTTATTCCGTTATAATAAATAATCGAGTATATAAGTGAAATATAATCGAATATTAATAATAATAATAATAAGGCTTAGCGAACCTGAAGGTTCGATGCCGACACCACCAATCGCTTGTTACACACCTCCCTCCACCGTTCGCCGTCCAAACCCAGTCCCTTTAGATCGGCTTTAATGCAATCTTCCCACCTTCGCTTCGGTCTACCCCTCGGACGCTTACCATTCGGCACAGCAAATATTAACCTTTTAGGAACTCTCTCGCTACTAAGCCCAACAACTTTACAAGCCCATTTTTTGATTCGCCGCGATGAAATTACATCAATTATATTACCCGGATACAGCTCACGCAATTCGGCGTTGTGTAACCGTCTGAACTCTCCGGTTAACTCATGCTTCTTCGGTCCGAATATTCTACGCAATACTTTATTTTCAAAAACCTTAAGACGCTGCTCATCCCTTAATGTAAGCGGCCAAGTTTCGCATCCATAAAGAACTGTAGGCAAGATAATTGTTTTATAGATTCTAATTTTTAAGTTCCGGGACAAGAGGCGCGAAATATAATCGAATAATCAAAATATTTTTAATCCGACAAGAATACACTGATAAAGAAGGGCCACTATATTTATTTATAGTTCACTGTAGGTATTTTTATTTGTTTAAGCATTTATATATATATATTATATTAGTGCTAGCATGTTTATGCATATAATATTATCGAAGCTCGAATTTTATTTACCACATGTCACATATAGAAGCCTCTTCTAACATTTCGGCCAAGATCGTGTGCTTGCTCGGGTTTCTTCGGTTCTCTATTACAATCCTTTATTTTTCCCTTAGTTAAATATCAAATTCTTTCATATATTATATTTAACTATTATTTTCAGCTGGTCACAATGTAAAATATTTAATTATTTCGAATAAAAAAAATTAAATATACTTTAGAGGAAGAAATTTTGAAAATTAGGCATTTAAACCCTGTTTGAGACCTACATTATATTAAAAAATAATAATAATAATTTTGATGTAAAAGTTGATGCAACATCTTTAAAACTTTAACTGAGCAATTTTAGTTTCGAAAGACTTTTTTTTTAATCATTACTGTTCTTATACGTACACTAACAGACCATTTTTGAGCCTAAATTATTTGGATATTTTGATTTTTTTTTTTTTTTTTTAACATTCCAATACTTTCCTTGACTGTATAATTCATATAGAAGTGAGTGAAAATAACGATGTTAATCTCGAATTATTACATTAGCCAAAAACTTGTATAGAACATATTTTATGGTTCTAAAACTTTCTATTTTCAAAGTTAAACTATTCTTAATTGCTCGCGTACTGAAATTCACAGTTATAGGTAAACTCCATCTAGGTTTATAAAGTTGTGAACTAGTTTGCTGAATAAACCAGTGAAATATGTAACTCTCTACGCTTTCGTAACTGAATCCATCTCAATCTGTTTTCATTTGAACAGAGGAACTTCGCAACACTTCTAAATTGATCAACACAAGGCAAGAATTATATTTCTCGAACGATGTAAAGACGGTCTCATGCATATTAGTTTCTAAACAGGTTTCCAGACATGTAATTTATCCATAATACACAAAGGGCTAAAAAGGGACGTCAGGAACATTTTTTTCATTTTATCACGAAGAATTAATTTTTCCTTCAAGAAAGATAAATATCGTCCCTTACGAACCGAATTAACTTTTCACTGAGTTACCAAAACCGTTATGTAAGAAGCTCAAATTGCCCCGTACGTCTTCAAAGGGTACCGTTACATAAAAAAATTAATTAATTAACACTACAAGGAAGAAAAGTGGAAGATTAATTTGGAATTCTATCAAGTTATCTCAGGGCCCTCTCGAATGTTTGAACAGTTTTTGCCCCCCATGAATTTTTCATGAGCCTCAATTTCACTACAAAACGTCTTTAACTTTTAAGATCAAGTTGGCTAATTATATTTCAGATCAGGTAACAAAGGGAAACAACTTTTCGGAATATATTATTACCCATTTAAAACGAAAAACTTCTGTTTTATGATATGTTTTTTTAGATGAATATTTGGTATATTTTAAATAGAAATACGTTATTATTATTAGTATAATTTTATAGAATGATTAATTTTCAACCAAATTGCTTCTGTTAAATAATGGATTAATAAAGTTAAATAAAGTGAGCAAAAAGAAAAAAAAAACACTGGCATTTGATTGTCATCTTAGAAAAGTATTTTTCACTATTTTTATTATTATAGAATGACATCTGATAATTATAATACTTGTTTGAATAGAAAATGAACTATATTTTTTTATTAACATACTTTTTAACTTTAAACTGTTTCCCTATAGACCCCATATAGCTTATGTTTATGTTTATGTTTATGTTTTAGCATAAACATCAGAAGTGTTTTCTGCTACTTTTGCTCATTTGTCTTCTTTCCACGTTATTCTTTTTCTTTTTTTCCCCCTACTTATTACAATGATAATGATTGTTGATAAGTTCTTATTTTTCTTTTATTTAATATTTGCTGATTATTTTTTAGATTACCGTATACTTTTAAATTTTTTATTAAGTTAGCCTATTGTTATGTTTTTAACATAAAAAATCAATGATTTTTCCTTTTGTTCTTTTTCCCTTTCTTCAGGTTTTGTTTTTTCTTTCTATGTAATTATAAATATTTTTTTTTTTTGTATTCTCACATTACAAATTAAAATGTCATTGAAAATACTTTATTTATATTTTTTTTAGTTGTTTACATATTATTTAAATTACTGAATATGTTGTTAGAATTTTTAATAAATTAGTCTTTTGTCAGGTATTTTTTTCGTTTATTTTGTTCATTATTTTTATTCTGAGAAATTTTCCTAGAAGAAAGTTTCTTTTTCTATAGCTTATATTTCTAAAAAAAATTAATTTAAGTTAATCCATCGTTCCATCCATTCTTCTCCCGAAATCTATTCCCAAATTTCTTGTATCCTCACTTATTTACCTATGGCTATGAGGCTTACTGTAGTAAAGTGAATTATAAACTTCTCTCTAATATTTGTCTTCACCTTTATGATGAATTTAAGGGGCCCTTCTCCGTCTTTCATCAACAATATTTCCTCAGGTCCTTTTCATACCAAACTATCAACACCCTTAATACTTCTACAGTCACCTACAATTGAAACCCTTGTTTGACTTTCAGAAACAAGATCCCGTGTTTCAGAACTATATATCCCTTTCCACAGAACTAAAACCTTCGAATGTTCCTTTCTTGCACGCTCCACCGCATCCTCGAATTTCCTATCATCAAATCTACACCATGCCTTCTATCTGACCTCATTCAAATTTTCCTTTTTAAATTACCTTCCCAGATTCCTAATAGACAGTATCCAATTATGAAATGTTAATCCAAAAATAAAATATTGATGAGACGTGAATAATGTTTTTCATATTTTAGTTTTAACTTTAAAGATTGCCCACCAGTTTATATAGGGAGAACCAAATCCCTCAGACAAACACAGTATGTTACTTGGGACTAATATTCGACAGAAGGATGACCTGGGGTCAAAATGAAACGACAGATCTTAAACAACGAAACTTTTTTCTAAATCGAAATTGATATTTCGACAAAAACTAAATACATACACTTACTTACCCAAACCCATCTGGCCATAGGCCTCTCAGATTTACGGTTCGGAAAAAAAGACGCACTTACAAAAACTACAGTAATTTCAATCCAAAATTTTACGCCTTATAACAGGAGCTCCCTGGAACGCCAACAACAAAACTTTACATAACGACGGACGACAACCAACTATAGACTAACATATACGTATTCTCTACTCTCGTTTTCATCTCAAACTAAAACGGAGCTGGATGAGAGATCTCCTCACCTAAATCAAAGAAATAAATAATGACCAGGAAGAGGTGCTGCTGGGTCTATCCTTCCTCATGTCAATATAATGCCAATCCTCATCACCACAACACATCTGTTGATTGTCACATGACATGTGCGGATAAATAGTTAAAGAGAAAAACTTTAAGGAAATAAAAACTACAAACTTTGATGTCAAAAACTTTCAGAATTATAACTAAGAATTATAACGTTACTTTAGGTAAAGACTTTCACATGTCTATCTCCCTACATTATTATATTGTAGTGCAAGCTGGGTGAGCCCAGAAAAGCACTTAAGCAGGCTTGCGGCTGCTGAAATGAAATTTCTATGAAGAATTTTGAGAAAAAACAGGAAAGACAGAGTAAGGTATGAGAGAATAAGAGAGGAACTCCTGATACCCTCACCAAAAGAAACAATGGAATGATGACAACTTCTATGGTATGGGCACATGTGTAAGATGGGATAAAACGGAGTACCAATGAAATATATGGAAGCGAGGCCAACTTGCAGGAGATCACGAAGGCCTAGAAGAACATATCTGGAACATATCCAGCGGCAAGGTAAGGAAAGAGGGAAAACCCTAGGTCAGATGAAGGAATTGGCAATAGACCAGGATGTATGCTCGAAATGGTTGGAGGCTTCTCCAAGCTGAAAGACATGCTAAGAGGAAGAAGAGAAAAGACTTCCAAAGACATTCCAACAGTTAACGACCATATACGGACAAACTCATAAAATATATGGCTACAATTAACATGCTCAAAAGAAGTTTGGTGAGGGATCTCCTCGCTTAAAAAGTACACTCAAATCGAGACAGAAAAGGATGCCGCTGGGCACTCCTCTATCTCACGTCGATCAATAATAGTACCAATATTCTTCTCGACAGCACACTCACGATTATTAGTGCTTCTGATAGGTATAGGAGAAGAAATAAAGTTAAAAAAGTTTTAAAAAAACTTTTAAGGATCATTTCATAGTTTTCACATAATTTCTGTGTCTATTTTTGATTTTGTTGATGTATTTTAAACATTTACAATGTATATAATGATTGAATTTCACTAATGTAGTTTTTATATTTATAGGACCTAAGTTGATAGATATAGTCGTTCCTCTAACTCTACTCTTAATTCCGTCAAAAAAGAATACTTTTATGAAACTCAGAGGAAAATGATTCCTTTCAACCGATTTGATTCCAGAGATGCTTCTTCTTCTTCTCTTAAATATTAGAGAGAAAACGCGTTAAGGTATCGATTGAGCATCGAGTAAGTAAAGGGACTCTTTCAGTTTACAATTACGTTATTGTAATATAGAAGATTCTCTGCAATCAGATTGGGTGAAAGGAGTCTTTTTTTATTGAGTTTCATTAAAGTATTCCTTTTTGTCGAAACTTTCCACGTTCGTACCACCCCTGTTCACAAAATAGAGTTTATTCCTTTTCTAACCCTTTTTATAAATTTTAATTTATTGAATTAATATGAATAATAAAGTAAATTTGATGAGTATTATAGTAATTATAGTTATATAATTATAATAAGATTAGTATTTTCATCACTTACCGACGGATGGTCACCCTTGACATTGTGCAAAGCCTTGTGCGCAGGTGGGGGTGTCTTGTGATCAGGCCCAGAGGTTCCAGGTGTCGTTCCTCCTGGAGATTTACTGCCACCGCTTCCAGTGGTGCTGGAAAAATAAAGTTTTTGCTTAATTAATTTATAAAGGAGAAATCCCTTAATAGCAATTAGATCCAATTACTTCACAGAAGATAATCATGAGAAAAGAATTTATTTATACCCATTAATATATTAAAAATGCATAAACCAGACATTACAGTATTATTATACATTTTAAGAGTCCATCCAATCATTCTTTTATATAGATTGGAAGCCCACTGTATAATCATGAGAGACCATCTTTCTTCATTATTTTCTTGGCAGATGTACCGTCTCCATTTCAGAATTCTATGTTAGATTACACCTTTTATCTGAGTCCTTTTCCTCACTGTTTCGTTCATCCCTTTATGTTTTCTCTTTACTCTAATCATATTAATTTCTATTGGATTTTGTCATGTACAACGCTCTGGTAAATGATCATGTCTGACTACCGCAGTAAAATATTTGTAAATTTCCTATAATTATTTTTTTAAACTCCACTACTTCTTCTAAGCTATTCTTCCATTACAAAAATAGAAAATGTTTATAATTAAACTATGACGTCTTAATTATACCAATCTAAAATGCTTGAAAATATATATAATAATCTCTTGCCCTATGTACTTAAATTTAAAAATATAATACCAAATATCACAAAGTATTTCACTTTGCAGGCTCATTGACTACAATTCACATAACATAGATAATAAATCACTCCTAGAAAATATTTACTGCATACATAATTTAGTAACAGTGATTCAAGATTGAAATATGTTATTAAATATTTTAATTAATTTGGAAACAAAATAAAGAAACTATATAAAATTATGTTCAAGTGATCTTTGAAGACCCATTCGGGAGAAATAAAAAGACAACGGTCTTCCCCTTCTCTGTGGATCGTCCAGTGTTTAGTAGTTTAGGTGTCTTTCCGGTTTTAAGGAACGATAGATTTTCCAGGTGTTAAAAGAAAATGGATTTCTTGGAAAAGTGTCAAATTATAATTTCGATCCTAAGATTCATAAACATGTAAAGAAAGACATTGAAAATAGGAGGTAGTAAGTCGATGGAAAAATTTTCTTCTGAACCTTCAAGACCCTGTGTTTTACAGCCTCGGGCTGGTTTTAATTATTTTTAATTCTGATATTAATCCTCCACCTTCTCTCCTAGCCCGCAAAAAAGCCTGTATAGCCTTAAAGAAAAAAAATCCAGCTATAGTCTCTTAGATGCCATTCTATTTAGAATAAAACAAAAATATAATATCTCATCTATTGTAAAATAAAAAGAAGAAAAAAGTATAGTAGTTCAGAAATACCTTAAGCATTTCGGATAATATATAAATATTTTAATACAAATATACATTTTTGTAGATTGTATAAAATAGTGTTGCCCAAAATCGGTCAAGGTCTTGCAAAGGCCACCTAACTGTTGCAAGACCAGACCTGGGAAAAAAAATCGATTTTTTAAATAAAAATTAAGGCGAAATATTTACTAATACTTGACAATCTTTGTTACTATATGTTAATAATTTGTATAACCAATTTACTTTTGCATTTACCTGTTCTAATTTTTCATTCGGACTTAGTTTGGTATCTTCTATATAAAAAATAACCGTAATATCTCTGTAATAATAAGCTAATAAGTAACTGCAAGACTGTTGCTAGACTCTTGAGCAAGATCAAGAACATGACCAAGACTGAGTTTGCAAGAGCAAGATTCGGTCACGCATTTGGGCAACACTAGTGGAAAATTTCTTAAGGATTTAATAGGGAAGTATGGAAATATTTTCGCATTACGGTTGTCATTAAAGATAAGAAAATAAAGTATTAAGAACCAGTACAGATGTTTTTTAAAGGATGCTAAAATTTTAACATTTAAAAATTGTACGTTGTTTTGTTCCCGGTAATCTACCTTTTGAAACCCGTTTATCCGCTTGCAATTGATTCCGTAAATGGTGAGCTGTAGCAATCATCGAAGCTGAATGGTCAATTAAGGCAACATTAAGCGCCCTTTGAAAATCTGCTAGCAGTTTTCTAAATAGCTTTACGGCCATACACAGTATTTCATCCCTCCTGTCAACATTTATAAATCTAATATAAAATGGATAATAATTTGAAATGGCATTAATAGGTATGAATATAATATCAAACCATTCATAAATACTTATTAATGAAGTCAAAATTTTAGAACATATTGGAACCCATTAACCTGAAAGCAGATATGTATTAAAATCATCGGAAGATTACATAACGAAAGACTAATTAAAATACCGTAGATAAAACGATAAAATAATATTCGACCATCAATTTGGATTCATTCCACAACATTCTACCATCCTTCAATTATACAGGATAACTGACTACATTGTGACGGCACTAGACACGACTATTTCTGGATGTCGATCAAGCATTTGATAGAGTCTGGTATCAGAGACTTCTCTTCAAACTTATCTTATTCTTCAGCCATTTCTTTCTTTTGTGTCTTTATTTTTTTTCTATTTAAAAAGGCACATAAAAAACAGGTATTTGCATTTTATTTACAAGATACTAAAATACAAAACATATATTTTATTATCAGATATGTATTATATTAGTAAACATAGATGCAGACTTTTCATTGGTTGGGTAAGAAATAACCTTCCCCTAAAACAAGACTTGGAAGTTTATATTATGTGTAAGAAATAAGAGTGATAATTAACGCGATCAACATTATTATTGTAAAACGAACAATATGATGCCATATATAAAAATAAACTTATATGTATGTTACAATTCCTCGATACAAATAATGCAAACTGATAGTGTGAATGTCATCCTGCCTGACTCTAACTAATGCCCAAGTGACAGATTGTTGTAATACTCAATAAATAATTAAATAAATATTTTTTATTATATGTCTACCAAGGCTCAGAACTTTCTTCCATAAGACTGTAGCAGGAGTTCCTCAGGGGTCAGTATTCACTCCTCTGTTATGCATCATATAAACAAACGACATTCCTAACAGTACCGGAATTATTACAACAACCTACGCAAGCAATATAACAATTCTCTAACAAGACATGAAAATGCTACACACGCTTCATAGGCTTTACAATATCATCTAACAAAACCAAATGATTGGTGCAAATTTTGGAAAATTCGAAAGTTATAAAAATATGTATAGTGTTATGGAAATAATCCGAATACAAGATTATAAAAAAAGTTGTTTGAAATTTTGGTATTTTTAAATTACACGGTTTATTTTTAAAATTAGATGAAATATTTAAAACCAACTGGACCGCTGGAGCTAAAAGCTAGTTCCGTTACATGTTGTAGAATTAAGTATTTATTTCACAGCCGTCCTACGGAATAGTTATTTCCATTTACAGCTTGCCTGGGAATAACATGCTAAGACATCACACTCCCATTTGGAGAAATGAGGTGGTTAAACGGAATGAATAACAAATAAATTTAAATTAACTACTAAAAAGTTAATTAATGATAGTATTTATTATTAATCATCCACTTGTTTTTCTCATAAAAACTCGGTTTTATTATTATTAAAATCTATTTACATTATCGTTAGAATAAAGTGATTGTATTAATTTCCATTATATTACAGGGATCAGTTGAAAATATTTAAATAATAAAGATAAAAAAAAGATAATTTATTATTTTTAAACTTGATAAATCAAACAAAATATATTAATATGGAAGTTGTAGACATCTTATATTAAAGTTAATGAATATCCTTATAAATGTTTTCACAACTAACGACGAAATGCTAAGTCCTAATAGAATAAACAACTAAAATTGATTCAAAATTTATAAAATATATAAAAAGAACTTATTTATAGCATTATTTTAATAAACAATTTATTTTGGGGTAAGTCGCTTTCCATCTACATATCTGAAAATAATTGAGCGATTTAGAGCACCAGAGTAACGTATAAAATAAAAATAAAATAAAATAGACAAATAGAAAAGATTAGAATTTATAACGTTCATTCTAATATCAACAAATAGGAAAAATTGTTACAAACATGAAATATTTATAAATAAAAAATAAACGAATAATTAATGTACGGATTAATGGTCATACCCATTATATAGACAACTATATAGACAAGAAGTGATTGAATAGGCGGGATTCAAATGTGGAGAGCAAATTTTAGCGATGTGTGTGGGATTTTACATTTAAATTATTTTAATGAACGCTTCATCTGTTTATTTGTTTTTTTAAATATGTGATCATGTAAATTTATTTAAATATTTTTAGATAATAAAAGTAATTTTTATTTCATATTATTTTATCAAGGAAGGAGATGGTCCGGGGTGGCGGTCATAAATAGGCTAAATAGTGGCAAAACTATTTTATTAATAGTCAACGTTTCGACATCTTAGAACTCAATCACGCAGTTCTAGTTGAAACTCCTAGCTGAACACATCTCCCTGAAGAAGACCTGCAAAGTCGGGTCGAAACTTTTGCTTTTAATAAAATATTTCTGCCACTATTTACTCTATTTATGACTGCCACCACGGACCATCTCCTTCCTTTATAATGCAACGGTCAACTATTAAATATCCTATATTGTTTTATTATTATTATTCTTTTTAGAAAATGTATATGTGATGTAGTGGTAATGACTTAATGTAGTTTATTAGTGATATTTTATAGGACTGGTGTTATAAAAAAGGAGGAATATACATATATATATATAAAATAGAATAATGTAATGTAAGGCTTATGTCCACATGGATTGATTAGTATGTTATATATAAAGCAACCCTATGTAGTAAGACAGCATCACTTTCAGTTAAGTATTTCTCTCTCTCTCTGTTTTTCTTTTTATTAACATGCTTTTTAACATTTTAGAGGAAACGTATTGTATTTTATTTTTCTATACCACTCTGCATTTGTTGTAAATAATTGAGATAATCTAATATCTTTTCTTTCCTTTTTATTTCTACAGTCATTTGGCCATTATCTTTCCATAAATAGCTGTTATTTTCAAAGGTCAATGTCCTGGAATAATGTTATTTTTCTATTTCATTTTATTCTGTTCTATACGGTTGATACTAAAGAAATGGTAAACAAAAAATGAAAAGTGTCTTAAATGCTAGCCAGTGGATATTCAATGAAGTTTTAAGAGCTAAATTATTCACAAAATAAATGTATGATTATAAGCATTTTTTTGTTTTTGAGTTCTTTAAATCATGTCGTAATGAAAATTTTTTTTTGTCTTCAATTTTTCATCCGCACCTGTCATGGTAGTGACAATTAGCAGATTGGTGGTCATGTAGAAAATGGCATGATAGGCATGACGAAGAATGGAACCCAGCAGCACCTCTTCTCTGGTCTGTTTACATCCTAAAATCAGGAAAGGAGATCTATCATCCAGCTCCTTTTCAGTCGCCTCCTGATGAGCATTTCAGCCGTGGCCATGTCGTTGATAACTCCATTGTGATGTCCGTTAGTTTAGAATGAAATCGGGAGTAGAGAGTACTTATGTGCTGGTCAATGGTTGGTTGTCTTAGGTCGGTATGTAAAGTCTTGTTGTTGACGTACCCGGGAGCGCAAGTTATTAGTCTTAAAATTTTTGATTGAAAGGATTGTAAATAAGTCTTTTTTGCGGATTCATAGATTATAGGTTTTTAGATTTAAATTATTTATTTTAAATATATATATAGTTTTAATGCCTTGTACCATTTATTATCCACCCCTTTATATTAATAGTTTTATTCAACCTCATAGAAAATTTTTAATTATTTGAAGATATATATTATTTTACTCATTTTTATATATTTTTTTCTTTTACCCTGTATAATACGAATTTATACTTAAAACCCTAATATCTATTTTCATCGTCTGCCTCACACAAATAGGTTGCATAATATTCAAATAAATATTGTTTATCTCTCTCTCTCAAAAAAAAAAAAAAAAAAAAGAAGAAAGAAATAAGAGATATAAAGATTGATTCTATTAGTGACAAGCATTTCTGAAATTGGATCAGATCGGTAGCTACATCAACAAGAGTTAAGATAAGACCTGATATTTCAAGAGTCGAGAAAGACTTGAATGAGATAGGATTAACTGAGGCGTTGAAAGGAAGATAAGGCGAAATATAAATCTACCGGAATTGATTGGTTGGGATTCGAACCTTCATTGTAGGTCTTAGCTTCATTCCTTCAATCCTACGATCATTATAGAACCATATTTTTTTATTCATTATTGTTATTACTCTTCACAATCAAGTGAAACCTACAAAACCTTATAATTTTGCTGAAAAGTTTTGTTTTTGCTTTTAGATAAGGGCCAACCGATTCTTTACCGATTATCAATGAGGAGATATGTTAAGCACTCACTTAAAACTTCTAGAATTATAATATAACCTAAAGAAGAGTAATCAATAGGAGACTGAGTGTGCCCAAAGTGGGATCAAATGTATAATTAGCACAAATACATGTATAATTGTTCAACTGCTAAAATAAATTTTGATTTTTTCCCCCCGATATATTATAGGAAATAAAAGTTATAAAAATTTGTTGGTATGATTTCTATTGAAATTCTATGGCTAAACTAATTAAAATGTTTAAGAAGATAAATTTCATGACTTTAAAAAAAACGGGATTAAAAAAAAATATATAATAAAATTGAACATCGCAGAAGAACTGACGAAAGTTCTAGCTTGATGTATATATTTTTATAATTGATGTTTACTTGAAAATATGTGTCCTAAAAGCTATTAGGCAATAAAAAAATTATACAATCTTACCCTTATAAAATTAATTTATATTTTATAAGTTATTTTATTGAATTTCTAATTTTTTGGAATATCGAACAACCACATATATGATTTATTAAAAATCATAAAGCTTACTTTAGAGACGATAGAGTAAATGGTCTTTTCATAATAATAATTAAGAAAATATCAACTTACAATCTAATCCAGCCTAGAATATTTTATATTTGTTTTGCTTAATCACGTAAAACTGCACTAGTCATCAACGCCATTTTAAGCTTGTTATTTATTTATTAATTAATTTATCGTGATATATTTTTACTAGATATTATATTTTTGTTAACATGTTTTCGGATTTTATAAATTTGAGGACTAATTTGAATGTTTTATTGTCATCATTAAGGATGAAATATTATTCGTTTATATACTATGGTAAATTTATTTAACAAAATAATTTAAATTTAAAAAAAAATAAACTAATAATAGTTAAACCGTTAATTCAGACTTTATCTAGAAGGATATATTAACTCTAAGTTGTTTAGGTACTTGACTCGTGAATGGGATTTGTATTGCTTTGTTGAATTATGGAATTCGTTGCTCACGCAATGTTGAACACACCTATACACTGTTTCCTTCTTTGAAATATTTAATACACTACAGTTGTAAGTTTGGATTGGACATATAAATCAATGGTTAATTTATAAGGGTCAACAATTTTAAATAACACAATTATACCATAAAGATAAATATATATAGGGCGTAATGAATCCGCAATTTATCCTATATATATATATATAGGATAGGTTAAGGTAAGATTTTTACAGTGATAAATTGTGGATTCATTACGCCCTATATATATATTTATCTTTATGGTATAATTGTGTTATTTAAAATTGTTGACCCTTATAAATTAACCTACTAATATATATTAAACTATGATATATTTAGTTTTAGTTTAGTTATGATATATTATATATTAAACTATGATATATTTAGTTTTAGTTTAGTTATGATATATTATTATTAAACTATGATATATATATTATAGTTTATTATATATTATATATAATTAATATATATATATATAAAAATTAATAATTTTTAATTATTTCAAAAAATTAAAATACTTGTAAATATGTATTACAAGAAAAAAACAAAATATAATATATAGAACACAACATACACGTATATATATAAGAAATTTATTTTCATTTTAGTAGAGCGCAATCGATCCATTTGTACTACCTCGCATAAATTATTTGAATTAAAAAAAAAATATCTCTATATAAAAGGGATATTTATAAGATGAAAAAGAGAATTTAATCATACAAAAATATAAATATATATTCGTTGGATAATGTCAGTCAATCTAGTGACAAAAAAAAAGAAAAAAAAAAAGAAAAAGAAAGACAGAGAAAATGAGAAAAAGTAATTCAAATCTCCATTTTCATGTGTCGTTTAAGTTGGAAATTGAAGCTCTGTTAAACTCTCCATTTATTTTTAATTAAGCGGCTTCCGCTAAAAATAACTTCAAAAATTGTTTAACTTCTAATTAATTTATAACTTTATTCATTCTTAAAATTATAGCTTAAATGGAATTTAAAAAAATAATTTACAAATATTGTAACCGTGACATATGTAAATATGGATACTTTTTCATTAAATTTATACACTTTGATATATTTTTACATTTATACATTTCTAGTATTTATTTTTTATCTAACGTGCGAACTTTAATAAAAATAAACAACTTTTAATATTCATAACCAAAAGATATAAAAATATATAATTTTAATTAACGGCGTTGATGATCAACAAGGTTTACACCTTTAATATACAACCAACCATTCAATTTATTATAATCAGAAGGGCTACATAAACTAAATTCAGTTTGAATACAAATATGAATGAAGTATAATTATACCTATATAATATATAAAAATCTTAATTAAGACCTATTTGTTAATATCTCTCTTTAATTAGAAATATAACATAATAGATGTTCAAAAGTATATATAATTAAAATTTGCTAAATGTTTGTACTTAATGTGATCATGTTTCCGTTATTAATTCGAAACAAGGCGTTTAAAAAATATAATATTTAATATTTAAAAAAAAAAATACTGTCCTACTTTAGGTAATGGCACACCAATGATTAACAAATCAACAAAAAAGGTACAAACATTTCAAAATGTAATATTAAGAAAAATAACTAAAGGGACGACTATACAAAGAAAAAAACTACACCAGGAATATATAGGAGTATATATTTTATTTACTAGGCACATTCTTTTTCACTACTAGGAGTATTTATGATATATAAGATACTAGAATTATACCTCTTGAAATTAAGCCCCTCGCCATTCAAAACATATTTAATGAAGATAAATATAGTTCTCAAACAAGCTCAAGAAAGTGGGTCTAATTCGACTTCACATTAGCAATTTGAGGGTATTGAGGTTGTTTTTCGCACAGAGTTAAGTGTAGCACCATTTTCATTTTCAGAGAGTTTTATTTTCTAAGGACTTGGAAAAGGAGAATACCAAGGAGGAATTGTCGTCGGTAATTTTCCGTAATATACTAAAGACGAATTTTCTTCATTTGGTAATTTTTGCCAAATCACAAATTGCCCTCATGCAGAAAAAATATTAGTCCGTGGTACAGACCCCTTTTTATCGAATTATTAACATATGTCTGAAACTTCGTGAATAGTTTCATCTCATCGTAACCTACAACTATTTTATTTTCGAAAATTCTTGGAATTAGGGCGTTTTCAATCTGGAGTTGGGCAAACTTTGACTATTTAATTTATTTATTTATTTAGACATATAATATTCTGTCTCGTGGACAATAATTATAGAGATAAATGAACATATGCATACCATATATAAAGAAAATATAAAATTAACAAAAGTAAAATAATAATTAAGTAATAATAAAAAAAACTATGTACAATAAAAAATAAAATAACCTAAAGATAAGTAAATTAAAAACATAAAAACACAGTCATACCTATATACACATTTGTCACTTTGTATTCATTTTACTTTTTTACCATGTCTTAATATGATCTAATATTTAAATGCAATTTTCTTACATATGTACAACCAAATATAATTATAATTATTCGTATTTTTTTCCTCTATATACTTCTAAATTAGTTCTGCAATGTATGGTCTCTTATTTCTATATTTATATTTCATTTCTATGTACGTTTTACTTCTTCCATTTTGGTTTTTATTCACATTGTACTCTTATCCATAATCTCTTAATTCTATTTTATATGTATATGTATATATTTTATAATTTATTATTTCAAGATATAGTATTTTTCCCTTGTATCCATCCATATCTTCCAATTTTAGATACTGTGATTTTCTAGATTTTTTCACATTGACCCAAACAGGTCAGTAAATTCCTCAATACCTGCCCTTACCCTGGTTTTCCAGTTCTAAGTGAAACTCCTAGCTGAACACACCTATAAGTCTCTATTTTTATTCTTCTAATTTTATTTACTTATTTATTTATTTTTTGGTTTTCTTTTCTGTCTCCACATTCCTTTTTGTCTATTATTTCGTATTATATCTTTTTTCATATTCTTTCAATCCATCCTGTAGATCTGTAGAAGTATATTCACATTTGCATATATTATATATTATACTACAACCACCACCTATTTACTTCAGCTTAGGATCTTGTTACTTAGCTTACTCTGTTTATATTTTAATGCACTTACTGTTTATAATTTTAATAAGCTTATTCTCATTTTTTATAATTTTTTGTCTAAATATTCTGTAACTTCCACAATTCTCTATATCTTTTTGTATCTTGTCCGTTCTAGCCCTGAAGAAGACCAGTAAAGTCGAGTCGAAACGTTGGCTTTTAATAAAATAGTTTTGCCACTATTTAGCCCATTTATGACCGCCACCCCGGACCATCTCTTTCCTTTATAATGTAATGGTCAACTATTCAATATTCAATTTATAAAGGTAGTTTCTGCATTTCTCTTGCTGAGTTATTACGGTTAAAAAAGTCTTCTCCATCCCATAAAATGAAATTCAAGATCCGATACCGATGAAGACGCCCGATCCACCTGGAAGGGATGACATTACAGACACGGTAACAATGAAAGAACATTATCCATAATAAAGTAAATCCGAAACTAGAGTTGAACTAACGAGGATTGTGCGACCTGAATACAAATGGATTTTTATCCGGTTTTGTATTCGGGCGATGAAAAGCTCCGTGAGAGGGAGGATCTGAAAGCCGGGATGGCGGGAGAGAGGAGGGGGCGAGTGGGGGGGGGGAGAGAATTTCAATTTAAAATGTCCCCCGGCCTTGCTGTTTGAATAGAGTGGTGTCGTCAAGCAGTGATTGTGGGCCTATTTGATACTCACATACGGAGTAATTCAACGTATATCACTAGAGAATAAATAAAAGACAAAAGAAAAATAAATAAAAAATAAAAATAAAATCTCATTATAATAAATTAAAATCAGTGTACCATAGATGATATACCTGCTCGGTTGAATTTTAAATAATAGCTCATTACAAAAAGGATAGAATGATGAACATTTCCCTCTCTAACAATACGCAGGTCCGATTTCTAGTATGTGAAATATTTTAATCCATATGCAAAAACACTTAAACTTTTCTAAATTCTTTTTTTATTTTTAAATTCTATCTTAAGCCGAATTTTTTATTTTTTATTATTTTTTTTTATATGCTTTACGTCATATCATAAATAAATAAATTACATGTTTGTGGTTGCAGTAACCTTACACATGACATACTAGTGGTTTGAATGATATTTAGAAAATTGAAATACATTTTTTACAGTAGGAAAAACCTCATAAAAAACCAACATAAGATATAAATGAAAACCTAGATTACAATCATTAAAAGTACAAGAAAAACAAAATAAAATTATATATTATAATTTAATTTATATATATATATATACATTTTTATTTTTACATTTGCCGACGTTTCTGCCCGAAGTTCACGCCTTCATCAGGGCTAAGAAACGAACCAGATAACAGTAGGTATGAGAAATATAAACAGTGTAGGCAGAAAAACTTAAAGTAGAATGAAGTAGATAAGTGAACATTAAAGTAAAATAAAGTCGATAGAATAATATAGTAAAAGAGAACTGTGAAATAAATAATAACAACAAGAACAAAGCACTGGCCAATGAAATAAACATAATAAAAATATAATAACATAAGAAATGAAAAATGTTAATCTTAAAATAAAATGTAAAACAAAAAAAAGTAATATAAGGAAATTATAGATATAAATAGAAAATTAATATATTGTAAAATCTATCAAAAATACTGACAAAGCATCAGAGAATAAAAAGTTGAAATAATGTAAAAAAGATGAATCTGAAAATGTATCAATATATAGAAAATAGAGACGGAGATATGAAAAACAGATTGTCCAGAAGGAAGAAAAAAAAAATGAGAAATCTAAGCTAATTATCAATATACAAAACACAATTAACTCATATACTTTATTCCTGAATAAACAATTATTTTCTTTCCGATATTTAACAAAGTATTTAGTCTATATTTATTTCTATACGATGCTACTTAAAAAATATTGATATGTCAATATTCAAAAACGTTGAAAGCCAGACATCTACTCTTCGGACACAAATACAAGTTTTAAAAATTTATTTGCGATTAGTTTTAGAATATCCGTTTTGTAAACTTTGAAACTTTAACTATGTAATCAAAGAAACTGTCGTAGATTCGGAAGGATTATATATTTCATAATTTTTAAATGATCTGCTAAAAACTGTTTGCTCGTTTATATAATAAGTGAGTATTTTTATTATATATTTATTTAGAGATATAATAGTCTGTTCCGTGGACATAATATAATATATATATATATAATATATATATATATATATATATATATTAATACATATTTCAATTTGAATTTTCCGTTGTCTCAAACCAGCCTTCTGTGTTTGTAACGTTCTCGCTGCCTAGAAACATCACGTCGCACTTTAATCTTCTTATCCTTCGAATGCTGTATCGACTGCACGCTCTCAAACCCTACTTAATCCAACTCTACAAAGTCAAATAGATAGTATGTAATAGTTAATAGAAAATCATTTATAAATGTATATTTATATATTAAATTGAATATTTGAATTGGATATTACATTTCCTCTCAAATAATTAAATCTCAATTATTTTTAAAACTCAGAACTTTATCGTACTAGGTTTCTATTTCGTTGTTATTTGAAATAATATATTCTCCTTTATTCTGTCACTAGTTGACCCGTGGAAATAATTCGCAGAAAATTAGTGAAGAAATAGCAAAACAATAACGAAAATAAGTAGATCCTATGTATTATGTAAGGAAGGAACTAATATTTTTTCCTTGGTCGATTGCAATATTCCATTAAACATAATAGACCAAAATATTTGTACAAATTGCTCTGCTAGGACTTATTCTTAAACGCTGACTGGAAAGATAATAAAAGTAATAAAGACAAAACAATGCCCGGATGATGGGATTTTCTAAATTATATAAAAAAAAAAAAGATGTAAAAACAACCAAATGCCTTACAAAATAAAGTTAATATATCAGCCAGGAAAAAAAGTATAGTAGACTATTCTACTCCTAAATGCAATATCTTTAAACAGAAAGACATCATTAAGTATACCAAAACTAATGGACTGTATCTTTGTTAATAATTGTCCGATTTTTACATTTTTTTTTTGTTAGTTCAGTAATATTTCTAATTATCATGGGTACAATCAAGAAAAAAAATTCATACTTTTTGTTTTATTCGCAAATAAAGTTTCTTTTCCTTCATAACCTTTTTTCCGGAAATTTCCGGGGGATAGGACTATTTTTCGAATGTGAAGAAGAAGAATATCTTCAAAATGAGTGGTCAATGATTGGATTTAATGAAGAATTGATGAAGTTATGGCGTATCGAAAAAAAAAAAAAAAACCTTTTAGACATAATATATAGGATTATAAATTAACTATTTATTATAAAAAAAATTTACCATTTTATCACATGTATTTTTTTTTTTTATCAACTTTATTTCTCCGTTCACACCATTCAGAAGTTCCGACAACTAGCGAGTGTGCTCTAATGTACTTAATTTAATCTATTAAGGTATCATTATTGGTCTTTATATCTAAAAAAAAAAAATATATGTACAAAATCGATTTTCTAAAATCAGATATAAAACATCCTATTACAGGAAATATATTTTTAAAAACATGTTTTTGTGTCTGTAAGACAGATGTTTGACTTTCAAGATTTTTGAATATTGACATAAGACATTAAATTTTTTTTTTTAAATATAGGAACATGCCTGAGTGAAACGACAAGAAACTGCTCAACGTTTCAGATTACTTCAGCACTTAATAGACAAACGCTCTTAAGTTCGAATTAATAACAAAAGGCTTATAATGATGACTATATAAGGCCTATTTGGACTTACGGAGTTGAGCTATGACATCCACTAAACCATCGAATTCATCTCGTATCCAATCCTTACAATCCAAAATCATTCGTAAAATCCTCAATGCTCCCTACTTTGTTACAAATAAAACCATCCATAATGACCTTAATGTTTTTTTACATTTCAGATCTCGCCCAATCCAGATACCTATCCTTCCATAATAAACTTCAGAATCATCCTAACTCTCTCGTTTCTACCCTCGCTTCCTCTTCAATCCCTGATAACCCTCCGAGGCGTCTAAAAAGAAGATGGCCCCATGATCTGCTAATGTAGACATATCATTAGAGTGTATTTTAGAAACCGAGCAGTTATCTATAAACAGTTATCTAAAAACACTGACTTTAACTTATTCTTATTATTATTTAATTAATTATCATCTCATAGAACATTAATAAGATCTCTTTTAATTCCATTTATCGATTGATTCCCATCACCCAACACTGTTATTTCGATTGTTACTAGTGTTACATATTCTATTTAATACTTGTATAATTTATGTTATTATAATTTAAATTATATTTTTATAGTTTATATCCTTCATTTTTATGATTTATTTTTTTTTAAAGTTTATCGAATAACAATGATATCTGGCACACTGAACGTCAACAAGTATAAGTGTTAATGTTATCGATAAGTATATGTACGACATATATATACAAAAGAGAAATAATTGTAGATAATTCAGAAAAAATAAATAAATAAAATTTTAATAAATATAAATATGTATTATTATTTTTCTTCTATGATAATGATCCTATGATAACCCCAAAGAAGGTGAGTTTATCAAGTGAATAATATTTTATAATTAAGCACACTCTATATATCTAATTTTTTTTTAATAAAGAGTGCATCTTTATTTATACATATGATTTTCTCCTCTACTCAAAAGGTCCATTAATTATTATTGTTATTATATATATATATATATATATATATATATATATATATATATATATATATATATTTATATATATATATAATGACATTATTTATTTAAAAATATCCCTTATAGTATCCGTATAATTATATCCTATAAGAAAAAATACCTAGAAATTATTGATTAGGTTTATATTTGTTTTTCTTAAAATTCAGTAGTTCATGAGTTTGGAGAAAAAAAAACTTTGTAGCATATAATCATTATTTTTTAACATCAGAACTGCCTTGTAGTTTTCTCTTGTAATTCTTTTAACAATATAAGGGTAGTTATAAATACATTGTTACGATGTTTTATAATTACATTTATCTGCTTTGTTGAGTATGTTCCATTCTCAGTAAAATTTTTAAAAAAATTTTTAACCTCAACATTATCAAGAAAAGCACATTTCTTGTCCATTAAGTGGCGTCCTTATGAAGTATTTGATTTAACATAGTGCTTTGTATTTAAATATATTTTCTTTCTTCCCTTGTGGATTGTTTAAATTAAATTTATTTGTTTCAATGTGTCGGTTTTGAAATTTAAGGTTATGCTATTTTTTTTTGTCATATGTATAGTCTCTTGTAGTTTTTTTTTTGTTATAAAAAAAAATTAAAAGCAGTTCTGATGATCGGAACAAATTTCCGAAACGTTAACTTGTAAGGATATGTGACAAATATACCGATGCTATGTTTTTTTATTTATTTATTTAGACATATAATATTCCGTCTCGAAGACAATGATAATAGTGATAAATGAACACATTCACACCATATATACAAAAAATATAAAATTAACAAAAGTAAAATAATAACTAAATAATAATAAATAAAAGTGTGTACAATAAAAAAATAAAATAACCTAAATATAAGTAAAGTAAAAACATAAAAACACAGTCATACAATATATACAAACCGATGCTATTAAAAAACCATTTTTTTTTTTTTGCCAAACTTATGAATATTAACTGGAAACTTCCCAACTAAATTCATTAATGTTATACGAGTTTTGGTGTATTAGTGACTCGATGGGTTAAATAATAAATTTTTAACTTTAGCTCATCATCATAATTGTCGCTAACTTTAGCGTATGCAAAACTAGGAGGGCAAATATTATAAGTTAATCACCGCTAAATTGGACATTTTGTAAACTGGGGCTATCTCAGTCATTACTGTAACTTGGCTAATTACTTGTCAGGCCCCTACTTAGGTATCGGGTTGAAGTTGGGCTTAGTTGCAAAGTTTTAAGTCTAATGTAAAGCACGGGGTCGGCAATTTAGGGGTCTACTTTTTTTAATTTCAACTTTTCTTCGATCATAAATGATTTTTTTCTTAAATGCCAACTTTGAGCAGTAACGAATTGTGAAGTTTAAAAAAAAAAGTGAATTTCTATTTATTTAATTAATTTTCAAGTATTTTATTTGTTAAATAACAAATATTCATAATAAAAGAAATTTATTTTTAAATAAATACTGTGTCAGTGTGTATGTGAACACTCTAGCTCGAAACCGAAAAATCGTAGGAAACTGATATTATATATTTAAAATAGATATATGTCTTAGATGTCTTGGCAACTTTTTCCTTAAAATCGGCTCACCGGAAGTGCCACTTTATACCAACACTAAAACATATTTTTATAATTTTCTCAAAAACGGCTCTAACGATTTTGATTAAACTTGGCATATCATTGTATAATTAAGTGGTCTTTAATATCACTTGGGTTTTATCCTCGTCGATGTTACTTTACGGGGCCTAAATGCCCAATGTTCATATGCGTCTTCCTCTAAAGTACCTTTAATATGGTTTATTTTAAATAATCAACTATCTCTCATTATTAAAAGTTACAAAAAAATGCTAAACATAACTTTTGAAAGAATTTGATAATTGAATAAAGGAGAAAAAAAAAATGGTTATACAGGTTGAAAATGAATCTCAGGAAATACAAGTCAGAAGGTATACGTATAATATATCGTTGGAATGCGGAGAATTTTATAAAAAACAATATCTAGTATAGAAAGTTGTAGAAGGTAACGGAAAGTGGCGAACAAATTAAAAATAATAATTTTTGAAAATTAATATTATTTAACGTAAATCACATGTTTTCAAGGAAATTCAATGCGATTTTCTTATTAAATGTAAACTTTTAAAATGTTTTTTTTTTTTAATTTGAAAAAGAATTTTAAAATTCACGGATTCAAGGCAATGAAATTGTTTAAGATACTATTTCATTGTTCTAATGTGAAAGAAGAAGTAAAATATAAAATCATATCATGGATATATAAAGCATATTACGTTTAGTGATTATAAATCTGATATTATATTTAAATAATTAGGTATCAACGTTTATTCAAACTGTCATGTGATTCTTTAGAAAATTAAATTAGTGAATAATTTGATGAATTTTCCCTTTGTGAAATCCCAACATTATCATATATTCCTCTAAAGTACCTTTAGTTTGGTTTATTATAAATAATTATTATTTATAAACGTTTGGAGTTATGGAAAAATACTAAATATAACTTTTGGAAGGATATGATAATTAAATAAAATAATAAATAAATAATAATAATAATAATAATAAAAGGCTTAACAAACCCGAAGGTTCGATGCCGACACCACCAATGCTTATTACACACCCTCCTCCATCGTTCGCCGTCCAAACCCAGTCCCTCCAGATAGGCTTTAATGTAATCTTCCCACTTTCGCTTCGGTCTACCCCTCGGATGTTTACCATTAGGTACAACAAATGCTAACATTTTAGGAATTCTTTCGTTACTAAGCAAACAATTTTACAAACCCATTCGATTCGCGGCGGTGTAATCACCCCAATTACATTAACCGGATAAAGTTTGCGCAATTCGGGGTTGTGTAACTGTCTAGACTCTCCGGTTAACTCGTCCTTCTTCGGTACGAATATTCTACGCAATACTTCATTTTCAAAATCCTTAAGACATTGCTCATCCCTTAATGTAAGCGGCCATTTTCGTATCCATAAAGAACTGTAGGTAAGATAATGGTTTTATAAATTCTAGTTTTTAATTTTCGGGACAAGAGGCACTAACTAAGTAGTTTTGTCACAGAAAAATAACAAGCATTCAGCCTAACCTTAATCTCTTCTTTAATTTCGTTTTTTCTTATTATTATCTATATATGATGTGAAAATGTGTGTATATATTTATAAATTATTTAATCTAAAATTAATCGATTGGTTCGAAATTATATCAGTACCTTCATAAAAAAAAAAAAAAAAAAAGGCTGATAGGTATACGTCGCTAAAATACCAGATGGAATAAATTCGCTGAATTGTATTCTACGCACGTACAGCCTTTTATTTTTTCCTATACCAGGACAATTCCAATCCATCAAGAACATCGGAACCGATATTATTAAAAAAATAAATAAATCAAAATTTTTCTCTCCGAACTTTCATATACCATTAAATGAAAAATAATAAGAATAGTAATATATAATTAATTTATACTATAAATTACTGAAAGAATAAGACAAATTTTTAATTTTGAAATATTGTTATACTTCTCTAATAATATAATATCTCTATTTAATAAATTATATATAAAATATAAATGAATGTTAATATAAAAATCAGCCCCAATGATGCGAGAAGACTAAGTCAAAAGAGTCAAGAAGCGAAAAAAAAAATAGAAATGATATTATTTTACTGAAAGAAAATACTTAAACTTAATCTCTGTTCTGTATAAAATTTCGGGTATTTCGTAGTTTATCCTTTTTTTCTTATCCCTAATAAGTTATAAAAAACTGAAATGTGCCATTGTTATTTCTTACGAATCTCCTAATTATTTTTAATAATCATTTACGGCAGTTATAATGTGACAGCTCATGTATAAATTAAAGTCATTGATTTATCCCAAATCATACCTAAATACTTTTTCCAAGGACATAAGCATAAAGTCAAAACATAAGTAAACAGATAACAGATCCTTGAGGGACACCATATTTAACCTATTGTAAACTGTTATTTTTCAATGGATAAGTTGTCGTATATTCTAGTTCAATAGATTACCATATTAAGGAATGCCATAACACAAATATCAAGTATGCCAGTAGAGTAGGTAGATAATGATAAAAAAATAAAGTTTATTGTATAGTTTCAATTTATAAACATTTGTGTAAACAACAACAACATTAAGAATGAAAAAGAAACATTTGAGTCATTGATTTTCTTCCCTGACAATGTTTTTTATCGGCTCCCATTTTTCAGCCATATTCAGGTCATGGTCTTCACAGTCAGTTCGCAGCTCGACTACGTTCTTCACAAAAACAAAATATATTTTTTTTTATTTTTCAACTTCAACAGTCATGAAAGATTTCATAATAATTACATTAGGTATATTATAATTTTTATGTATCTTTATACATTATTTCTCAAAGGTTTTTTTTTTTTCTCGATACGCCATATCATCGTATATTCGTCACGAAATCCAATGATTGACCCCTCATTTTGAAAATATTCTTCTCGTGTGAAAAATAGAAATTGCAAAAAATAAAAATTTACAGGAAAATAAACTTTATTTGCGAATAACTCAAAAAGTATACATTTCCTCCTCCCTACCCCAAGAATTCCATCTTGGATTATACCCATGATTATTTGAAAGATTAATATACTTCCTATAAAGAAAAAAAATTTTTTTTAGCAAAGATACAGCCTATAGTAATGAAAACAAGTTTTTTTTACTGTCGTGAAGGAAATAATATGATTCCACTGGGAATAAGAAACTTATTCCATCTATTTAATAATATCTAACACTGCATTTCATCTTATTTATATGCTATATTGCTTTTTGAAGAGAAGAATGGTTGGAGTGATCAGTCAAAAAGAAATAAAAGTAAAAATAAATAAGTTTATTGATTTTTATTTTTGCTGACGTTTCGCCCCAAAGTTTTGGCCTTCATCAGGGCTATGAAAACACAGATAACAATAGGTATGAGAAACTATAAACATTAAATAATAAAAAAAAAATATTTTTATAATATCTTTTTAAAAATATTTTTCGTTCGACCAGGTGTGTCTACCTCTCCCATCTTACTTTTCTCCTTTTTTTCCCGTTACTTTCTATTCCAAATTTTCACCTCTACTTTATGTATATTGATACATTTGCTCATTATAACTTATTTACATTATTTTAACTTTATATTCTCTTATACGTTGTCAGTTAGTTTTGATAGATTTTAAAGTATTTCAATTTTCTATTTACATTATTTCTTTACATAACTTCATATTACTTTTTTCTGGTTTACATTTTATTCTATGATTATCTCACTTCCTTTTAGCGTACTATTTCATCATATTTTAGCAACTATGTCATCCCATTTATTTATTCTCTACGTTTACGTTTTTTATCTCATACATTCCATTACTTTTCGTTGCTAATTCATTTTTCATGGTACCTTGTTTTGATTACGTTTGTTTCATTAGCCCTTATTATTTTTGCCGTTATTTTTTACCTCTTAGTTCTCTATTACTGTTATTATTCTACCTACATCTTTTAGACTATACCTTTCACCTACATATTTATTTTTTCTTATTATTTCATGTTTATAGTTTCTTATACCTATAAGGCCTGGAACTTTGAGCCGAAACGTCGGCAAAAATTAAAATAAATATCCTTATTTATTTATTTTTTTGACTGATCACCCTCCATTCTTCTCTTAAATCATTCACTTCATTCAACCATCAATCCACAATTATATTGTTCCCTGTTCAATGAATAATATAATATTCGCACGAGCTAACTTGAATAGTATACATGTGAGGAGTATATTCATATAGATTTAAGTAAGAACTATATTGTATACATATATATTTAGTTTCTATCTATTAGCGGTCTCTCGTTCCGATTTAAAATGTGAGCTCCATGTCATCCTTTAGTTAAAGGTAAGTTCAAAACAGCATTTGGTTTCCTTCAGAAAAAATTGGTTATTTTCAATATTCAATACAATATAAATTGTAGAGCAGTTATTTCTTCGCAATGTTTTTCGATTCATCATAGCTTAGTAAAATTTTAAACAATTTATACCGGTCACATAATTGATGCAGTGATGTAAAGTGAGACTTGCGTAGTCTGAAATTTATTTTCTTTTTTTTCTTTTATATAACGTTTGGGCTATTAAAACGAATTACAGTTTGATGAGCCTTTTCCAGCTCAGAGAAATGTTGAGAAACGTATGCCATTCAACAATTTTTTGGATGAATATCAGAAATCAATTTTTTTTTAAATGACGAAGCGCTGACAACATAGAAAAAAAAAACTTTGATCGCTTCGTGCAAAATTAGATATATGAAACCAGGACAAACAATATGCTTGTTTGAATGCCTAAATGCCCAAATCAATGAAATTATCACAATATTAGCTTAAAGGTGCTTAGCATCATGGAATAATTATCTCACCGTATTTATGCAGATTAAATTAATGGTAATTAATTTAATGAATTGATTAAGACAGATTTAATTACATAGTTAATTAAATATAAACGCTTCATTAACTTAATTAAAAATTGTACGTTTGATTATTGCTTGTTATGAAGTTTTGTCTACTCCTTCAGGACGCGTGTCGCTTTCTCTTTCACTGCTTCAAAGGACTCAAACCTTGTTAGTTTTAATCAGAGATGTGTAAATGCTACTTTGAGTACCGAGTACAAAGAATTTTACTCAAATCGAATTACTATTGGAAATTCAATCACTACTTCAGTTAATCGTTTGACAACGAATAAAGTAGTAATTAAATTCTTTGATACCCAAAAAAAATTTCGGTATTTGAGTAAAATGCAGTCAGTACTCAGAGTACCAATTGCCTATCTCTGATTTTAATCCAGATTAACAGATTGTCATTTTTTAATTATATTCCTCAAACGAAGCGGTAATATATGAATGAATGAATGAAACTTCTAAGCAATAATTCTTTTTTTCGTCATTCATAGGAGTGAACACATTTACGAAGTTCCTGAGGGTTAAATTTTGATTAATATTACTAAATTAACATTCTTCCTGAAAGAAAAGTGGCAGGCGTTCTCAAGAAGCTGCCAGGAGAAGACTTTTAGGACTTTTTCAGACAATGAAAGATTCAAATGAATCTTTGTAAAGATAGAGAAAGAGTGTTTGTTTGTTTGTTTGTTTCGATGTCTAGGCGCAAAACATCCAGGTCATAAGCGCCCGATCAACTAAATAACATCACTTATTACTGTTTGGATGATTGGTACAAAAAAAAAAAGATAAATAAATAAAATTAAATAAATAAATAAAATAAATAAAGAAATGGATTAATAGAGTAAAATAAATAAATAAGGATAATAATAGACATTTATAGGTAATAAGATGTATAAAAAATGTATAAATAAATAAACTTTAAAAAATAGCAGTAAAACCAATAAATGAATTGAGATTAATAAACAAATGAATTTAAAATGAAATGAAATCAAGTGAAAAAAAAATAATAATAATAATAAGAGAAAATATAATAAAAATAAATAGATAAAAAGGAAATTAATAAATAAAAAAAAGCCTGTCAAATGTGTTTTTTAAGTCTTTCACTATCCAGAAACTTGATGACTTTGGTAACTATTCCTTCTTGATTTCCCAGGGATGCTGATATATTCTGGGGTATTCCAAAATCTTTTAATCTTGCGTTGTAAAAAGGGCAAAGGAAAAGAGTGTATATTGAAGGCAATAATAAGAAAATATGTATGAAATCAAAATAAAATATTTTACATCAGTCTTGTTATTTAATAGTCATACATCGTATCTAATGGAAAATATATTACAAAAAGTGAATATTCTCACTCCTGTTTCATACTAAATATGCCATTAGAGAGGTGATACATACCAAAAAAGATTTGAATCTGGGTGGAACAATATTCGTGTTGATGGACGGGACTTGTTTGTTTGTTTATTTAAGCTTTAAGGCGTAAAACCTAAAGGTCATCAACTCCTGTAAATTGGTTATATTTGTAAACTCTAAAGAGTAGAAATAAAAAAAAAAATGATAATAAAATTAATAATAGATAGAGTAATAAATGATAAAGATATTTAACAACATATAAAAAATGGAATATATTAAAATAAATATAAAATAGAAAGAACAATAAAATAGAAATAATATTTATTTTTATATTTTATTTAATAGCCTATGGGTTTTAAGAAATTTTATCACTGGTTTTATGTTTGGTTCGTTGTTGCTTAATACTACTGATATATCCGGTTTAAGAGATAATCGATTTAGGCTTAAAGTATAATAAGTGCATTCTTGGAAAATATGATTGATTGTGAGAGGGCTATTGCATTGTTGACAATTTGGTGGTAGCATGGTCCGGGTACTGTTAAGCTAAGACACGAATACAATAACGTAAAAAAGGCCGGTAAAGAACCGAGGCTGAAAATAATATGGACAATACATAATATATAGTTAGCAGGATAAATGGCGACAAATTCGGTCTAATAGATATTGAAGAAAATACGTTTGAAAACGTAGAGAAATTTAGGTATTTATGGTACAAAATAACAAGAAAAAACCTAATTGAAGAGGAAGTTAAGGCTAGATTAAAGCCGGAAATGCTTGCTGTTTTTCAGTTGCGTAACAACGTACCTCGCGGCTGTTGTCCGGAAATTAAAAATTCGATTTTAAAAAATCATTATTCTTTCAACGGTATTTTACGGATGCGAAAATTGGCTGCTTACATTAAGGGATTATCAACGTATTAGAGTTTTTGAAAATAAAATATTGCGTACAATATTCGGACCGAAGAAGAATGAGTCAACCCGAGAATTAAGACGGTTAGACAACGCTGAATCGCACAGATTTATCCTGTTAATATAATTGAGATAATAACGTTGAGGTGAATAAAATAACGTAAGAATTCTTAAAAATTTAATATGCGCTGTCCCGATTGGCTAGCGTCTAAGACCGAAGCGAAGATGGGATGGTTGTATAAAGCCTGATCTGTACAAAAATTGGGAAATGTATATCGAGTTAAAATAAATATAAGTACTATCTTGCCGGTATGAAAGGGACTACTAATACACGGAACTTTTCTATAGAAGAGCCGTTAAATAAATGGGAAAGCAATCTGTTGATGAAGGAAGCTATAAAGGAAACAAATGGTAATACCTTTTGTGGCCTCAACAATGGCCACGAATGAGATCGGAAAACAATTCCCCATAAATCAACAGCTGATGGTTTCCAATTTACGGTGGACCTTTTCTGGATAAGATCGCGAGTTGGCGTCCATTGTGGAGGTGTTGCAAAGCCTCAACTTAGATGCCCATCTCAAAGTCCTATCTACTCTGAGATAATCTATACCCAACGGTACTTTACTATAGTCACTAAGTAATTGTGAACGATGTTATTGTGACATAATAGCTTCTTCAAAACTATGAAATTACTATGCATACATTTGGTAGTCATAACTAAACATATGATAATTTCAGTGCTTTGAGAGAATAAAGAAAAAAAAAACTGGTAATATTAACAATGGGAATTTAATTGTATGTTTTATTTACGTGCATTCTGTACACAAATTTATCTTCAAAATGTTCGAATTTTCCAGACAGGATTTCCACTATGCGACAGGATGATTGAACGAGTATAAACGAACAAATATTGCAATTTTTTTTTTTGTAAACTCCTATTATTCTCTTATTATTATTCTTCCATGATAATATATATATATATATATATATATATATATATATAATTATGCAGCTGCAACTCATGAAAAGTCTTAGGTTCAGTATTGTGTATGATATACTGCTTTTAAGGCCAACGGTTGTGCATGAAGAGGAATTATTATGCATGATAAAATGAACATGCATGATGACGTTTAATACCCATTTTTTCTCCTCTTCGTTAATTACTTAATACTAATTATTATAAAATTAGTATATTAATATAAACAGTATACATAGTTTTTTTCATCACTACAATGGTATGCCTATAAAATTAATGTATTATTTCTTTCCTATTTCATTTATTTATAATTATGTTATTGTTCTTAACATCTATTGTGACTCTATCGCTCACCTGTTTTCTTTAATAATATCTTTATAGCTATGTGGTATACTTATTTAATTAATGCGTATGTGAGTCTTTTTGCTGTCCCGTATATCTGTGAAGCGTAGGTCCTAATGGGCTTAATTAGATAAGTATATGTATTCAATTTCTGTCTAAGTATTAGTTTCGAATGTCTTGCAAGGAGTGAGTACAACAGTCGTAGTCTTAGGTTTAGAGTTTTTTTTTTTTTTTATATGTGGGTCCCATGTCATTCTTCCATCAAAGGTCAGTCCAAGATATTGAACTTTGTCTTCTTAGGAATTTGGATATTGTCAAGGTAAATAGGAGGGTAAGTTTCACGTTGAAGGGTAAAAGTGATATGTAGTGATTTGTTATGGCTGAGTTTGCACCAGTCGTAGAATTTGTTTATAGCCAATTAATAGAAATAGAATAGATGCTATATAACAGAGATTTGAGATGAAATAAAAAATACGAGTGCGCGTCCCGGTGCCGGAGGGGATTTTAAATTCCCCGCCCTCACTCCCCGGCCCGAAAAAATCCCGTATAGCCTAAAAGGCGAGGTAGGGAAGAACAAAAAAAAAAAAAAAAAAAAAAATTGTCAGTTTCCTAGTTTGGTAGATATTCATAGTTAACACTTTATTGAGAAATATTACAATTTGTCACAGTTAAGGACACTTATAATGGAGTTCAGAGAGTACATTCATACCGTATATACAAAAATATAAATAAATAAAGTAATAACAAAAGAATAAGAAAAAAGAGCAAAAGAGAAAAGAAAAAAAAATATATATACACATAAGTAAGTAAAAATAGAAATAAAAGTAAAACAAGATATTCATCTTAAATATGTTTCATAAAAATAAATTTAATATAAAAAGTTGTTTTATTTTATGCATCCTTTGGCAGATGATAACTTTATAAGACAGCTGCTGACGCTAGCATTAATTTATTTTAACTTTTCACTGAAGTAATGCGAAGTTAACCTCCTCACAACACAGTGCTACCGTTTTTGCATAAAATTTTCCTCCCTACCTAGATCAGTATTATAATAAGTTTATCTCTGGCTGGGAAAACTCGTTGACCTAAATACTGGGACTTATTCTATGTAAACATCAAGCCCCGGCAAACTAAGTTATACTTCGACAGTTTCCCTATACCGGCGTTAATTTATTTTGTTTATGCTCTCGATGGAAGTGTTAATAATTTACATCTTTCTGGTGTACAAATTGAGAAAAATGGTCCTACGACGCTAATGTAAAATTATGATACACTTATTTCGTTGAAATAAAATTTTCGTGTTCGTCAAGAAAACAAGTTCTTCAACAAACTATTGCATGATGTTAGTAATTATAATTAATGCTTTCTTGTATATTAAAGCCCTTCAGTGTAACAGAATGTAGTAGTATAGTTTATTTTATTTGTCTAAGGAAATTCCTGTACAAATAAATATAATGGTATAATTAACAATGTTAGATCTTGAGTCTAGTACTGCATTCAAACATAACATTAATAATGTCCACAGCATTAAGTATGACTAATATAATAACAGATTAGCGAATGATATATATATATATATATATAACAATTAGTGAAACATTTTTTTTTTTTAATATTCCAGAGGTATAAGACAAATGACAATATAAATAAGCATTAATATATGTTATATGATTAACTATACCACTTAACAGTTCAATGAACAGCCCTGTACGAAATGATTCAGTTGGTTTATTTTTTTTCATAGTGTCTATTTTCAGTATCTCCTCCACACTAGCATCTTCTGTGGATTCAGTGATAAATGCCTTCAAGTACTTATTTCTTGGCTCGTTGAACTTGATACATTGGATCAGAAAATGAGTTACCGGGTCAGTTACAAGGCAGTTGCATGGACCACATACCTCACTAGATTTAATAGTCAAAGTAGCATCTTTTAAGTATATTTTCATAAAATCTTTACTTGCTACTCTGAGACGACTAACGGCTCTTAATTTGTTTAAATTCAGAGCCCTGAACTGAAGATAATCCTCTGGTCTGGTAACATTAAAGGAGCAGATTTTTCTATATCTATATCTTTTTCTATATGTAACAGAATGTATTAAGAATCAATTAATAAAAAAAAAAAAAGCTTCATTGTAGTAAAAGTACAATCATGTTTATTTATGACTGTTCATAATTACGTCTTTCTGACCTAATAAACGTAGTTGGTAATTTGGTTATACAATTTCTGATAAAAGGTATGTATATTTTATCTGACCATTTGCAATGAATGAAAATATTTTTTTTATTATTCCGGGACTGTAAATTGATTAATAAAAAAAAAAGGCCGATTAACAAGTTTGATGACTTAAGTAAGCATGTTTTGAATAATCGTGCGTTTTCTGAACAGACGGAGCTTTAAGTTGATTCAAAATTTCGAAAATTTGTCTTCGGTACATCTTGGCGGTCTCATGTGTCCCGCCTTTACGATGAGTTAAAGTGGCTCTTTCCTTCTTTCCGCAGACAATATTTCCTTGGATCTTTCCTATTCAAAACGGCCAGCACCCGACACCCTTCCTACATCTACAGTCTCCTACAGTTTAAACCCGTGGTCCACTCCCAGAAAACAAGATCCCGTGTTTCCGACCTTTATATCCCTTCCCGTAGAACTAAGACGTTTGAATATTCCTTTATTACCCGATCCACTGCCTTCTGGAATTCCTTGCCTTCTGAAATCCGCCATGCCTCTTCCTTGTCCTCATTTAAATATCATCTTTACCAATTCCTTCTCACATCCCAAAATGACGTTATACAATGAAATAAATATTGCGAAACAGATTTTGACTGAGGTGAATGGTTGTTAAATTTGATAGAGTTTTAATTTTAAAAATCAATTTTATTTTGTTCTATTTTCATTTAAATAATGTTTTTTTTTTCAAAATGGTGTTATTTTTATTTGTTTAAATTTAATTGTACTGAAGATATTATATATTCTGTAATATTGACTAATGTAATTTTTGGCCAGATGTAGTTTTTTTTTTTTTTTGTTCATATCTGTTATTCATAAGGGACCTTGTCCCAGAATAAAGTTTACTTTCTATCTATCTATCACGTTGAAACAAATCGGTGTTGCGACTTAACGAAACCCGTTTACACGAATAATTTTTTTAGACCGAAGTGAGGATATCCAAGAAGAAATCTCGTCGTTTAAACCGACCTTAATATATAATATTTCACATCTTATAGAGAAAGTAGGATTAACATAATTGGACCCAGCTCTTTATGTTCTTTGTGGCAACAACGTTCACTGTAATCACATACTCAAACAAACTGAGACCGTTTCTAAGTAGTCATATATACCTTTCGAGTTAGGGCAACGATTCCGTTCTTCCATTAATGTTTAAATTCCCCCCACCCTTCAACCGAAGAGACTCAAAGCATAATTAAAGCTAATGGAGGTACCAATTAGAAGAGGGGAGTCATCGAAGTAAAGGTGTGTCCTCTCCCCTCTTCCCCCCCCTTGCCAAGCAAATCGTGATACAAAAGGCAACTTGGTTCCCGATTGCTTAGTTACAATTAGCTTTCCTTTGTCCCGCCCTACTTCAATTCCTTCGGGATAATTGAATGCTCTTGAAACGTACCTTTTCTTTTTGCTTTGTCCATATTTAATCATTATTGTCTACTCAATGAATATATATTTGATTTTAATTTAAAAGATATTGAAAATAATTTAATATTATTTTTTAAAAATTTATTTTAAACTTAGACAGAAATTGAATACGTATACTTGCCTACTGAAGGCTATTTTGACCTACGCTTCACAGATGTATAGTACAACCAAAAAGACTCACATATGTAAATTACAGACTTTTCAATCTAAAACTTTCAGGACTATCACCAAGGCTCCCGATTATGTCAGTAACATTACTGTACATACAGATTTACAGATGCCAACAGTTAACGACCTCATACTAACATACTACAAAAGATTTCATAATAACTTACACGGACATACCAACTCATTGATTTGAGGCATGGCCACAACTAACATGCCCGATAGCACCCGAAGGAGGTTTAAAAGAAGCTGGATGAGGGATCTCCTCCACTAACTATAAATATTAAAATCAAGACAGGAAGGACGCCGCTGGGTACTCCTCTCCCTCACGACTATTCCAAGACCAATCTTCTACATCTTGACATCACACTCGCTGATTGTCGGAACATCTGACAGGTGTGAGTTGAAGAATCGAGTTAAAAAAAAAATTCTTCATCATCAAGACCCTACACAGACAGGCCTCACTAACACTACAACATCGCTTACTTAAATTACAAGATTGGTTCACACTATTGTTCATTTGACTTAATCATGACAAATCCAAACATACAACATTTACTCTTCGAAACCACCATTTACTCTTCGACACCTGCCCTTCAGCTTATATTGACAACAATCAAATTCCTCAAACGGACACGGTACTTTACCTTGGACTCACCTTCGACAGAGGGATGACATGGGGTCCGCATGTTAAAATAAAACGTGATGAGTGAAACCAGAACTAAAACAGAAACTGGATACATATACATACTTACTTAAGCCCATATGGACATACTCATCAAAAATATACGGCATCGATAAAAAGACCCCCACCTACAAAAACTTCAAACATTCCAATAAAAAGCACCTTGGTACGTGACTAACAAAACTCTACATACCGACCTCCACTTTCCAACAGTTGACCAACATATAACGATCCTTTATCAAAGATTTTAAACAAATTTAAATGGACATAATAACAGACTTATAAGAGACATGGCCACAGCTGACAGGAGCACTCAGCTATTTACAAAGTTTCAGGGGGATGTTAATAATTCGATAAAAAGGGGTCTGTACCACGGACTATTACGAACTCAATAGAAAGACAATTAAAATCGTTCCACAATAGAATATTATGAAATATATTGAAAGGAACGAATGAATGAAATTAATAAAACGAGGACTGAAATTCATAACCGAAAGGAACGACAAAAACTGTCAGAGAAGTAAATTAAATAATTTTAGTTATTAAGTTTTAAACAAAAAAAAAAAAAAAAATGATGAACCATTTCACCTAGTCATTATGTAAAAATCAGGGACAATAACATAAATAATTACGAGTATATAAATATAAATAATTTTATCATACAAGAAATAGAAAATTTTTAAAACTCATTGCAAATAAATAAAAAAAATATATACATGGTTAGTAAACATAAATTTTCTTAATCTTGATGTTGTGACAATCGAAGATATCAGTTTATATAAAAATGAACTTTTTGATTAATTAAAAAAAAAAATAAAAAATACGCAAATATAACGTTTTTTAAAATATTTTTTTTATTTATCAGCTCCTATTATTGAGTCCCATAGCTCAATTCAAGTTCAAATAGGCCTCATTATAGTCATGTATATGAAGCATTTGTAATTAATTAAAAGTTTAGACCGTTTGTCTAGTAAGTGCTGAAGTACATTATAAGCCTAATATTAGAAATAACAGAACACAAATAAACATATTAAATTGTAGCTAAATATACATGTCTTTGATCATATATTGTTCACATGTGTATAATAATAAGTAGGTATATGTTCATCAGTAATATTATCGCTTAACTATTAAACTTACAGTGATACAAGCTAATCAGTAATTAAGTGAATTGTCAGTTTAACAATCTTCGTAAAGTTGAACTTTACAAATATTGTGTGTATTGAATAAAATTATCTTGAAAATATTACATGGTATACTCGGATGAATATATTAAGCTGAGATAATACGTCAAATGTATTAGGAAAAAGGATGCATACAGAATGAGAGGACTTGCACAGAAGTATAATATTTATACTTATTTATATAAAAACTGAAGTATTTAACCATATAAGTATCACCAGGAATCGTGTTTAATTTATAAGCCATTTTAAGAAATCAACAGGGAGTATAAACTATATGAATTTACAATAAACTTTAATACCATTCGGACTAATGTTTATAATTAATTATTTATCAAATTATTGATTTGAGAAGTGGTTCGATGTCTTTATCAAGTAGCTTGTAGGCAAGTCAGATTCATTATTAATTGATAATAGAACTTTACCAAGTTTATTCCTTTTTTCTTACTTTTTCAGAGATTAGTAGTAATAACGGAACTATAATCAGTTTCTTTTCTCATATAGCAATAGAAATTTTTAGATATATTAATAGGCTAAAATTAATTATTCCATATTGTGCGATAGGATGGTCAGATCATATAAATTATATAATTCGATATCTTTTTTCGGAGGTCGAAGATATTTCTATCATTATAATCACTATTACGTTGTAAGTCTATAACGGACAATAGGAGATATCCTGAGGGTTAGTCGATGGGAGGTACTGACGTGTATTGTTGTGACAAGGAAGTCTGGAAGGGCGTAGTTGGATCAAACAAGGAGCAATAGGGCTTTAGAAAGGAACCTTAAGCCCTTCGAGGGATTTTCTCCACCTTAATGCTTCATCGAACCTTCCACTTAACCAGCTTTCCATTTAGATAATCAAAAAAGAAATCCCTTGCATCTAGTGTGCTTATCCTCGCCCTATTTTTGCATAAGCATCTATGAAATAAGAAAATAAATTAATCATAAGAAAAATGTATTATTGTCTGAATAAATGACAACCAAACAATTCAATTCCTTGAAAAATATATTATTACTTATAAACAATTTTTATTACAAAGGAATAATGAGGTATTCATATTTTTTTTTTTTAGCTTGAAATTATACTGATATCATTAATATTTTTTTATTTGTTTGTTTGCCTCTACCCGCAAGGATCATTGGAAATCCTCAACTCAGTAACACTTTTAATATTCTATTATAGAATACAATTGTTTTCAAGAAGTCCAATAAAAACTTTTTCTTACTAAACCTATTGTCAGATTTGTCTTTCCTTTGTTAGCAGAAACACAGCTTATTTTAAAGACGGACTCAATGTATTTTTTATTATTTTATTTTTCAAAAGTGTATAATTATAATTTTTCTTACTGTACATAGTTTTAAGTGTCTTATCAAATTTTTAAGTGTTAGGTATTTAGTTTTTTTTTTGTATAGAGCTTGCTTAACTAATATTTTCTTTACTTTCTCATTTTTTATTTTTGTTTTATTTTGGCCAGATGTAGTATTTTAGGTATGTACTATTTTGTTATTCTAAAGGGTCTTTGTCCCCGTATAAGGTTATTTTCTATTTCTATTTCTAAGATTTACACGCAAAAATATTAGGCCATTCGTCGTGACCTCCTTCACCAACATGTTAAAATAACGAGGTTATAATGACCACACGGCCCAATATTTAAAGAAACCAATTATTTCTCGTTTTTGTGATCAAATTTACTAAGTTTACAAAATTAGTACTCACTTTATAAAATTTAAATTAATTACGACAAATCATAATATATATAACACCTAAGCTTCAACAGCGCAATCACCACCAGTTTATAGAGGCGACAACCAGATTCCTCAGACGGACACTATATGTTATCTTGGATATTCTACAGAAGGATGACTTGGGTCCCATACATTAAAATGAAAATACACATCTTAAACAAGTGACTGAAAATATTATAATGAATTTTTTTCTATTCAAAATTGAAAACTAGAAAAACTTAATACATACATTTACCTACTCCAACCCATACTGACAAACGCCTCACAAATTTAAGGTTCAGAAAAAAAATTTAAAACTAAGCACAGCAGCTTCCTGGTACATTAACAACAAAACTTTACATACCGACATACGACAACTAACTATCGATCAATACCTACGTGTTCTTTACTCTCGATTACATATTAAACTACACGGACATTACAACGGACTTATCAACGACATGGCCACAGCTGACATGCCCATCGGAAGATGACTGAAGAGGAGCTGGATGAGAGATCTCCTTTCCTGAATTAAATAAGTTTAACCAAGATTAGGAAGAGGTGCTGCTGGGTACTAATCTTCCTCATGCCCAAAATGCCATTTTTCTTAACAATGACAACACATCTGCTTATTTTCAAGTTTACAACAGGTGTGGATGAAGATATGAAGAAAATAAAAATATACAATTCCAGTGGAAAACAAATGGGTAATCATAAATAATTAATTAGTTTAATGAGAAAACGTATTCTGCAAATTTCATCCTAAAAAATATCAGATAAACCGTTTATATATTTAAGCAATAAAAAATAAAATGTTTTATGCAAGTAAGAAAATATAAAAATTTGTATAAATAAGAAATATTACATAACATAAAGATAAATAACCAATATGAAAAAAAACATTCACCCTTCTATTCTAAGATGTCCAATCGTTATATAATTTTAATTGGATTGAATAAGAAGCAAAAAAGACAATGAGAAATCTGTTAAAGATTTAAAAATAGAATTCATAACTGAAAAATGACGATGATACTTATTACATTTTAAATTATTTTATATATATATATATATATATAAACAAAAAATATTTAACATAAAATAATATCAACAACGAATTCTGATTTTATTTTTGTAAACAATCCAAAATCCTTCGTAAAATCCTCAATGCACCTTACTTTGTTACAAATAAAATCATCCATAATGACCTTAATGTTCCTTATGTATCAGATTTAGCCCAATCCAGATATCTGTCCTTCCATAATAAACTTCATAACCATCCCAACCCTCTTGTTTCTAACCTTGCTCCCTATTAAATTCCTGATATCCCTCCGAGGCGTCTGAAAAGAAGATGGCCACGTGATCTCCTAATATAGACATATTATTAGAGTGCTACTAATGGGTAGTTTCTCAACATGTGTTCCATGTCATTATATCCATGTGCGAATTTACCAGATGCATTGTTTGTATACAGTTGTAAATATCATATAAATAAATAAATAAATAAAAATAATTTTTTTGGTAATAATAAAGTTATATAATATAATTAAATTAAATTAAATAATTAAACAATATAATTAAAAATTAATTTTAACAATATAGAACTCTCTATCGAGTCAAGTAGATGATTCATGTTTTTTTTATTTTAATAAATTAATATTCCGTAGCATCCATATCTTTTTTACAATCTTGAAAAGTGTGATTACAACAATAATAATAATTAAAAAATGTATTTAAATAGTTTTAACACTCTCTTTGTCTACCTTTATAATGAGTAATGATGTTTCAGAGACAGGAAATCTCACAATTAGCTGAATTATATTTTTAAACCAATTAATAATGTGGCGTATCATTTGCCATATTTTTTTTTTAATTATTCATTTATTTTTAATTATCACTATATGAATATTATTAATCATCAACTTTTTTATGTTTAAATAATTTATCGGGTTAAATGGAAATACTAAGGTTTAATGACCCCGCCTATAAATGCTGATGAGAATTCCGGGAGACATCGATAAATTTTCCAAGCTTATGTCTGTTGATTGATCTATCTTTGTTCAGCAATTAATTGGGAAGCGAACTCAATTAATGACGTAGTTTGTTTGTGTTACAATAGAGAAATCATTCCACTAAGGTTTTATTTAAATATATTTTTTAAAAACTGTATCAAATAAAAATACATCTAGTAAATGCGAAGATAAAAATATAATGACATAAACCTATTCATAGAGAATTTACTCATTAGTAGCACTCTAATATAATTTTTGCATTAGGAGATCACGAGCCCATCTTCTTCTATTTTAATATTTACATTAAAATATAATCAACATTATTGCAAAATTAGGGAAACAAATCATTGAATTCTTAATTAATACATCATTATATCTTTTTAGAATTTATAACAAAATTGTTACATATCTGACATAGTAGTAAGTCGAAATTGGAACAAATCTCTATAATGGAATTTATTTATGATTTATAATAATAATAATAATAAGGCTTAGCGAACCCGAAGGTTCGATGCCGACACCACCAATCGCTTGTTACACACCTCCCTCCACCGTTCGCCGTCCAAACCCAGTCCCTTCAGATCGGCTTTAATGCAATCTTCCCACCTTCGCTTCGGTCTACCCCTCGACGCTTACCATTCGGCACAGCAAATATTAACCTTTTAGGAATTCTCTCGTTACTAAGCCCAACAACTTTACAAGCCCATTTGATTCGCCGCGATGAAATTACCTCAATTATATTACCCGGATACAGCTCACGCAATTCGGCGTTGTGTAACCGTCTGAACTCTCCGGTTAACTCATCCTTCTTCGGTCCGAATATTCTACGCAATACTTTATTTTCAAAAACCTTAAGACGCTGCTCATCCCTTAATGTAAGCGGCCAAGTTTCGCATCCATAAAGAACTGTAGGCAAGATAATTGTTTTATAGATTCTAATTTTTAAGTTTCGGGACAAGAGGCGCGAACTAAGTAGTTTTGTCACAGAAAAATAACAAGCATTCCCCGCCTTCAGTCTAACCTTAATCTCTTCTTCAATTTCGTTTTTTCTAGTTATCGTAGAACCTAGATACCTAAATTTATCTACCTGTTCAAACATATTACCATCTATATCGATATCACCAGTAGTATCGCCATTTTTGCAGCTAACCATATATTTTGTTTTATCCACGTTTATTTCGAGTCCTAGTTCTTTACCGGCTTTCATTAACGTTGTCGTATTTAGTTTTATAGTTTCAACGTCTTCGCTTAACAGTACCAGATCATCAGCATAGCCCAGCACGGATGTTGTCCCGCCCAGATCCAACCCTTTCTCGGTTCGCATTACCTCCCTAATGGCATGTTCTAATGCCAAATTGAACAGGACAGGCGAAAGAGAATCCCCCTGTTTTAAGCCCGAACGAACCTCAAATTTTTCGGACAAATTATTACCGATTCTAACTTTATTGAGTGTCTCCGTCAAGCACATCCTGACTAGATTTACTAGTTTTTTTGGAATCCCCTGCTCGATTAGAATATTATACAGTTTCTGGCGGTCAATAGAATCGTAAGCCTTTTTAAAATCTATATACAGCTGGTGAACAATACCGTTATACTCCAATTTTTTCTCTAATATTTGCCGTAAAGAAAATATTTGATCAATAGTCGAACGATTCCGTCTAAATCCGCATTGGTAGTCTCCGATAATTTCCTCGGCGTATTCCGTGATTCGACTGGTTAAGATTGTGAATATATTTATAACATACCGGAAGGAGTGAAATTCCTCGATAGTTATTACAATCCGTCCTCGGACCCTTTTTGTGAATCGGAATAAGAATAGATTCTTTCCATTCTTCAGGTAATTTCTCGTTCACCCAGATCTTTTTAACCAACCGATGTATTTTAGAAACTCCAGCTTCCCGCATGCCTTAATTAGTTCAGTAGGAATATTATCGATTCCCGCTGCTTTATATGATTTTAATTTTCCGATAGCTACTTCAACTTCCTCTTTACTTGGTCCTTCTATTAACGGTTCAGCACTCTGGTACTCAGAAGGAGGACACAGATCATAATTTCCCGTATTTAAAATATTGTCAAAGTGGTCCTTAAACTTATTCAATATGTCAACCGGATCGGTCAGAATATTGTTATTATCATCCCTAATTCCAGACGTTACGGGCCCTACATATTTACGTGATCTGTTTATACCTTTGTACATGTCTCTTACGTTATTTTCGATTCTATTAGTTTCTATTTCAATTATTTTATTTTTAAGATACTCCCTTTTTTTATTTTTGAGCAATTTTGTCGTTTCGTTCTTTGAGATTCGGAAGTATTCCAGATTGTCTTCGCTAGGATTATTTAGAGCTTTTAATTTAGCGGCTTTTCTTTTTTCACACATGTTTAAGCAATCTTCATCAAACCACGGTTTGTTATTCTTATTTTCCTTTTTTCCTAGACACGAGTTACCGACCGCTTTAATATTATCTGATCTCTATCCATAACTTGTCAATATCCTCGTGGTCCTCGTCAGGAAGCTCTAAAGCTTCAAACCTATTCTTAACATCTAGCTCGAATTGGTTTCTAATTGATGGATTTTTTAATTTTTCCAAATTAAAATTCTCAAAATCGAAACGGTTTTCTTTTCTCTTTTTTATATTAAGTTTTTGTCGAAGTTTCGCGATTACTAATTCATGATCCGACCCACATTCTGCTCCGCGATAAGACCGTACATTAATTATACTGCTTTGCCAGCTGTGTTGTATCAAGACATGATCGATTTGATTTCGTGTTTGCGAATCCGGTGATGTCCAAGTATATTTATGAATATCCTTATGTTTAAACGTCGTACTTTTAATTATCAGGTTTTTCGAGATGGCAAAGTTTATCAGACGGATCCCATTATCATTACTATATTCGTGCAAACTTTCTTTACCAATCGTCGGAATATAAACTTCTTCCCTTCCTACCTTTGCGTTCGCGTCACCTACAATTATTTTCATGTAGTTTCGTGGTAGTTTATCATAAACCCATTCGAGTTTATCGTAAAATTCACTTTTGACTTCATCGTCACTGTCTTCGGTCGGACAATGTATGTTTATTAATGCGATTTTAAACCAACGTCCCTGAAATGTAGCTACCGAAATTCTATCACTAAAGAATTGTACGTCCCTCAAAGCGGATAGTAATCTACGCCTAATTAGAAACCCGGTACCTAAACAATGATTCCCGCTTCCTCCGTACCAAATAGTGTACTTCCCTTCCCTCATCGAGCCCTCCCCTGGCCAGCGAACCTCTTGCAGAGCCACGACATCCAAATTGTACCCATTTACCTCATTCGCGACCGATTTTAGCCCCCTGCTGTGTTTAAACTCCTTACGTTCCACGTACCAATATTTAAATCCCTATATTTCAACTTGCGCCATGAATCCCCTAAAGCAGTCCCCACCCGGAGACCCGAACGGGGGACTAGTTTACCTCCGGATAATGAGCGTTTTACCTTAGGGAGATCCATGACTTTTTGTGGTGTTTGGTGAACTAAAGATATGTGAGTAGGGCGTTCAATCCTACGTCACACCCTCCAGCAAGTCTGGTGGGCCCCTACCTCCAGCAAGTCTGGAGGTCCCCTCCCTCCAGCAAGTCTGGAGGGCCCCTCTCATTGTTGGTCAGCGAGTCCATCGGACTTAGCCGGGAGGAACTTCCAAGGAATTTCCACCGACCATCCCCACATCCGCCACCCGTGGGACGCTCCCCATACGCGGTAATGAGCCCGCGCGAGGTATTTATGATTTATAGTTTATAATTTTCAACTAATATAAGTCTTTAATTTTAAATGATATAAGTCTCATGAAAATATTTTTATATCTATAAAATATATTTTTATAAACAAAAAAGCTTAAACTTAAAGAATAGTTTATAGTATTTTGTCCCTAAATTTTTGCTTGGGCCATTTACCGCTAAAAGAAAACTTGTTTTAAGAAGTAAAATGTTGACATATTTGGTATTCACATTTAAAAAAAAAAAAAAAAAAAAAAAAAAAAAAAAAAGAATGTCACTAAACATCTTTTTTTGCTTTAAAGTTTCGTGTTTAGTGTTAAAAATTATCATTTATATATTTATTTATGCATAAAAAAAAATGTTCTTAAATAAGAAATAAGCAGTAATTCGTAATATTATTTGTCTTAAATGAATTGAGTAATTCTCATATTGAGAATGTAGTCCAGTAATAAGACTTTTTATTTCATTCCGCGAAGTAATTAATTTAACAGAAATTTTATAAAAAAAGCTTTTATAAAAAATAAAGTTCTATGAAACCTTTAATTGGAAATATCCGATGAAAAAATTATAGTTCCGAAGTAACAGAAAAAAAATGAAAATAAAAGTCCCATTCATACTGGACTGAATAAAAATAAAATGTAAACTTTTCATTTCAAAAACTGCTGTATACTGACCATTAGGTCCCTTAAAAAAAATAGAGAAATTTCGATTTATGTACCTATTGATATGTATTATCACGTATTAAAATCGTTTCTCATGGCTACAAAAGTATAACGATTATTTTTTAAATATATCTCATTTGTAAATATTTTAAAAATAACGTAGTAATTAATAAAAACGTCATAAATGCAACATCATTCGCTGTCTAATTTACCATTCACGTGGAACTGTCATATGTAAATAGGACAGCGGCATATTATATATGAGGTGATCGTGTTGAGAAATTATTGTTCCAATTAACCAAAATGGTTTCTGGAATAATATATCATTTAGTTAGATACAAATTGAACAATATTCGATTGAAATTTTATGGGAATTCTTAATATATTTAACACTACCAGATGTTCCCGTCGTTGACGGCTGTATAGTTAAAATTTGAGAATATTTTTATGAGACTTTGTATTATGGGAGGGAAGGAGGGTCCAAATTCAATTTCATAAAAATGGGTCGGGAGGGAGGCTTGTTTTTAATTTTTTTATGGCGGGGAGTATGGAATTCAAGGTTTCGCAATAGTCATAACAAAAACTTTGTTATTACAATATTTGTTTAGGTACCTTTTGGGGGGCGGGGTGGCCGAATAGGCTAAAGCCTGTGTAACAGCACCGCTAGTTGCCTGGCAACCGGATAACAGAGATTTGAGATGATATAAAAAGTACGAGTTCGCGTCCTGGTGCCGGAGGGGATTTTAAATTCCCTGCCCTCACCCCCCGGGCCAGGGAAAATCCCGTATAGCCTAAAAGGCGAGGTAGGGAAGAACAAAAAAAAAAAAAAAAAAAAAAAAAAAAAAAAAAAAAAAAAAAATTTGTTTAGGTACCATACAACTAAACTGTGTTTCATTTTCATTTATGATGAAGCGAGGAGATTGTGGAGTTGATTAATTAATCAAAAAGAGTTGTAGTTTATCTATTACTTTAAACTCTGCTGAGTTTATAATTGGCAAAATAACCAAAATGACATTGGACATTGTCACCTGCATCCGTGTAAAATTAGAACTTGATCTGAATATTGTGGTGGGCGAAGTGAAATTTTTGGGAGTTTTTTTTCCTGATTTCCGGCTAATCCGTTAATCCTTAAAATTTATACAACAACATTTGCTAGCCTCGGGAAGTTGAATCGAATGACACCTTGAACGGGAAGATCGGAAAAAGTTGAAAAATGAGTGTGTTTTATGCGGCAATGCGTTACAGATGTTCGGTTTTTCGGATTTATACCGTTGAGTAGTGATAATTTTTTTTCATCAGTTGAGTAGTACAATTATTAAATGTGACTGGCGATATAGTAGGTTTGGATGGGAATCGAAGTAACTGCCTAACCGGGATCTCTAGACAAATTACTCAACCAATTAGTCAAGCAAACCTAAATGTAATGTCAAAATTTCAAAAGTCTACCATTAGCCATTGCCGTGCTTACCCCTGACAAAATTTCGTTTTACAATGCGGAAATCCAGACAGACGAAAAAAAATTTAAAAGTGGATTTGGTGTCTGTAATGTGTAAAACGGAAAATATCATAAAATAACCCGTTCTATTCGATGTACAGATAAAACATTTATTTTATTAATATATAGATGTTCTTTAACCTATAAACATATGTTTATTATAAACATTTATTATCAACATTAACCAAGATCTCTAAACAACTTACTCCTGAATTCATAACTTTGGTCATACTCAATATTTTGTTTTCATTTAAAGCCTATGTTTTAAGTCAAGCAAACCTTAATATAATGTCAACATTTCAAAAGTCTGCAATAATCCATTGCTGGGCTTACCTCTGACGAAATTTCGTTGCAATGCGGACATACAGACAGACAAAAAAATTTTTAAAAGTGGATTTGGTATCTGGAATGTATAAAACGGAAACATATCATAAAACGTGTTGATTCTATTCAATGTACAGATCTTTATTTTATTTATATAGATATGTTAACAATAAATTCTAGAATTTAGTAAGAAAACATTAAACAAAATAATTTATAAATAATAGATTACATATCTTCCACCTGCTAATATAGCAAAATGAATTGACTCAGTCTTGTATCAAACTGTTGTGTCTACTATTCTTAGATATCGATTTTCCAATTGTCGGAACGACCTGTAGTAGTTGGCTCAATCATTCTTATCTTTTATGCCTTTCATTCAATTCCGTCATTGATCGCTGATATTGTCACGTCAAAACTCATCGTGGTCAACGAGCTCAGTAACGCCCTTGTTTTTCCTGACCGTATCAATATGACAGAAGGCCATCGGGCATTTTTACATTTTGATAAAGTAAAAACAATTACCTGATGTGTAAATATGAAAGATTTTCCTCACCAAAATGGTTGTCAAAGATATACATTTCATAAACTATAGGAACCACATTTACCTAACTTAATAGAGGCACACTTAATAATAGAGGCATTCGCGCTAAACTTAACCTTTTTTTTGTATTTCTCTTTTTACCGACATGAGATAGAACATATCAAAGACAAGGAACAAAAACACCAGCATATGGCAAAAACATTTACACATTTTAGAAGGAAGGTAGTTAGTGTTGCCCAAATGCGAGACCCAGACGAGTCTTGGTCTTGCAAACTCAGTTTGGTCATGGTCTTGGTCTTGCACAAGAGTCTCGCAACAGTCTTACAGTACTGCATTTTGTAGATAGGAGAAACCTAACTAAGCCTGAATGAAAAATTAGTGGAATTAAATGCAACACTATATTGGTTATACCAATTATTTACATATAATGACTAAGATTGTCGAGTATTAGTAACTATTTTGCCTTAATTTTTTATTAAAAACTTTGATTTTTTTTTACCAGTCCTGGTCTTGGTCTTGCAACAGTTAGGCAGCCTTGGTCTTGGTCTTGCAAAGTGCAAGACCAAGACCGATTTTGGGCAACACTAAAGCTAGTCGACTGTTCTACATATCATCAGTGATAAATAGTCAGGACGCAGTCATTGTACAATTTGTTTTATTCGTGCAAACGTTGTAAGCCAAACATGTGGGTCATCTTCAGGGCTGAAAATTTTAAAATACGATCGGAGTTATAATATTATACGACCGATAATGGTAAATAATAAACCATAGTGATTGATGGTACATGAATCTTAACTATCATTACAATAGACAATATTAAAAATGAAAAAAGTAAACGATGAGAAGGAGTTAGTCGAGGGTGCGGTCAAATAAATAAAAAAAAATTAAAATATATAAATTATTTTAATTTTTGCCGACGTTTCGACCCACTTTGCAGGTCGTCTTTAGGGCGTAGGATGTGGCACTGTGGGAGGCAGTTGAAACACTGATAAACACTGTTTCAACTGCCTTCCACAGTGACACATCGTACGCCCTGAAGACGACCTGCAAAGTGGGTCGAAACGTCGGCAAAAATTAAAATAATTTATATATTTTAATTTTTTTTATTTATTTGACCGCACCCTCGACTAACTCCTTCTCATATTATATCAACGGTCAACCATCTCTACATCATTATGAACAAAGTAAACGTTGGCACAAATAAAAAAAATTGTATAATAACTGGTTCCTGACTAATTATTACCCATTTAAATATTTTTGTTTCCCAACCATAATTTGTGAAATATTAAAACGCACACAACCTCAACAAATAATAGCTGAATCTAAGCTAAAAATTGCTTCGATTATAATTATAATTATTTTTTACTTTCACTTACCTATATATGAAATATATAGTAAGAAAAGTTTAGCGATCGTGAAAATTTTCGTAACTGAGTTTTCAACTGAAATACATGTTTTGAGGTCTTCTGAGTCGAAATAACCAAGTCACCCAAAATGGCCTCTGTGTGCGTGTGTGTGCTAACAGTCTAGCTCAAAAACGAAAAATCGCACGAAAGTTAAATTGCATATTTAATGTTTTTATATGCTAGCGATGTTACAGCAACTTTTTCGTCATAATCAGCTAATAGGAAGTGGCACTTTATATAATGCACTAAACACATTTTTACAATTTTATAGAAAACAGATCCTACGATTTTAAATTAAATCCGTCATATCAGTGTAAAATTAAGCAGTTTTTAATAAAATGTTTTATTCTGATTGATGCGTTTAGCAGGGTTTAAATGGCTAATTTTCAATATTAGCTTCTCCTAAAGTACCTTTAACTTTTTTTATTTGAAACAATTGACCATTTCAGATTAATCTATTATATAAACGATAGTTAAATATAAAATATAAAAAAACTTGATAATTAACTAGGAAGAAATAAGAGATAGTAACAGAGAATAGTTGTAATTAAGGAACCCAAAGGAATACGAGCGCACCCTAGGGATTAGAACACGCTTTCATACGTAACATGAGCTTAATAAAATAAGGACTGCGACAATATTATGTAAATACACATATTCGTTTTCATAAATGCTATTGTCGGTATTATTTAATATTCAATTGAGATTACAGCTATATAAATATTAAAATTTGTATATATAAAGGTACTTATACAAATAAAAATACACACAATGAAATATAAATCAATACAGCATTTATAATTTTTACTTTCACTTCTCCTTTGTCGGAAAATACTTATTTCTGTTAAGAAGGTGGTGGTAAGCGAAAGTTGTGTGATGCGCGCATCGCACCAGATTTTTTAAGTGTAGCGTGGTAATCAATTTTATAATAATCTGGGAGATGAATAATTTTATTATTATTCAAAACACTAATAAGTGAAAGTGTATCCATGATAAAATTCGTTCAAGGAAAAAAAAAAAAACGATTTTGACTTCTTTTTTTTTGTTTGTGGAATTAATTCTACAATTTGTAAATATTTTGAGTCATATGCGAATACATTTCAAATCACTTTTCACCTTTTAATATTATGTCAGTATTTTACCCATTAATGTACCATAAATGAAAAGTTGAATTTTTTTTAAAGAGAAGAATTGTCTATACAAGTTTCATCAATACGGTCTTAGGAAAAACCTTTTCCTGCTGTTTTCCAACCTTATAACTCAGGGTCAATATCTTACACAGATCTGAATCCTAAGAAGAAAAAATAAATAAATAAATAAAATTAAAGTAACAAAGTCAGTCTATCCTTTTAAGAGATACACCAACCAATGGACGAAAAGGCATTTTAAGGGGCTTTGAAATGTATAGATCTGTTGAAAATTGCATATTTAATTTGCATAATTTGCTTAGATTATTATACTTTCCTTACATAAGAAAATACATTAGAAAAGTATCATATAAATCAATATATATTTTAAAATATCTTTTTAGGACTTGAATTCTATTAATAATTATAATATAATACATTTTATTCTTAACTTAGGTTATCTTTTAACAACATTTCAACCAAATAATTTGAACTGTTGACCCTTAAAATTAATTAGGCTTAAAATGAGGCTTTTCTCCCTTGAAAGTAGGCCGAAGTACTTAAATGTCTATGAGAGAAAATGATCTTACATTAATAAATCTTTGTATTAATATTGCCTGGTAGGAAATATAATGTCTATCCGAATAATTTATACGTTATAGTTAAACGATGTTATAGTCAGGCAAGTGTGGTTAATAAATCTTACAATCGTAATCGAGGTAACGGCTATTATCGGAGTAATAAAACAGGGACTTTATTACAGTTTTTATAGTTGCGCAAATATCCGGTGGATAAGGGTTTTCTATATATGCCATATTTTCATTACCATTCTTGTGTGTGTGTTTTTTTTATTATTACATTTACAAAATAAAATTTCGATTCACAAAACTTCACAGAGGTCTAGTGATGATAATGTCAAAGCAGGACATGTAGACATAATTTTCACTTATAACTTGTCCCTTCCACCCACCTGAATTATATTATTAATTTATTACAATAATAATATTATATTGCTTTTAATGGTTGTTATCGAAGAAAAGTAGAAATATATATAAGAAGAAGGAAAGAGAGGAAAAAAGTAAAGTCTAGAGGCCCTAACTTTTAAGTGATATCCATCGAGTATTGAACGGGAGCGAGAATAAGACCAGGTCAGAATTCCAAGCATGAGTTAGTCTTTTATTTTATACTGTGTAAATAATAGTTTAAAAAAAATAATGAATTAAGTAATTTGACTAAACTATATAAAAACTAGCAAATTCTATCTTCGTGATGGTTATGAAAACATGAGAACCTTATACTCCAAGTAATATACTACGTCAGAAAATGTAACATTTTTCATACTGACAAATCTGTATTCAGTAAATATTAATACAGTTAATAACAACCCTTTAATTGCATCCCAAGCTCTCCAATCACATATTACAAACCTTGAAGAATGGTGTCAGAACAGGAGAATAAAAATAAATTCCAATAAATCCCATCAAATTAACTTTATTCGTAAACCACGTATACAACTTCTTGTCCTAAAACATCCTTCAATGATATTTCACTTGTTCCTGTTGAACAAATCCGCTACCTAGGACTCCACTTGGATAATCGTCTCACTTGGAATCCGCATACTAGACTGAAACTGCTCGACGTTTCCGACTGCTCCAACACCTACTAGACAAACCCTCTAGACTTTCATATAATTACAAAAGATTCATCTACTTAACCATAATAAGACCTATATGGACATACGGAGTTGAGCTTTGGGGGTCTACCAAACCATCTAATTCCTATCGTATCCATTCCTTACAATCCAAAATCCTCCGTAAAATCCTTAATGCTCCCTACTTTGTCACAAATAAAACCATTCATAATGACCTTACTATTCCATATGCCGCTGATTTAGCCCGAGCCAGATACCTACTCTGATAAACTCCAGTCCCATCCGAATCCACTTGTTTCCAGCCTTGCTTCTTCCTCGATTCCTGATAATCCTCCTAGGCTCTGAAAAGAAGATGGTATCGTGATCTTTTTACCTACAATTAAATAGGGAGTGCTACCACTGGACCAGTGGTAATACCAAGTCTGTTCAGGTCATTATTTCTAATTTGTGCATTTTTACTCGTTGTATTTTTCTTTTTTTTTTTTTTTTTGAGGTCCTTAGTTCATTTTTGAAGTTTGGCCATTTAACGCTGAAACGTCCTGTAAATATATCTGTAATTCAATTGCTAGCTTGTGCATTTCTAACATTTTAATTTCAAGGCTCGATAATCATGTAATTTAATTAATTCTTGATTATTTTCTTATGACGTACAAATGCCACCGAATTGTTCATTATAATTATTCTAAGGAGACTAGATGGCTCAGAATAAAATTTACTTTTCTTCTTTCTCCTCTTTTAAAAATCTGTTACGGAGAAAAAAAAAGACATAACTGGATTTTAAAACTTTTTTAAAATTAAAAATATAATAAGTTTCTTTTTTTTGTTATCCGAAGTTTCCAAGGGATTATTGAGCTATTACACTAGATTTAACTTTTTCACAGATTCCTTCTTAGAAGATTATTATCATAAATAGAAATATTTTATTTTTTAATCCTCGATTACCTGGGAATCATCCACCACCATGTACATGGGACCGGAAAGGGAGAGAGTTTGTTCATGAAGGACAATCATGTATATATTACATTTTTATATTATTTATTGAACACGTCCATTGTATTTTATTTATTTGTGTATGTATTTTATGAATTAGGTTAGGTTTGAGGTCCTTAGTTCATATTTTCAGTTTCGCCACTTAACCCTGAAACACCCTATATAAGAGCTTGTTCACATTTAAGCAATATACGATAAATAGGTATCATTATATTTTATATATTTATACTCTTAGTAAGTGAAACAACTGTAAACCGAGGCTCTTTTGCATCAAACAAATAGACCTTGAGTGAATAAAATAATAGATTATAATCTATAATATTATTATACTAAGCATCATAAGCTCAGGCTAATCATAAGCTAATCACTTAATAAGTCAATTGTTACTTCAACGGTTGTGTATGAGGCTTAGCTAACTGTGAGTGTTATGATAATACTACATTGTATAAAGAACAGATATGTTTTGCCGATGTTGCTTATAGATTAAATGGATTATGGGAAAATGATATCTACATAATTTGAAAGATTTCATTGTTGTATAATAGTATATTATATTTTATTATTTAATTTCTTTATGTTTTTTCTTCCCATTTTTTCCCCACAGAATTATCTCTTTTTTAAAAATCCGAACAGATTTACTGGAACAATATTTTTATTATCATTAATAAATTGTCTGTGTATACAGTTAGAATATTGTACTATATTGCATAAAAGGATCAAAACAAAAGTTACAAGCGTGAAATTATTCACATAAGTGGCAGATAAAAAAAACGATTTAAATGAAATAATAAAACATTTATTTCCTCATTTACATCAGCCGTATGTGTAAAAGTGTTATATTTTTTTCCCAAATAAAAAGTTTAAGTGAGAAAGTAGAGAGGGAGGAGAGATAGGAAGAGGGTATTTTCGGAAGGGGGAAACGTCCTAATTAAGAGTTAATTAAGACTAATGAGAACAAAAAAACTCCCTTTGCTTAAAATAACCTAGCAGCCGATTCAAGAATAATTTGTAGTAAATTATGTTATTAATTTTAATTGCTCATTATTATATTTAATTAGTTGTATGTTAAAAATTATAAACAGATATATTTTTTATTTTCTCTACTCTCTCTCTCTCTCTCTCTCTCTCTCTCTCTCTCTATATATATATATATATATATATATATATATATATATATATATATATATATTTCTTTATTTTATTTTATATTATTTTATTATATATAAATTTCTTTCCCTACATATTAACAGTTATTATAATTTTTTTAATTTTTATATTCCATCACTACAATGCTTTACCTATAAAATAGATTTTACTTTCCTTTCTAATTTCATTCAGTGATTATTATGCAATTATTTTAGCTCCAATATTGTAGTACTGAACCCCTATTACCCAACTGTCCTCGTTAATTTATCCTAAGAGCTTAATTAATACTTAATGTATTGCATGTATTTTGTTATTATTCATTGTAATAAGTCTTTTGACCAGATTTATAGTTAATATATATGAACAATACTGTTATTCTAAAGGGACCTAGTCCCAGAATAAAGATGATTTTTCTATTTCTATTTCTATATTTATATATATATATATATATATAGACTATAATTTTCTATTTTTGCTACTACAAATCATAAGTACGGTATTTTGTACCGTATCATAAGGTTATTTTTTGTAACATTATGTGTTAACTGCATTAACTTGAAAAAGGGAATTGGTTAGAACCTGAAGATTCTTTAATACACAAAATTCTATTTGACATGCTGAATGACTAAATATAGCACCAGACATTCAATAAATTTAAACATATAATTAATAATAAACCTTCAATTATATTTTCCTCAAAATTATTTTCTTTAAAAAAAAACACTTTACGTTACATAAAACAATTATCAGTAGTTACATAAGTTATTTTATCGATGATTACATAATCATCTAAAATAAAACTTGGTGTTATGGAATAGTACATACAGTTATGGAATAGTACATATAGTGGCTCACATTCAAAATGATACACCTGGATAATGAAATTTTTAATTTATACTACATTAAAAACAATAATATATTGTAATTAATAACCATCCTAGTTTATATGTTTTAAGTTCTATCCTTACATTATGTTACTTGGTGTGGGGATATATGACTGCTTTTGGTGTAGGGTATGTTCACCTTGTAATGGAAAAGTTTACATGGTATAGTGAATAAACATGTTTACATAGGCATTTTGAGAAGGAACTTGAAAGAAACTGTTTAAAAATTGGGCTAAAAAACAAACTTCGTTTTAATGAGGATAATAATTCTAAACACTCTGCCATGTCATTTAAGGAATGGTTGCTTTATAACTGCTACATTGTTATAAAAACAACATTACTTGTAAGCAAAAACGGAGGTAGTGATTAGAAAACACAAAATTTCTATCAATGGAGATTTTAAAAAATATCTCCTCGAAGAATAGAACAAGCTAAGCGAGGAAGCATAAAGAAATTGGTCAACTCCGTTACAAAGATATTGAAAGAAGAGGTAGAAAATAATGGCTTGCCTAAAAGATATTGAACTAAATTAATAATATTTAAAAGTTATTAAGAAGCGAGGTGTATCATTTTGAATGTGAGGTAAAATTATCCTGTTTTTTATATATATATTTTTTAAATAATCACCGTTGAATAATTTTATTTTCTTGAGTTTGAATATATATATATATATATATATATATATATATATATATATATATATATATTTTAAAATTTTATTTATGATATTTAGAACTGTATTAATATAAAAACATCAAGTAAATGAGTACACTGAAATATAATCATATGAAAACACTTGTTGTTAAACAATCCACTGGTAGCATTCTAATAATATGTGTACAAAAGAAGATCACGCGGCTTTCTTCTTTTCAGACTCCTCAGTGGATTATCAGGAATCGGAGAGAAAGCAAGCTTAGAAACAAGTAAATTCGGGTAGTTATGAAGTTTATTATGTAAGGATAGATTGGGCCAAATTGGAGACATATGGAACCGAGAAGATCTTTATGGATTATTTTATTTGTGACAAAGTAAAAAGCATTTAGGATTTAACGAAGGGTTTTAGGTTGTAAGGATTGGATGCGAGAAGAATTCGATGGTTTAGTGAAGCCTTATAGCTCAACTCTAATATTCAGAGCCGATACTTATCAATGATTTTATTAAACTTTTAGTAAGGTTTTAAAAACGACTTTTGCTACCTTTATAAGAAATTTATTTCCGTTTGATATAACATTCATAAAAATATATCGCTCTCGAGAGCGGTAAAAGGGGTCTATAATACCGCATTATAATATAATTATATAGTATATAGTATAATACATTATGACATATGATTTAAATTAATACTTCACTGTATTTCTTCGAAATTTTCCATTTTAAAATATTAAAAAATTATTTTTCATGGGACTGTCCTATACATTTTTCAAATAACCAAAGCAAGAAATTATAAAGTTTTATTTTATTTGTTATTTATTTAATGAAATTTTCAACAATACAACTAGTAAAAATGCATACATTAGATATAATGACATGAACGGACTTGAAAAGATACTGCCCAGTGGTAGCATGCCCTATTTAATTCTAGGTGAGAAGATCACGAGGCCATCTTCTTTTCAGACGCCTCGGGGGATAATCGAGGAATCGAGGAAGAAGCAAGGCTGGAAACAAGTGGATTCGGATGGGAATGGAGTTTATCATGAAAGGATAGGTATCTGGCTTCGGGCTAAATATGGAACATTAAGGTCTTTATGAATGGTTTTATTTGTGACAAAATATGGTGCATTAAGGATTTCACGAAGGATTTTAGATTGTAGGGATTGGATATCAGAGGTATTCGATGGTTTGGTGGAGCCCCGTAGCTCAACTCCGTAAGTCCAAATAGGTCTTATTATAGTCATGTCTTTTGTAATTAATTAGAAGCCTAGATCGTTTATCTAGTAAGTGTTGGAGTAAGCGGAAACGTCGAGGTGTTTCTTGTCTTTTCAGTCTCGTATGAGGATTCCAAGTGAGACGTTTTTCAAGGCGAACATATTTAAAATGAGATTATAAAAAAAAATTGATGAATAGTTTCGGGTTTTATTTATTTACTGTTTATATAGGAGAGAACGAAATTCCTCAGATAAACACAGTACGTTACCTAGGGCCCACACGTCAAAATGAAACGACAGACCTTAAACAAGCGACTGAAAATACTGTACTCACTCTTTTCCAAATTGAAATTGAAACTTCGAAAAAAACTAAATACATACACTTAACACCTACTCAAACCCATCTGGACATACGCATCTCAGAATTACAGTTCGGCAAAAAAGACGCACTTACGAAAACTACAGTCATTTCAATCCAAAATTTTACGACTTATAACAGGAGCTCCGTGGTACGTCAACAACAATACTTTACATAACGGCTTACGACAACCAACTATAGACTAACACATACGTAATCTCTACTCTCGTTTTCATCTCAAACTACACGGAAACACAAAAAGATTTATAACCGACATGGCTACGACTGACATGCCCATCAGGAGGAGACTAAAAAGGAGCTGGATGAGAGATCTTCTCACCTAAATCAAACAAATAAATAAATAATGACCAGGAAGAGGTGCTGGTGGGTACTATCCTTCCTCATGCCTTTCATGCCTATCCTCATCATCAGAACACGTCTGCTGATAGCCAACACCATGACAGGTGCGGATAAATAATTAAAGAGAACAAAAATATTAATACTGAAACTATTATAGTATTTTTTCCTATTATTGTACGATGTGTATCAATTTCCCTGTGAGCCACTGTATATTTATATGGTATCTTCTATTTAAAGATTTTTGATTTCCGATGAGATTTTTCATTAAGGGTATAGGAAACGGAGAATGAACGAATCTGTCCGGTAAAAAGATAAGGTAGAAATATGGACCCTCACTAAGCTGAATAAGTTGGAAAGGAATTGCTACTGAGCTGGATCGTAAAGGTACTTTTTTGCTCTTCTAACTTTAGCCTGATCTCTTTTTCTCTTACTTTTAGGAATGATTTATTTAAAATTGTGAATAGCTCAAATGGAATGGTTCGGTAAGAAAATCTACAGCTGCATGTAAAGTAATAGCCGCAAAGACATAATTGACATTTTTTTTAATAGATTTTTTTTCTTATTTAAGAGAACATTCGTTTTATATTTTGATGGACCCTAAGTATTTTATTCACAATAATTTAAAATTGATTTAAATAACAGTCGTAATTATTTATTGGAGACTTGGTGCATATCTATTCCGTGAGATTTATTATTATTATTATTTTTCCTCTTTATCTGTTTTATTTCTTAATACGTTTAGCTAAGCAGCGATTATTTTGTTTAATTTCTTATTATTTTTAATATTCTACCTACACTACTAGGTAAGGAAAGTATTGCGATCGGGTCAAATTTCGGATATGCGGTTTTCGACGGATCTATACGTTTCAGAGCCCCAACAAAACTACATAAAAATCGATCATATTGGACAACTACTAACGAAGTTGCAGCTATTCAATTTTCAACGTAAGATTACTGGTTCAGAAAGCGGTGAATGAGGGAAAAAATATTACTAATTGAAAGTAAGAAAATCTGTTGCCCGCATCACACAAGCTTCACTATTTCTCCTACTTTTAACAGAAATTATTGTTTGACAAAATGGCAAAAAGTTTTTGATCAGCAATATTAGAGGGTATTGAAATTTTTACACTGATCTACCTTAAGCCGGTTTATATTGCTTTAGTTTATCAAATAATTCTTACTCAAATCTTTTCGTTGATCAATTTTCAGGAAAATAAATGTAATTCAATTTTTTTTTGTTTCTTGATGGACATATCTAAAGATATAAAACGTTTTCTGCAATAGGTAGAAAAGTCATGTGAGTGGACACAACAGATTTTTTTTTTATGTAGTTCTGGAATTTTGTAAATAGTTTTATTAATTTTGATTTGTATGTAGGGTGTCTCATTTCTTAATAGCCAAACTCTGGAGGGATTTTCTGGATACAATTTTCAACAAAAAAGTTCATTTGATTAAAGAATTAAAACAAATGTTGTGTTTTTCTTAAGGTGGTCATATTTTTATTAAAAAAGAAGGCATCACAACAAAATTATTAAATCCCAAGTTCACCATTGTAAAGTACATAAAATTTTCTTTGAGAAAACAGTTATTAAATTTATTAAGGTCAATGATAAAAGGTATTTTCAGGAGGTCTAATACGGTCATTTTTTGTGATAAAATATTTCCGAATTTCCTCATTATGGCGGGTGGTGGGGGCAGATCAGAAGATCTAGAAGATAACTCTTAATCCGTACGAGCGAAGGTACACTCACCCTCATTCCAGCACAATTATTAACAGAGACATCTCAGGTAAAGAGATGTATTAAGCTTGCATAAAAATGGTAAGCTGTTAATTCATTAAAAGACAGTCCACTGCATAAATGTAGAATGCTGTCAATAAGAACTCATGAGAGTTATTTGCCTTGACTTAATTTAAAATATGAAAAATTGCCTAAACAGGCACTGTACCTACAGCAGTACAGCGGTCGTATTAGGCCTCTTGAAAGTCCATTTTATCATTGACCTTAGTAAATCAAATCACTGTTTTCTCAAAAAAAAAAAAAAATTACGATGGTGTACTTAGTATTTAATTATTTTTTTCTCTTTAATTATTTATCCACACCTGTCATGGTGTTGACAATTAGCAGATATGTTCTGATGATGAGGATAGGCATTAAAGCCATGAGGAAGGATAGGATCCAGCAGCACCTCTTCCTGGTCATTTTTTTTTTTTTTGATTTAGGTGAGAAGATTTCTCATCTAGCTCCTTATTAATCTCCTCTTGATGGGCATGTCAGTCGTAGCCATGTCGGTTATAAATCTTTTTGTGTTTCCGTATAGTTTGAGATGAAAACGAGATCAGAGAGTACGTATGTGTTGGTCTATAGTTGGTTGTCGTAAGTCGTAAAATTTTGGATTGAAATGACCGCAGTTTTCCTAAGTACGTCTTTTTTGCGAACCATAAATCTGAGAAGCGTATGTCCAGATGGGTTTGAGTAGGTGTTAAGTGTATGTATTTAGTTTTTGTCGAACTTTCAACTTCGATTTAGAAAAGAGTGAGTACAGTATTTTCAGTCGCTTGTTTATAGTTTGACGTTTCATTTTGACGTGTGGGCCCCAGGTCATCTTTCTGTCGAAAATTAGTCCTAGGTATCGTACTGTGTTTGTCTGAGGAATTTGGTTCTCTCCTATATAAACTGTTGGTCACATTTCTGACGTGTGGTTCTGTTCTTATTAAATAAAACGTGACCACATTAAGAAAAAAATGGTCTTAACTTCTTTTCCATTAATCGGCCTATGTTTAGGTTTGATGACCCTAAATTGATGTTACTCCCCCCCCCCCTTCATGGGGTACATGTAAAGTACCAGCCAGGTAGGTAACACTATACGACGGTGGGGCAGTCTGCACAAAAATTAGTAGTAGTAAGAGAAAAATGGGCGCCTAGCACGAGAAGACGTCTTTTTTCTCCCCTCTTCAATACCTAGGAATTCATACGCTGTTCTACCATGGGAAGAGGCATGGAGTAGAACACCGAGACCCACCGGACACATGGAGGTGAGGAATTACTGCAGCCGGCCGACCACCGATAGCGACCACCTCAATCACCAAGTAAAAGATTGTAACATTATACGCCAAACCCCCATCTATATTCAATGTTTAAATATAATTATAGTTCATTAAATACAGTCCATTAAGTTTCTTTCAAATACCCAATCATTTGTACCGTGTTATATTAAAAATGATGGTACATCCCATTTCAGTCTATATATCAAATTAATTTTTTGTGTGGAAATTTTGTCTATAATCACTCATCAGAATTTGACCATTAAGAACTGAGAGGCCCTGTATATTTTTATTTTATTTATCTTTTTTTTGTCTATTTATTTATTTAATGTTATAGTTCTTGTGGCAGAAGTAATTTTTTCGTCAGTAACATTCTTTTATTCTCAAGGAACTTCGATCCAGAATAAAGTTATTTTTTTATTTATATTTAAATATCTCTTTATATAGTAAATGACTTTACTATGTATAAATTTTAAAATGTTAGAAAGATGTAGTTATTCAATCACTAAATTTCATATAAAGTTCATAAAAATGAACGAGTCTAAGAGCCAATTTTTTCATTTACACTTAAACATCACTCTTGTCCTCCACTGTTCTTTAATAATATCGCTCTACCACCTTCAAAAACTGTACGATATTTGGGTCTCCACTTGGACAAACGACTGACATGGACATACCACATAAAACAGAAAAGAAAAGAACTTAATCAGCGATACGGACATCTTTCTAGGCTGCTTGACAGACGTTCTAAATGATCTGTGACTAATAAATTAACTATTTTCAAAGTCCTCATTAAACCACTTTGGACATATGGCATCGAACTATGGGGAACAGCAAAGAAATCAAATATAAAAATCATCCAGTCATTCCAGTGAAAAGTCCTTCGGAAAATTGTAGACGCACCCTTTTATGTTTCAAACCTCACGTTACACACAGACCTTAACATTCCTTTCATCGCAGCAACTGCCACTGACCGCTTTAATAATTTTCATGACAGACTGACTCTAAATTCCAATCCACTTACTCAAGCTCTATCCAAATCCATATAATCCGCCCAGAAGACTGCTGAGGCGCTGGCCAAGAGACTTATTGCATTGTCTTTTTTTTTGTGTGTGTTATTATGTATGTGTTATTTTACTACTGCTTTTTTTTTAGTTATTACAATTATTTTTTTTATGCTATCATTTCTTCTCCTTGATATCATATTTGCTGAAAACCGAGGTGGATGGCAAATTTATTGTGAGCCGGGAATATGTATAACTAATAAAAAAAAATTCATTCACTAGTCAATTTATAAAATTAATGCTCATTCTTTTTATAATTATCTATAAAAACAAACTTACTAATATATTGATCTATGTACGCTAAAAGGTCCTATACTAAGGAGAAAAAAAAAATCATCGAATCAACTCTGTCGTTAGATTTTCGGTTAAAATAATTGAACGAAGTCCCATTGGTTTCAACTCAGCAATTAGTGGGAAGATTTATAAGGCTGCACGACTTCATGATTTGGCGTGACCTAGAACGATCTAACCGGTTTCGCCACGGTTCTTCCCGAATTATTCGAACTTGGACGAAATCATTCAACTAAAATAGTTTCGTTGAAATATTCACCAGGATTCGGAGAGAATGAAATTACGCGTAAATTAAAAACAAGGTTCGCTGTGTGTGGAAATTCGCTATAAAAAAATTAAGAGAAAAAACACAAACAAATAATTAAAATACTTGCTAATATCAGATAGATAATTACTCAACAGATTCGTTAAAAAACATGTGGAAAAGCTTAAAAAACCTTTTTTTTTTCATAAAACAAATAACCATTTTTTTAAATGTATTAGTTTAACGTTTAACACTGCTATATTTCCATCTTTACTTGACTTAAAAAATAACAAAAAGGTACCGAGTTGGTAGAAATTCTATATCATGAATATGATGAAAAATGTGGTAAAAATAATTAAAATAGTAGCTGACCAATTTTTTCAAATAATAAAAACACACTAAACAATAACTTCGTATTTTATCATGAGTAAATTTTATAATAAAATGTTAGGAAGCCATATTCATCTTAGTTAATTAACTGATGAATTAAGTCGTTCTTAATTTATTATTAAACTCATTAATCGATCTTATATTGAACTGTTGAAAAGATTCTTCAAAATAACACAAATATATGGAAGTAATTTTTTAAAAAATTAATTTTATTTATTTAAATTTTTGTATGGTTCTTAAAATATTAATAAAACCATTTTTGATCTTAAATAAATTAGTATCATTAAATAAACTATAACTATACTATGCCTTTATTTTATATTCAGTATCAAAATTTAAAACAACATGTTACTTTATATACATTTTTTTTAAATATTAAAAATAAATGATAAATGTGATGAGGAAACTATTCCTCTTGATATATACGTAGGCATATATCCCAGATGTTTCTATCAAAGCAATGTCAGATTCAGATTCATTAATATTTATTAACAATTAATTCTAATTAATATAGCCTTTGAATGATACAGATAGCTTCCTTTAATATGAGATAAAATACGTTTGTTAAATGAGATAAAAGTTAATTAAATAAATTAATCGAAATGATAAATATAATTAATTAAAATTCCAGTAATATAATTTTTAATCATTTTATTATTTCATTTGAATTAAATTATGTATACTTTGTAGATTCTAATGTTCTTTAATTGAATTTGATATATTTATTTATATATACCATTATTGTTGAGTAATATAATTAAATATATAATTATATTGTTGAAGCATAATATATATATGCTCAGTTGCCTTTGACCTATTGATGGATGGATGTAGGGAGGCAGTTTAAATAATGCAAAAGTAGAGAAGTTTTCCTTTATAGTATATTATTATTATAATATTTTATTTTATTTTTTTCTTGTTATTAAATTTATTTTTATTACTTTTCATTTTATTTTGCAATATACTAGATTTTTCTTCAATAAAATTTTTTTTTTTTGTATTAAATTTTTTTTCTCCATTGTTTGTATTTTGTTTTACTGAATTAATTATTTTTTTTAAAAATAATAATGAAAAACAATTTAAATATATTATATATTGTAAAAATGCAACACATATAACATGTAGTGTGCCTAATTATATGACAAGCATGGCTCAAGTAAAAATCACATAAGGAACTCTCCTTTTTTGGGGGTTATCATAGAAACAAAATAATAAAACAAATAAAAAAAAGAAAACTGTAGTTCCTTTCAGGAATTATTTGTATGCATTTCTGCAAATCAATATAATTTTGCATTTTTATTAGAAACCTGAATATTTTCTGTTGATAACACAGAGCAGGTAAAATTTTATTAGAGTTTCGTAGCTACAAGAAATATATATACATATATTTGGTAGCTCCTCATGTCATCCATATAATTCCACCATTATTATGCCAATAATAATGTTAATGCTAAAGAAATTTTCTTAAATTCAAATTTTTAATTTGGTTCTACTATCTAGAAATGGAAACTTATGCTAATTATGAAGGTCATGTTTATATTTGACTATCTTTCAATTAATCTCAATTAGTGGATTCATGATTTAGTAATCCCATACTCCTCTGACTTATTCATGGACTAAGGGCATCATTATACTTGCCAATGGATTTTGTCTTCCATGCTTCATCTCTACAGCGTTTGTGTTTGTGACCAAAAGTTTAATCCCTTTATTATTGGCAATGTTTTACAATTGTATTTAAAATTCACTTGAAAATCAATAGAAGTGATATGATAACAAGTGTTGATTGAAGAATGTCTTGTAGCAATACTTTAATACAACTCATATTTAATATTTCCATCTTCTTTTCAGGGGAAGGATTACAAGGATTATGATATAAGATTTCAGACAAGATTCGGATAGTTATATGATCTTGTTGGGTAATTAGGTACAATGAATAGGGACTTTGGTTAATTTATAAAGGGTTTAGCTTTGTATTTTTAAAAAAGAAGCTCAGATTAGAACATTTGGTACCTGCTTGTATTACATGCTTCTATCTGATTTAAACCATTTTTAATAGTTTATTGAGGCGTATTTTAGTAGGTGATATGCAAAAGTATCTAACGAAAACAAGGTTGTTGATTATAACAGATATCGATTTCATAATCATTTAAAAAAAAACATAATTATTAAATGAAGATTTATCATGGAAGGTCAAAATTATATTATAACCACATATGTTTTGGTCGAAGGAAGCATTTTCTACTTTATTTTTATATGTAATTTTTATATATTTTAATAGTCAGCTGTAAACATTATTTTTATCAAATTATGACATCCGTCTAAAAATTAGTAAATGGCTTTATATTATTGTGACCCATAAATTTTTATTTACGAAAATTCCTTAAAATGGAAAGTTTCTACAGTAAATAGATTAATTTAATGAGATAATAAATACTCATTTCGTTTTCATTTTAATTATTAGATAATTAGATTTTATAAAAAATCAAGAAAAAAAGATGATCTACAAACATATTGGGCCTTTTGGCATGTATAACCTTGTTATTTTGATGTTGGTAGCGGAGATCATGCTAAAGATAGCAATGTTTTTGTATACCATATTTTTCATTTAATTTTTAAATTACATGAGCGTCTTCCATAGTGCCCTCCATCAGTTTCCACTGGTTTCAAATAACAGTGACGCGGCTGAGAGAGAAGCACTGGGATCTCCTGGAGTCCTGCCTTGGCTTCCACGTCGGGGAATAAGGCATGACTCTGAGTCCCCTGAGGATGAATGTAAATATTGTACATAGGTGTGAATGTGATTTATTTACTTTAATTTCATCTAGCTTTTATCTATTATTTCATTATTTTTTTTTGTACACAGGCATACCAATTTACTTATTTTATTTTTTTTTATATTTCTTTTTCTTTATTATTGATATTAATTGTATGTACATATTGTGTGAATAAATCGTGTAGCCTTAATATTAACGCCCTTCAATGCGGCAGAATGTATTAATATTCAAAGAATATAAATAATATAAAGAAAGTTAAAAAAAAAAAATTAAATCAAATTATCTTAGGATTCCAGTAGAAAGCAAATGAGTGTGCATGATTTTTTTATAAAATCATTAAGTCAACTAAATTTACAGTTATTCTGATCGAAAATGACCAATTTCAGAGTATTTTTGTAAATATAAAAAATAATAGATTACAAAGTTTTAAACGGATGTTAATAATTTGATATAAAAAATTGGTCTATACTACGGACTATAATAAATAAATATAAGTGTGCATTATTAATTCAAAATCTATGTAAATTTAGTGCAATTATCAATGTCCGAAGGAACATTGTTGGCAGAGCTGGCGGTAAATCAATAGAATTAATAAAAATATCTTGGACAGGTTTCGAAACCCTGCAATCAAATGAAGTCATGCTAAGCAGGTGGTTCTAAGTCATTGCCGCTAGGCGCTAAGCATCTCTCTCCAAAGCAAAGCGATATTGAGGACTTCCATTACCCCATGTAACTTGTGCTGGAAGCAGCGACTGACTGGGGAGGCTTCGCCCCCCACTACCTAACCCCCCCTTCTCCCAGGCACAATGCTCAGCCCCCTCTCACCTTTGGAATGCCCTGCAAGGTGGACATCAGGTCTCGTGGTTGAAATAATATACCGTAGTAAACAAAACTGTTGTCCGCTGCTTATATGATTTTTTTTTTTATAAATGGATACGTTATTTATGTTATTCCTATCTAATTATATTTCAGATCATTGCCCAATGTACATCTGTTGGAAGACAATACGATTTTACAGCCCGAAATATATAACATATATGTATATATTATTTTTTTATACAAATGACTTTAATACATACATATATTAATATATATATATATATATTATATATATATATATATATATATATAGAGAGAGAGAGAGAGAGAGAGAGAGAGTGCTACCAATGGGTAGTTTCTCAACAAGCGTGTTTCATGTTATTTTATTCCTCTGTACACATTTACTTGATGTATTCATACTAATACAGTTGTAAATATCATAATAAAAGTTTTTTAAAAAAATACATACATATAATATATATATATATATATATATATATATATATATATATATACACACACACAAACAATATAATATACATTAATTTTATGTATATGAGCAATAATAATGTTTTTTTCATGATGTATTCTTTTGGAAATATACTTTTTATTCATCATTTCAGAAGAAGAAGAAGGAAAATTTTATTCTGGGACGTTTATTCCCCAAAAAATAACGAACATGTAAAATGATAGTTACATTATAATATAGATTTGTCTGGCACATAATGGCTGGCAAATAATAATTAGGTTACAAAGTTGTGTAAAATAAAAATAAAGTGCTTTTCTAAATATACATATAATATGATGAATTTTTGTATTTATATTTTTTTAATTTGTTTATTTAGCCTCTACCCCTAAGTGTCATTGGCTTAATGTTTCCATTTTATATTCGTTGATAAAAGTGAATATTCTTTAAATATTTGAACAGTTTTTCTATTTCATTCTCCCCCATCTTGCAGAATTTCTTTCATTTCCGTTCCCATTTGAAATTTATTCCTTATATTAGTGTACTTTCTACATTCTAATAATATATGTTTTACTGTTCTGGGTACACTAGGCAATGTGTGCAAGTTGGAGCTTCTAATCGTCACAGGAGGTATCCATGGGAAAACTCACAGTGCCCAATTCTTAGGCGACATAGTATCACTTCTTCTCGTCTAGACTTTCTGTTTGATGTGTTCCATTTTATACATTTGGTTTTTATTTCCTGAAGTTTTGCCGAACTCATTTCCCATTCAATGTTCTATTTATTTTGAAAGGAGAAGGCAAGCTGGTGTGTCCAATCTTCTTGAGGAATAGCATCAATCATTGTGGTTTGTGCAGTTTCTTGATGCTGAGCAGAGTTGGCAGCAGCATCGGCTCTCTCGTTACCCAGGATACCACAATGTGATGGGGCCCAGATAAGGACTATGTAGGAAATTATAGCTAAATGTTTTCACGCGGCAATATAAATAATATTTTTGAATTAACAGTAGAATCAAATTGATAACATATTTAATTCTTATTAATATTCGGAAGACTGGTGGATGAGGGGATGGAGAAACAATTGGTTTTTAAATGAAGTGAATGATGAGGTTTTGCGTATGGAGGTGGCTAAGGAATTCCAAAACAAGGTAGCAAGCATTATAAGGTTTTTTTTTTCTTCAAAATGAACTGTTTCTTGAGAAAAAATATACAGGTTTGTGGGCAGGGATCTCGCATTGAAAAAAAATGGACAGAGAAACGAGGGATGAACAAGTCAAGAAGGTATGAAGGTTTTCTGGTTGTAAAGATTTGGAAAAATAATACACCTAGGAAATATTGCCGTATTTAGTATGTCATTTAATTTTATGAAATATAATTTTTTTTTTTGAAATAATAACTTTTTTCACTCTCTAGTAGTGTCACAACGTAAATGTACTACCATAGTAAGATATACTTCTTAAACTTCAAAGCTAAAAGTCTCTGTTAAAAGAATCTACATATCAGAAACGTTTGGTTTAAGTTTATGGTTTATGAAGATGTTTTAGATAAGAGAAGACAGGGAAACTATAAAACTAAATAGTACGACATTAGCGAAAACCAGCAAAGAACTGGCATTTATAAATAAATACGAGTATGAAAAAATATATTATTAGCTGCAAAAACGTAGATAACTCCGGTTATATCGATATAGAAGGTATTATGTTTGAATTTAGGTATCTAGAGTCTACGATAATTAGATAAAACGATATTGAATAGGAGATAAAGGTCAGTGGTACGTCTGTACTATAAACTCGTAAATACACATTTGCTTACTACTTGGATCGTAAGATAATTTGATCACAAAATCGAGAAAAAAAGGTGGCCTTCAAAAATATTGAGACGTTTGGCCTGACCTACTACCCCAGATTTTCAAAATAACGAGGTTATATAAGAGAAACGGCCCAATATTTTTACAGGCCAGCTTTTTTTTTATCGATTTTGTGATCAAATTATCTTACGATCCAAGTAGTAAGCAAATGTGTATTTACGAGTTTATAGTACAGACGTACCACTGACCTTTATCTCCTATTCAATATCGTTTTATCTAATTATCGTAGACTCTAGATACCTAAATTCAAACATAATACCTTCTATATCGATATAACCGGAGTTATCTACGTTTTTGCAGCTAATAATATATTTTTTCATACTCGTATTTATTTATAAATGCCAGTTCTTTGCTGGTTTTCGCTAATGTCGTACTATTTAGTTTTATAGTTTCCCTGTCTTCTCTTATCTAAAACATCTTCATAAACCATAAACTTAAACCAAACGTTTCTGATATGTAGATTCTTTTAACAGAGACTTTTAGCTTTGAATATAAAAAAAAAAGCTGGCCTGTAAAAATATTGGGCCGTTTCTCTTATATAACCTCGTTATTTTGAAAATCTGGGGTAGTAGGTCAGGCCAAACGTCTCAATATTTTTGAAGGCCACCTTTTTTTCTCGATTTGGTGATCAAATTGTCTTACGGTCCAAGTAGAAAGCAAATGTGCATTTACGAGTTTATAGTGCCTAATTAATTATACAAAGTTTGTTCTCCTCCAGATTGAAAACGCATCAATTCCAAGATTTTTCGCGAATAAAATAGTTGTAGGTTACGATAAGATAAAACTATTTATGAAGTTTCTGGCGGATGTTAATAATTCGATAAAATGGGGTCTGTACCACGGACTATTAGGTTGATGGAGGGAAATACTTGTTATTTTTCTGAGACAAAACTACTTAGCTGGCGCTTTCTGCCTCTAAGCCTAAACATTAAAATAAGTAAAACCATCATCCTAAATACGCTTCTTTGATCCGAAACATGACCGATTACATTGAGGTATAAAGTATTGCGTAGAGAATTCAGGCTGTTACACAACGCCGAACTGCGTAAACTGTTTCCAGGTAATAAAATTCATGTGATTACGTTGCGGCAAATAAAATTGTGGCCTTCTTAACGAAATAATGTCTAAAAAGTTTATATTTGAAATTTGTTAAAGTCCCAGAGCTAGACCGAGACGAAAGTGGGAAGATTTGTGTTAAAGTTGATCAGGCAGGTTCGGGCTTAGAGGGCGACTGGTGGAGGAAGGTGCTATGTGTAGACTGAAACTGGTGGTGTCGGCATCGAACCTTCGGATTCGCTAAGCCTTTCATTATTATTACTGGTTTGGGACTTGATGGCAAAGGTAGCACTCTTGAGAAATCAAGACCATTATCCTACTAAAATTAAGTCCCCTGAAAATGAACAAAGATAAATTTTATTATTAATCAAGTATCTTACTTAAAAAAAAATGATTTTCTGTGCGAGGAATATACATGATAAATAGAAAGATACAGAAAAACATTGCATTTAACGGTTAAGAACGGTTAATGAATAATACACATAAACTAAATTCACCAAAAAAAATATATATATACATATTACAGTAAATAAAAATTATATTACCCAGAAAATGTATAGCCAGGCTATAAATCGATAGCTATTTCCATTTTATATACCTCGTCAAGTGATAAGAAGATACTTTAGTAACCTATCGAAAGGGCTGATTTTTATTCAATCACAAGAATAAGGAAAGCCCTTTGGATCTGATATCACCTGATACCCCTCTCAATTCCTCCCTTATGGTTCTGTCGTTATCAGCAGCAATAGGATACCTTATCAACTCGTCATAGTAAACACATAAACTCTTTATTACCATTTTCTCGAATATCTTTCTTGAATGCAGCAACAAAAATCACATAAATGCAATAAAAGATTTAATTAAATCATGGTGATGAGTGACATTTTAGAAAATAATTAAAATTTATAGGGTCTTGCAAGTAGAGAGAAATATTTAGAGGAATGATAGCAGACCTTAAGAGCTACAAAAAAATTCATATAAACAATGAAGCAAACTTTCGGCATAGGAACTTCAAGTTTTTTTCTTTTAAAGACATGTTATTCCTTGAATGGAGAGCGATAAATAAAAAAAAATAATTTAGGTAATTACCAATCTCTTTACAATAAATTAGACAAAAGTTGCTTCATATGGAAGTAGATTTTGCCATTGTTACAACCATTTCTTTTGCGCGGATAAACTAAGATAAATTCTATTTTTTATAAAACATTTATAACATACGAACCTCTATTTGGTTTTTAATTGTTACGAATTTATTTGAACTAAAGAGTCTTTTTTAACTCAACTGTATTTGTAGTATTAACTTTTAACTAAAATTATAATTGTTAACATTTAATTCTGTAATTTTTAACTATTAATTTTTAAACTGTACCTTTTAAGATTTTTTCTTGTAAATTGTAATTTTAACCTTTTATACTTGAATTATTATCTGCCAACTTTCATTTTAATCTAAAACTTTCAACTTTAATCATGGAACCCCCATACCAGACTCAAACGACTAGAAACCGTCTGACGTTTTCGACTACTGCAGACAAACGCTCTAAACTTCCAACTATTTACAAAAACTCATATATATATATATTACAATAATAAGCCCTATTTGGACTTACGAGACCGAGCTTTGGGGCTTTATTAAACCATCAAATTCCTCTCGTGTCCAATCCCTACAATCTAAAATCCTTCTTAAAATCCTAAATGCTCCCTACTTTGTCACAAATAAAATCATCCATAACGACCTTAATGTACCACGTGTTTCCGATTTATTTCAATCCAGATTCCTATCCTTCCATAATAAACTTCTGAACCATCCTAACCCTCTTGTTTCCAACCTTGCTTCCTCTTCTATTATTGATAACCCTCCGAAGCGTCTGAAAAGGAGATGGTCTCGGGACCTTCTAATATAGAAATATAATTTGAGTTCTACCAATGGGTAGTTTCTCTTCATGTTGTACATGTCATGTTACTTGTTTCATATTTGCTTGTTGTATTTATCATTTAATACAGTTGTAAATTTCAATAATAAAAAAATTAAAACTCTTTAATCATTTCAGTTAATTTTTTTTTCAAACTTTAATTTTGATTGTTTTCGTTAACTCTTCTTCATTTAATCTTAAACTTTTAAATTTCATAGTTTTTGTTATATTTTCTCCTTGTAGTTTTTAATATTTAATTTTAAACTGAACATTTTAACATTTCGCCTTTGCAATTGTAACTTTGAATCCACACCTGTTAAATATAATTATTGTAATCTTTAGCTTTAAATTATTCTAATTTTATAAGTTTTTGTTAACTTTTATTCTTTCAATATACAACCTCCAATTTTAATTGTTTTTTTTTTGTTTTTTTTTTTCGAACAATAGTTAATGCTCCATATTATGTTACGAACAAGACCCTACACCATGACCTTAACATCCCATATGTCCATTACATCATCTCATCCAGATTCTCCAACTTTCACCAGAACCTCATTCATCATCCCAATCCTCTAGAGCAATCCCTATCCAGCTCCGAGCATCCATACCATCCCCCTCGAAGGTTGAAACGGCAGTGGCCTCGAGATCTTTTGTAAATATGCCTTTGGAGTCCTGGCAATGGCCAGCTTCTCCACTCATGTCCTGAGCGTTTGTGGCTGTAGTGCCCTCTTTCAGTCTCCACTGGCTTCTAATATTAGTGATGCGGCTGGAAAAGTGGCACTGGGATCTTCCGGAGTCTTGCTTTGCCTTCCTCGTGTGGAGGGAAAAGTCTGGCTCGGAGATTCTTGGGCAAAAGTATATATTGTATATAGTTATGATTGTGTTTAGAAGTTTTTATTTTATTTTATTTGTTTGTTTTTATTTTTTATTTTTATTTACCTTCTTCATCAGTATTGTTTATTTACTTCTTATATTTATATTTATTTCTTTATTATTTGTATACATTGTATGAATGAGAACTTTTAGCCCTAATGCTTATAGCCCTCCAGCAGTGGCTGATTGTATTATTATTCAATAAATAGATTTAAAAAAAAAAATTGTTTTTTAAAACTTTCTTTCTTTTAATTCTAAACATTTTTTTAACTTTTCCTTGTCATTTCTAACATTTAATCTTAAATTGTTTTCATTAACGTTTCTTTTTGTTACTATTATTCTTGTAATCTTTAACTTTTTATTTTACCAGCTTTTGTTAGTTTCACTTCATTTAATCTTTATCATTTTATATTACATCTCTACTTTTAAGTTTTATTCATTCTGCTTGTATATTTATTAAGTTGTAACTTTTTATTAACTTTCTATATTCACTGTAAACTATTGATAAACTGTATTTATCATCTGTAGTTTTATAATTTGAGTAATTCAATTAGTTTATTAAAAAATTGTAGTATAGGCCAAGAATGATTCAGATGGTTGAAAAGCCTTGAACATTTTGTAAATAAATAAGTACTACTGATAATGAAGGTTAATCATTTATTTCTGAATCGTCAAAACTTAAACTTCGAGAAATTGAATATATAAACTTACTTATTTAAGCCCATGTGACCTGACAGATTTGTCGAAAAAAAATATTAAAGTACCTTGGTTGATACGGGACAAACAAAACTTTGTATACTGACGCAACTAATAACAGATGACTAAGACATTAGGATTTTTATCAACCATTTCATAATAAGTTAAATTTTCTGTCTCTTGATTTTTCTATTTACACTTATTAGCAGTGAAAGTAAGAAAATATACTGGGAAACTATAACGGGAGAGGATATTGCACAGCAGTACATTTTCCCTGTTTCTATTTAATCCCTTATTTCAAGAAAGAATGTCTCTCATCCAGCTTATTTTTAATCGTCCTCCAATGAACAAATAAGCCGGAGTCATTTCGTAAATCAGTTTATGTCTGTGAAGTTTCTAATGAAAAAAAGAAAGAGTACGTATGCATATAAATCAAAAGGGCCTAAGGATATTTTATTTTATTTCAGTTGATTCTTTTCATTATGACTTATGGGCCCCAGGCCATACTTCAAGAATTTAAAGATTATATGTGAGAAAGTTTCTTAAGTTATCTTTTTATGGAAGACATTTGCTCATACTTGGTATTCTATTCAAGTTTGAAGTCAGTACTTGAAAAGTCTAATATTTAAGCTGCCGCGGACTTCTTTTTCACTTTGCGACTGTTCTTCACTTCGATCCTCGATATTGCTTGCAGAAAGTTATTTTGAAATTTTAGCTCCCGGTACTACATGATCGGACTAAATTTATCGATGTTAATGGTTTAATTGATTAGCAATATCAGAAAATTATTATCTCTACTACAAAATCTTTCGTTTTAGTAATTAAACTCATATAACACATTTATATGTTACTGAAGAAAATAATAATAATTATAAACCTGTCTCTCTCTCTCTCTCTCTCTCTCTCTCTCTCTCTCTATATATATATATATATATATATATATATATATATATATATATATATATATATACATATATGCTTTTAGTGATGATCGTGTAATCGTGTATTTTACATATAAACCGTCCCAGAATTATTTCTCCCTTATGATGGTTACAAATGGTATTAAGGATAATTATAATGATATAGAAATATAAATTGGCAATAAGGCGCGATATATAATAAAGATTTTTAAAGTGAAAACCTCTTCAGACACGTTGTGCACTTTTTTGTGACGAATGAATTAGATCCAGCAGTGAGATCTCCGATGTGATGAGAAAAAAATATCTCAAAAACCAATAAATCAGACCATATTGTTAGTGAGTGAAATGTTCATAATTTCATCCTTTTCGTAATAAGCTATTATTTAAAATTTTATCTTAACGCGACGCCGGGTTTGAGAAGCGAGACGGGAAAAATAGTGTCAAACAGCAAATGATAATGAGTTTTATTGAAGAAACTAAAAATCGGACCTGCATATTGTAAGCGAGGGAAATGTTCAGCATTTCCTTCTCATTGTAATGGACTATTATTTATAAATAATACTTCATATTATTAATATTGTTGATGTTTTCCCTTCTCTCGTGTGTTATATATAAAGCACAAACCTTAGTTTTTTAATGAAATATATTTTTTTACAAACTGTGGTTTCATACCGCTTGTTTTATGTTGATAGAAAAAAAAATACAATTGGAACTACAGAAAGCATTTAAATTACAGTTTTAAAATTTAAGCAACGAGTAGTACCATTAAATAAGTATATATATATATATATATATATATATATATATATATATATATATATATATATATATATATATATATAAAATCAATTAAAAATAATTAAATACCTGCTTTGTCCCTTCAATCTAATCAGATATCATACCGAGCAATCGATAAGAATATTGGCTTGCAGCATTTACAAATGAAGGGGCAAACTTTGAAGAGCATGAAAAAAGCTTAAATAAAAAGTTTTTATTTGATTGCCATATCATTTTTAGTTAAATTAAATATATTCAGTTCGGAGATTAGGTTTAATTAATCATAAATATGTACAAACAGGCGGAATTCGATGGGCTTTAACTAGATAAAATGGAAATCGAATAGGCAGACATTCCACTGTTTTCAATCGACTAATGCAAATTCATGGAAATGAAGTCGAGGTAAGAGTAGCTACATCTCTCCTATCCACCTATGTAAATTGGAACAGGGCTTCCAGATAAATCGAACTGGAAAAATAATGTTATTTTTACAATTTTTTTCAAATAACGAATATGATGATTGTTTGACAGTATGCTTTTAGTTAAAAAAAAATTATTTTCATAAAATTTTAGTCGGTTTTAAGTTTCATTTAGGTATCCGCTTTAAGTCTAAAAGACCCGGGTTCAAATCCGGCTGATGGTAGGTAATTATTTATTCTGCTTCATCAGCCGTGGAATTATCCTGGGTTCGAAAGACCCTACTGAGGCACACTCAGCCTATAAATAGTGGTGTACTCTTAACTAAATAATTAAAGAGGAAAAATAAGTTAAGCGTGATACTAACTCGATCATCTCTCCGTACAAACGTTGCCCTTGTGAGATAAGAGCGCTTCCTAACAAAGTACTCAACCGAAGATGGAATGTAGTGGTACAGGTTTTTAAAAATTTAATTTCAAACTTAAACCATCGAATTCCTCTCGTATCCAATCCTTACAATCCAAAATCCTCAACACTCCTTACTTTGTCACAAATAAAATCATCCATAAAGACCTTAATGTCCATATGTCTCCAATTTGGCCCAATCTATCCTTACATAATAAACTTCATAACTACCCGAATTTACTTGTTTCTAAGCTTGCTTTCTCTTCGATTCCTGATAATCCACCGAGGAGTCTGAAAAGAAGAAAGCCGCGTGATCTTCTTTTGTACACATATTATTAGAATGCTACCAGTGGGTTGTTTAACAACAAGTGTTTACTTGATGTTTTTATATTAATACAGTTCTAAATATCATAAATAAAATTTTAATATATATATATATATATATATATATATATATTCGAACTCAAGAAAATAAAAATATTCAACGGTGATTATTTAAAAAAAAATATATATAAAAACAGGATAATTTTACCTCACAGTCAAAATGATACACCTCGCTTCTTAATACCTTTTAAATATTATTAATTTAGTTCAATATCTTGTAGGCAAGCCATTATTTTCTACCTCTTCTTTCAATATTTTTGCAACGGAGTTGACCAATTTCTTTATGCTTCCTCGCTTAGCCTGTTCTATTCTTTGAGGAGATTTTTTCAAAGTCTTCATTGATAGAAATTTTGTATTTTCTAATCTCTACCTCCGTTTTTTCTTAAAAGTAATGTTGTTTTTATAACAATGTAGCAGTTATAAAGCATGTTATTTTTATAATAATAATAATAAGTTTTATTGAAATAAATTATTGACAAAAGCCTACCCCTAAGGAGGATTTTATCGGAGTTGGCTACAGCACAGAAAAATATGCTTAAATTATTACAATAATTTTTTAAAAAAATATTTAGAGTAAAACAAAACAGATATGTATATATATATATATATATATATATATATATATATATATATATATATATATATATATATATATATATATATATATATATATATATATATATATATATATATATTTTTTTTTGTAAAATAGCCAGGTGAGGCCTAAGAAAACAAAGCCCTACAGTAAACAGAATAGTCTTAGAAGCACACTGTTAATAACAAGACAAACAGAATATCATAAATCCAAATACAGCAACTAAATATTGTTTATAACTTGTTTCTATCTGTATCCATCCCTAGCCACAGGCCACTAGTTTTGCCTACATGTTGTATCATTTCATCCCCCCACCTCAGTTATTTTTATATAAAAAACCTAAGTAGTTATATCCCCAAAATCAAACATTCTAAAAAATGACGAGGCCTCAGTAAAGCTAGTATTACATTTCTTAAAATTAGAATAATGTTTAAACAAAATTTAAAAGCAGAAATTTAAATCAAGTTCAGTTATAAACAAAATTAAACGATGATGACCTCAATGTTATACGTTTAAAATCCTCAACAGAACAAAAACAGAAATAACATTTTTTGTTTTTAGTTAGTTCTGTTAATTGTGAGTAGTTTCCGAAAATTATAAGAACACGATTTGAAAATATTTACCATTTACCTTGATGAAACCATTCGCACAATATAACGGCTTAAGTTATTTTGCTTAGACGTGCCTAAAATTCAATTTCTGAATTTTCCCTACCCAGCTCTGAAGTATTTTGGATAATCTCATCTTAAGGATTCCGTTGAAAAAAAAGAAAGAAAAAAAAAAGCGGTTGGCTCCAATCAATGAAAGGAAATGGAAAACCCCAACAAATTTACAAGAAAATGAATTTTCTCCATCTCTCCATCAACCATGGGGTCGGCCAAAGGTAAAAAAAATAAATAAAACGAAAATAAAATTTTCTTCGTCCTTGATAAAAATGCTAAGGATTTAAAAATATTTCTCTCATTCCTATCGGAAGGGTTAATATTTTTATAATAATCAGAATATTAATTTAGTTATTGTAAAAAATAGTGATCTTACTCTTAATTTTTAAAAAAGATTTTTTATGAGTGATATCATCTGTACCCACTTTGTTCATTTAGCAGGATATGATTCAGAATTTTGTGGAAGGTATTTTTTTTTTAAATTACTTACACATAACAATTAATATTATAACTAATTTTAACCAATGTATTATTTAAAATTATTCCAATTAATAAGACAATAATAAAAAAAAATCAGAGTTTAAAACACATCTGGATACAGCATATAATACATACGAATTTTACTTAAAATCCTTGATGATATATTTTAAATATAAATAATTGTTTTTAAGGGGACATTTTTTGTAGATCAATTTTTATTATCAATATAGAGAAAACTCATATAAAATTAAACTAATAAAGTTTATTCAATTTATAACAAAGGCAATGTATCAATTTAAGGAGAAAGTTACCAGGAAATCAAAACTAATTTATAATAAAACTGATTATTTTTTAATAATCAAAGCTGTACAAAGTGAAGATTGAGGAAAAATGTAACGTATTTCCTTGAACTTAAATCCTTTGCAAACATTAAATTGGTTTATTTTATTTATAATTATATTCCTCTTTTATAAACCCATTTATATCATGTTTTAAAAATTATCCTATTTCTAGTCTAATGTATTTTATTGACGTATGTTATGATTACGTGTATAAATGCACATTTTATTCGATTGCATCTCTTCTCCATATTAAATTTATAATCAAAGATAGAAATATATGAGGAAGGTGAGTAAGTCTATGACTTATAACTTGGATAAATTAGAAAGTAGCATATATATATATATATATATTTTTTTTTACTATAACTATTTAATTACTCTCTGTTTTCGTTTATGTATCTTTATATTATTCTAAAGGGACTCGTCCTAGAATAAATAAAGTATTATTATTATGTCGAAGAACGATCCAAATTTAACGTTACAAAAGGAAGACATAAAAAAACACTTGGGAATAAACTTGAACAAAATTTTGATAGGATATATATATATATATACATACATATATGCCTCTCTTTATCGGCTTCCGCTATCAGAGATCTTGCAGCCCAATACCATTCCGATTTGGACGACGTGGTGTCTCTTATGTTCACCAAGCGCGAGCATACACCTAAATGCGCTGCGTCCCGTGTTACCATATGTTCATATGTGATCCCTAATCACATATGTTACAATGTGGAGATTCTGCCACTCCTATTCTATGCAGGTGCTTCCTAAGTTAGTCATGGCCTGATATTATCCGAAACTCTGTCGTAGATTCCTTATTCTGCATGCTCATTGGAAATCGATCAGCTTCATTTAACAATTTTCTCCAATGCTTTTCAGAAGCTCTTTACTGAATCCAGTAGTAGAACCCCACTTGCCTTATTTATTTCCTATTTTGGCTCTGTTATATGAAATACTATTTTCTGCCTGGTTCAATGTGGATATATTAACAGGCATAAAAAAAGGAAAGTTTTTTTTAATAATATTTTTTGATGATCTGAAAAATAGTAATACTAATAGTTTAACGCATGGAAATCTCAAATATTTATAAAGTTCCCTAAAAATTCCATGGAATTTAATTTTCAATTTTGTATTTCATATTTACATTTTTTGCTCGTTACACATTATTATAATTCAGTAACTTAACACAAATTTTGATCTAATTTAGATGTATTAATATAATAAATTAAACAAATCAGTGATTTTTGAACGTTTTTTTATGTTAATTAGTAAATTGTAAATATTTTGGGTTTTTACATAATGATTTAGCGTGTTTTGAATTTTTTTTTCAAGTTTGTTTATTTTATTTTATTTTTTTTATCGCACGAAGATTCGGTTACTAATGATGTGTAATATATTCATACTTTTTCTTAATATATTCCTCAGGAGTTGATCTTTTTGATTTTAGTATATACATTCATACATCTCTTTTATTTTTATTAATTTATTTATCCCAATATTACCATTGAATTTGTTTAGTGTAGTTATAATTGAATAATGTATAATACTTTTTTATATTTATTTATTTTTAAACCAATTGTCTGCCTATAAGAGAAAGATCCCACCTCTGAGTATGAATATTCAAGAGAATAAAATAACGATATGGTCATGTGTATGGCAACAAAAGCATGATAATCTATATAAACAAAATAAAGGTTTTTTCTGTACATTGAATAGAATTAACCCGTTTCATGATATCTTTCCGTTTCATACATTGCAGACACCAAATCCACTTTAGAAAATGATTTTGTCTGACTGTATGTTCGCATTGTCCAACGAAGTTTTGTCATGGATAAGCTCAGTAATGGCTAATGGTGGACTTTTGAAATGTTGGCAATATATTTAGGTTCGCTTGACTTGAAACATAGGCTTTAAATAAAAAAACAAAATATTGAGTAGAACCAACGTTAATAATAATTAGTAATTTGTCTAGGGATCTGGGTTAGGCAGTTACTTATTTCGATTCTCATCCCAACCTACTCTACCGCGAAACAAATTTAAAAGTTGTCCTATTCAACTGATGTAAAAAATTATCACAATTCAACAGGAAAAATCCGAAATCCCGAACATCTGTAAAGCGTTGTCGCATAAAACACTCATTTTTCAATTTTGTTCGATCTTCCCGTTCAATGTGTCATTCAATTCAACTTCTCGAGTCTATCAAATTTTATTAAATACATTTTTTTTTTCAGGGCGGTCCCTCCACGCCCAGTGGTATAATAAAAGGCCTCTGGCCACAGATGCAAAGAACGCATACAGCGTGCAGAGCCCTCTTAACTTAAAATGCCCTTGGGCAATAAAAGGAAAGTTGAAAATTTATGTATATATACATTTATATACACACTGAATTTATTCAAGAAATTCCTGGGGGTAGGAAAAAAAAAAAAAAAAAAAAAAAAAAAAAAAAAAAAAAAAAAAAAAATTAAATACATTTTTAGGATTAACCAAACGTATTAGCCGGAAATCGAAAAAAAAACCTTTCCCACCCCAAAAAAATTTCTCAAATTTTAACTATAAACCTGTCAACAACGGGTACATCAGCTAGTGCTAAATAGACCAATCGTTAAGATAATCAAATGCAGCACCATTTATAGAATATATAGAAATATTTGAATGACTTTAACTCTATTATTGCAGAATTATATTTGCTTACGAATTATTATAGCTGTAAATGTTTTTACGATTGGGAAATAACATTAAATGAAATATTTTATTACGATTCATATAAAATACATTTTAAAGGAATTGTAACTGCTAAATGTATCGAGTAAAACTGTAATTATTTTATTTATACCTGTCATTCTCGCTTTGACATTAAGCAATAGCAACCTTGATGAAATGATCAATTTTTCTCTACCTTGATATTGTTAACAAAATATTATGTATATACTTCGATTATTAATATATGAACATCCATTTCATGTAAGGCTTATTTCTAGATATGTTTTTGTTATATTAGTTTTTTTTTGTGAACTTATACCACACACAAGCTTATTTCAGAAAAAAAGTAATTAATTAAATGAGAAAAAAAATAAACATAAAAAATACAGTTAAATTAGTTTAAAATTAAAGTTTACATAGGACCTTGTTTGCTTAGACCCTACTAACTTAAATTTAATCACTTAACCTGCGGAGTGTTCATTTAAAAGATTTTTGTTTACCCAACTCTACTCAACCTAATTTGTGTTTAATGGGACTTTTTAAGTTAAATAAGAAAAACCTGTCCTAAATTCAAACACTCGAAAAAATATATTTCTTTAATTAATTTTTAATTTAAAAAAAATCAGTTGACGAATCAAACAGTTAACTCTAATTTTTATCAGAATGAAAATGTTTTTTATATTTTTATATAATGTTGTTCCATATTTTATTTCTTCTGTTCTATTAAGTATTATTTTTATTTTCTATTTTTTTCCGTTATTGTATATATGTTATGAATGAGTCTCTTACACCTCAAATACTAATGCCAATTATTGAGGCAAAATGTACTTTTTTTTTGGTAAATAAATAAGTTTTTCAAATTAAAAAAAAACCTCTTATTATTATAAGTAAAGGTACTTATTATAAGTAAATACTTATTATCATATTCTACTTTATTTTTTTTCAACAGAAACACAGAGTTTACTGCTAAGAAGAATGTAATGTATTTTTATTTTTTCTAAAAGTGTATTTTTATATTTTACCATTGTACATAATTTTAAGTGTCTTGGCAAAATTTCAAGAGTATTGTATATAGATTTTTTTATTTTATTTTGTATATAGTATGTATAACTAATATTTTCTTTACTTATTTATCTTTATCTTTACTTTTTATGTTTGTTTTTATTTGGCCAGGTATAACATTTTAATTCTGTACTTTCTTGTTATTCTAAAGGGACTTCGTCCCAGAATAAAATTATTTTCTATTCAATTCTATATTTGTTGATGTACAAAAGGTTTTTTTTTTTTTTTTTTTTTTACTTCTATTGATACATGCTATTTCAAAAAAAAAAAAATTTCTTAACTTTTTTTTCAAATTTCATTAGTAAAAGTATTTATAAACCATTTAATTGATATGTTTTTAATGAAAAAAGTAATAAGGTTTTAATTTTATTTTTTGCCTAAAATATTTATTTTGATCTGTCATCATGTGTCGACAATCAGCAAATGTGTTGAAATTCGAGAAATAAACTCATGTCAGACCCTTTCAATTATTTAGGTTTTCTAAAGAAGATCTCTCATCCAGCGCTTTTTTAATCTCCTCCTCATGTTCAGGGGTATGTCAACTGTTACCAAGTCTCTTATTATTCTGTTGTGATGTCCGTTTAAATTCGTATAAAATCTATGGTAGTGGGTCGTTATGTGTTTGTTGGTCGACTGTTGGAAGGTTGAGGTCAGTATGTAGAGTTTTGTTAGTCACGTTCCATGGTGCATTTGTTATAAGTCCCAATAATTTTGATCGGAAGGTTTGAAATTTTTGTAGTTGGATCTAACAGTACTTCCTCAGTAATTATAAGGATTGAATACGAGAGGAATCCGATGGCTTAGTAGAGCCAGAAAGCCCAAATAGGGCTTTTTATAGTCATATATATGAGTCTTTTGTAATTAATTGGAAGTTTAGAGCTTTTGTGTAGTAAGTGCTGGAGATATTGTACAATTAATAAAAATATCTCATTTTTGTTAAAAAGCTTTTTTAATATTTGAAAATTCCAATAAATCCCATCAAATTACCTTCACTCTTCGTCGTAAACCTATGACTTCCTGTCCTACAGTATCCTTCAACAATAGCCCTCTTATCCCTGTCGAAGAAATCCGATACTTAGGACTCCACCTTGACAAACGACTCACTTGGAACCCCTATACCAGACTGAAACGACTAGAAACCGCCCGACGTTTTCGACTACTGCAGCACTTACTAGACAAACGCTCTAAGCTTTCAATCAATTACAAACGACTCATATATATGACAATAATAAGACCTATTTGGACTTATGGAATTGAGCTTTGGGGCTCCACTAAACCATCGAATAAGTCTCGTATCCAATCCTTACAATCCAAAATCCTTGGTAAAATCCTCACCGCTCCTTACTTTGTCACAAATAAAATCGTCCATAAAGACCTTAATATTCCACATGTTTCCGATTTGGCCCAATCCAGATACCTATCCTCCCATAACAAACTACAGAACCATCCGAATCCTCTCGTTTCAAACCTTGCTTCCTCCCCTATCCCTGATAACCCTCCGAGGCGTCTGAAAAGAAGATGGCCTCGGGACCTTCTAATATAGAACTTTAATTTGAGTTCTACCAATGGGTAGTTTCTCTTCGTGTTGTACATGTCATGTTACCAATGTCACATTTACTTATTGTATTTTCCATGTAATACGGTTGTAAATTTCAATAAAATAAAAAAAAATATTGGAATACAATTGTGGAAGTATATTGGTACGAGTAAAACCTTAATTTGGTATTTATTAATTGTAATAACGAATATTTTTTATAAAAACTAATTTTGAATAGAAAATCTTCAATTTTAGGATTAAAACTGTTGGAATATAAGCTTGGAGATCAGTTGCTGGGGTTGATTGCCTGCAGGTAGCGAACTCAGGAGGAGAATATCTGGATCTACTTAAAATATTCATGAAATTAATTTCAGATGATTTCGGTGTGGAGGGGACCCAAGGGTATAGCGGGTTGCTGTGGGGGATTTTAACTTCCCGAGCGTATAAGAAGAGTTTTATAAAACATATTCGACATTAAAATTATTAGAAACTATTTGTCATTATTCAGATATATTCACGGTTTTGAACTTTTGAGTTTAAATAAAGCATCATACTGATATAGTACTGCACCCAAGACCCTACATGGGTTGTAGTGGTACAGGTTTTTTTTTTTTTTTTAATATATTATATTTTATCTTTTTTTCATCATATCTGTATGATCACTTTTCATAGTATATGAGCATTTTGGGTTTATTGCAAAAAATCTTAAAGTGACATTCATAAAATTTATGATAAATTTTCTCTCTTATATAATAAAAGGGTATATGCCATTTCGATGCAGTTACTGCATTGCATCGATAAATAAAGTAAAAATACTCAAACGTTTAAGTCGATACAAAATGTAGTTAGTGACTTTTTGAAATAAATAGACTAGGATTTTTTTTTATCTCAATTCATAATTTTATCCACACCTGTCATAATCTTGACAATAGACAGATGTGAATTCATTGTAAACAAAGTTGGCATTTTAGTCATGGGGAAGATTAGTACCCAGCAGTAACTCTTCCTGGTCTTGGTCTATTTCATAATTTAGGAAAGGAGATCTCTCATCCAGCTCCTCTTTAGTCGTTTCCTGATGGGCATGTCAGCTGTGGCCAAGTCGTTGATAAATCCGTGTAGTTTAAGATGAAATCGGGATTAGGGAGTACGTATGTGTTGGTCGATAGTCGGTTGCTGTAAGTCTATATATAAAGTTTTGTTGTTTACGTACCAGAGAGCTGCTGTTATTAGTCTTAAAATTTTGGATTGAAATGATTGTAAGTTTTTTAAGTGCGTCTTTTTTTGCAAAACTATAAATTTGTGAGTCGTATGTACATATGGATTCGGGAAGGTAATTGTATGTATTTATTTTTGTCTGAATTTCAATTTTGATTTGGAAAAAAAGAGTATATTATTTTCAGTCTTTTGTTCAAAGTCTTTCATTTCATTTTGACATGTGGGCTCCAGGTCATCCTTCTGTTGAATAATAGCCCGAGATAAACAGGAGGGCATGTTCCTCGTCGAAGTGTAAATGTTATATGTTGTGATTTGTTATGATTTAAACTAATTTTCAAAAGTGAATACCAATTTTGTAAATTTAGTAAGTGATTTTGTAAATTCAGTGAGGCTAGGATTTAACAACGAATTCCTCCAATAATATAAATCACGCCCCTTAGCCAATTTCATGAATAAACCTAGGAATGGTGATTTTCATGATTAACTATTACTTCGCCCTAATGCATTTTCTCCATTGAAATACTTGGAATCAGACCAACGATCTACCCCAACGATTTTTCAGAACAACAAAAGAACGAAAACACACAAATCTACCCTGTAATATAGCGTCGGTAGTTCCATTTGCAATTAACTGACGTTCTATGCAATCTAAGCAGAATGATATAAATTATTACTAGGAAAGTTTATTACTTTATGTAAAAAAACAAAAAAAAATATATATATGATTTATTGCTACAATTCGTTTTCATAATTATTACAGACGGATACCGCAAACTATCTTGGATTTACGTTTGACAGTTGGTATAGGGCCCAGAAATCAAAATGAAACTGGAGATCCTCAATAAACCACGAATCTTCAAAACTAGAACTGAGACAGAAACTAAATACATACATATAATTACTTAAACATATATAGACATAATCCTCACAGATATGCGGCATAGCTAAAAAGATCCGCTTACAAAAACTTCAAACTTTCTAATAAAACATGTTACGGCTCATAACAAAAACACCTTGGTACGTGACAAATAAAACCACACATACATAGTGTTGCCCAAAATTGGTCTTGGTCTTGCACCAAGATTTTTTAAATAAAAATTATGGCAAAATAGTTATTATTACTTGATAATCTTAATTACTATATGTTAATAATTGGTATAACCCATATACTTTTACATTTAACTCCTCTAATTTTTCATTAGGGCTTAGTTAGGTTTCTCCTATCTAAAAATTACAGTGATATCTCTATAATAATAAGCTAATAAGTAACTGCAAGACTGTTGCGAGACTCTTGCGCAAGACCAAGACCATGACCAAGACTGAGTTTGCAAGACCAAGACTCGCATTTGGGCAACACTAGTTGATCAACACTTAAGGACGCTTTAAATCGATTTAATACAAATTCAAACGGATATACTAAGATACTAATGAGAGATATTGCTTCAATGGGTTGATTTGCCCATCAATACGAGGAGGAGACTAAAAATGCGCTGGAAGAATGATCTCGTACGTTAAAAAAATGTACAATATAATTCTATTATTATTTTTTAGTCAGAACACTACATTCTTAGTTTTTCTTAGTTGCAAAAGCTAACTGATCGTTGTTCCTGATTCATAGAGCGAGTGAAATATCCGTTACTGGTAGTTGATTGCTTGCAAGTAGCAGACTTTGGAAGAGAATCTACATCTACTTAGAGTATCCATGAAATTAATTTCAGATGATTAAGGTGGTGAGGGGGGGAGGGGAGGAGGACCTATTCCTCTTTTACCAGAATCTTCCCCGCCCTCTTTAAGAATTAAATCGATTTATTCTGCAAAACTACTTATTCACAGACCAAACAAAACAAAAAATGTACTATTATTATAATTGAGGATATGATTATTTTCGAATTAGAGAGATATATTTCAGAATGGTCAAACAAATTCTGTACAAAGAACAACTCTCAAAAATTCAATATTTCTAAAATAATTTTTCTAATAAAGTTCACCTACATCATGGAATTTGACTCATAAGTATCAAAAAATAAATGATAAATGATAACTCATGATAATTAATACAGGAAACGACTAATACGTGTTTACTTACTGCACAAAACCTTCCGCAAAGACTAGAAAGAAGATGAAGAGGGTCTTGTTGAATTTTGTTTCCTCCCATCATCTCTTTTTATGGTACTTCATAATTCAATACAAGAAGCATTGGCGAATGATTGCCCTTAGATAAATATCTATTAATCATAGTACATAACCATTTTGTATATGGTTGTATTTGCAGGTTGTGAATGTAAGGTCAGGCTCGAATACATCCATAGATACATACAAACAAAAAATAAGAGAGAACTAATCTTTAATGGTTCAGAGGATGAAAATGAAAAATTCGAACAATGAATGAAGAATTTGTATTGAAATATTTTTCTTTCTTTCAATTTTTCATTGGTACTTTAGAACAATAAATAAGAACTAGTAGGCTCGTGAGAAAAATTCGCATAGCATATTGTTATCAAATGCCAAATTAATAATAAAATAAAATAATGCAACCTATCAAAAACTAAAGAAATCAATTGTTACTTTATCGATAAATATAATCGACGAAGGAAACAAAAATTGATTTAAATCTTCATAAATGTTTTGAACCAACATGTTTACAAATTTCAATAAACTGTATCTTATTTTCTAAAATTGTTCGATTTCGATGATTTTTTTTCCTTTTGCAGGGAATTTAGTAATCTTTGATATAATTATGGGTATAACCAAGGGAAACGTGTGTAATTTTTTAGTTATTCGCAAATAAAGTTTGTTTTCTTTAATTAGCTGTTTGCCTGAATTTTCTCGATGATTGGACTATTTCGCCCGCCTGAAGGAGAAGGAAGCATTCGAAATTGGTGGCTCAATCTTATGTGAAGAATTAACTATGATATGGCTTGCTGATCAAAAACTCCATCGATGAATAATATAAACTCCCCCTCTCTCGATCATAGAGGCCTCAAGTCGACGAAATGAGATATGTATTCAATGACAGTACTGAAATTACCGTAAGATTATGTGGATGCGAACCCTATGCCTTGCGTTATATCGAAAATAATACGTTTTGGGGGTTAAAAACGCAGGATTTGATAGTTCCGGAGGAACTATCCGGGTCTTGCTGTACGCAACAAAATCTTCAAGGTCCAATTTTTCCCGTATCGATCTACAGACCTACCACCTTTCCAGTATTGAAGCCTAGCAAAATGTTTGTATCGACTTTATATATTTTAGAAAGAAAAACAAAAGAGGAGAATACGATTCGCTAACCCCTCTTGAAATTCTGAATCCAACGGTACTCCATTCGTGGTATTTGATCATGACAGGAGCTTATATTTGGTCCAAAACCGATTTCGAGCCTTACTGTAATAATATATGTGGGGATGTGGGGACGTAAATTTAACAGCTACAACATAAGTGAAATTTGTGAAAAAATGGGTCTGACCCACGGACTATGTATTAGCAATAATATCTGAAATAGCTTATTCAAGTATTTTTAAAATAAGTATTTATTTTTATCATTATAGTTTCAGAGTAATAAATTTAATAAAATAATGAACGTTAATATCTATAAACTACAAAGTTAAAGTATCTTTCAAATATCTTACGGTTTATACACTACTATAAGAAAGAAAATCTTTTTCCTTAGTTTACCTTCTTACGAAGAGAACCAGAAGTTTTAAGATAATATGAAGGAGAAACCTAATTTACAGCGAAAGCTACTCACAGAGACGAAAGCAAAATCATGTTCTAATCTGGATCGGGCATTAACAGGTGAATGACACTTCAATGCCTCATTCAAAACTAGACAAAGCATCATATCTCGCTAAGCATTCTGGCCACTCCAAAATTCCCCCTCCCACCACTCCATTATGTTCTATGAACAACTATTTCTAATGCTATTTAACTAATATATCAATAGAAACGAAAATAACATTATCATATAAATATATAGATACTATATGATTTCATCAAAAGTTACAAGAAAAAAAAAGAAAGTCTACAAATAAATGAATAATTGTACTTACAAAGTTGGGTACTTTCAATGAATTTTCAACTTTGCTTCGATAGTCATCAGCGACGATCGTTTTTCTTAAATATGATTCATTATTTTTTTTTAATATAATTTTTTTTTAAACAGGACTCTTTTTCAATTCCATTCTGTTCTTTGTACGGAATTATGTCTTCGATGTTTAGTTCGTTGGTTACTGTATTTTTGAAATTGAAATAAATGTGCTACAGTGAGTTTGGTATTGGTTTGACATGTTGGTCGATTTAGGTCAAGAAGTAAATGGAAATGTGTTAGCGTGGTGTGCCAATAGATAGAGCCAATAGAGATGGCAATAGACTCTCATTCTGCTAAAGATGGAACATTCATATTTTTTTTTCAATTTTATTTTCATAAATTATAGTTTTATTTTTATTGCAGTTGAGTATTTTCATGAATTTTATTTTATGAGAAGGACTTGATCGGGGAGTGCGGTAAAATAAATACTAAATTATAAAAATAGTATTTTTAATTATTAATTATCCTGCAGTGCCACATGCCACGGTATGTTTGACTTTTATTATGATTCTTTCTTAACACAGCTATCCTTTAAGTATACACCTTATTATAATCTTCATCTATATATAGTACAACTTGTTTTCATCATCATAACCTTCTTTATTTATTTATTTTATTTTCAACATATTGCCTTTTATATTTAGTATCTTTTGTGGCCCTGATGAAGACCTGCAAGGTGGGTCGAAACGTCGGCGGAATAATTAAAAATACTATTTATAAAATTTAATATTTATTTGACCGCATCCCCGATCAACTCTTTCTCATATTATATCACGGTCAACCATCTCTACATCATCATGAATTTTAATTTATTTTATATTTTTTTTTTATCTTTGAATATTGATCTGCTCCTGTCAACAATTGTTAAAAATCAGCAGATGGCCTGATTAAAATAATGAAACTGACATGCAGGCACAGGGAAGGATAGCACTCAACAGTACCTCTTCCCTGGCTTGAATCAATTACCGTAGTTTTTCAAGGAAGGAGGTCTCTTATCCAGCGCCTTTTTGGTCTCCCCCTCGTATTGATGGGCATTTCAGCTGAAGCCATATATATATATATGCCCATATGTGGCATTAGTATTTTAGTATGTCCGGGTAAATTCTTGTGAAATCCTTAGTAAAGAGTTCTTCTGTGTTGGTCAAGAGTTGTTATTTAAAAAAAAATAATAATAATTTAAAGTTTTTATTTGTCGGTGATGATTAGGTTAAAAAAATACAAATTCGAAAATTCCCGAATTTTTCTAATGCGTATTTACAATAATGATTAGCGTCGAAGAAAACTAGGATTTTTTTTTTTTTTTTTATAAAATACCTAAAGTTTATATTTATAGTTCACACAAAAAGGAGAAAAAAATAGATTTCACAACTAAATATGCATTGAGAAGTAAGTTGTGGGGTGTGGTCAAATGTCATTGCCTTCATTTCAACCGACATTGAAAGTCTTAATGAGGGCTAAACAGAACATCATACCAAAAAAACATAAATCCTTAGGAAGGAATGTACGAAAAAAAGAAATTGAATCTAATCATTCAACATCATTCAGCTGTCATTCAACGTCATCTGTATCATTCAGAAAATGGATGGATCCTAAAAAAAATATAAAATTTTTGAATGGGGAAAAAATATACCTTGAAGGAATAAAAGCAGATGAATGAATGCTAAAGGAATTAGATATTAGTAGTTACCTGAGGTTAAGTATGTAAAAGAGGGCGTTTTTAAACCATAATATATATAGTTGAAGGAAATTAGTCGCATGTTCTACAAATCATGTGTGATATATATTCAGGACGGAGTCATTATAAACATTTTTTTTTTTATTTGTGACGACGTTTCAACCCAAACATGTGAGTCATCATCAGGGCGTGATTAGATCACTGAAGGCTTTCAAGTCGAACTTAATGATGACCCACATGTTTGGGTTGAAACATCGGCACAAATAAAAAAAAAATTATAGTGACTGCATCCTTAATATTTATCACTCATCATTATATGTATATATATACAAAAGGAGATAGATCATAGAGGATTAGCAAAGGAGCCGATTTTAACAGCTAAAGTAGGTTAGTGTATATACCATTTCTTTTAATTGTCTCCACAATTTCGTAAATTAATTATAAACGATTTGAGACTAAATTTGTATTCTAAAATTTTAGCACTATTAACTGCAAAGCAACACAAAGCCTTAAATTTACGCTAATCCTTGCTCAGAGGTCTGATTAAATAATTTTAGAAAATTCTAATTTTGAATAAATAAATAAACACGTGGTTCTACTAGCAGATTTCTTTTTTTATGTATTTTAAAGAATAAGTCACGCTCTGATGTATTAGTTATGAAATTTTAAAAATATTGATTGGTTATGTTTTTAGTAAAGGATATAAAATGTTTTTTAATTATTTAATTTATTTCATTAAAGTAATGTGGTCATCACTAAAATCTTGTTTAAAAAATAAGTTTTTCTCAGTTCTTTTGAACATAAATTTACTGAAAAAAAATATTTTTTTAAATGTATATTCCAATCCTTTTCCAACTATGTTTTTTACCGAAGTGTACTAAAATATAGTCTATAGTAATAGTCCATGTTACAAGCAAATAAATCATTGCTAACATAAAATTATCTTCCATTTTTTTTGGATGATAATGGAAACTAGTGAAAAAAAATGAATGAAAGATTGAACATATTTGATAAAAATATATTTCATTATAATGTATTAAGTATTTATTTATTTTTGTTTGCAATAGCAGCTCTAAACTTAGCATTAAAGTACGATACTTACTCTAATTGAGCTCTGCTCAGCCAAAGGAAAGCATGAAACAAATGAAAAGACAATTAGCTCTTAGCATTGGTTCCGTTTTTTTTTTTTTTTTTTTATTTTTTTTTTTTAGAGCTATCAAACATTTGAATTAATTAATTAATCCGAGAAATTGAAAAAAAAAATGCATTACAAATAAGCAGCAAGCAGAAGAGCCAGTAATCATGCACTCGTAATGCTACATGCACATTCAATGCTACATATATGCAATCGAATTAAATTTTAAAAAATAAATAAAATAGCACAAGCACTAAGAAACTTACCTTTTTGTGAAGAAAAATGGCTGATTTTAGTTGGCAGTACGTGTGAGCTTTTGTAGACATTTATGACTGAATATAATATAAAAGCCATAAATATGTTCTGACATATAATTCAGATTAATCAGTTACTTATTAAAATACTATTAAAAATTCAATTACAGTTTTTTTTTTTTTTTATAAAATGCGCCGAGAGATATTATCTCTTATTGTTCGAGTAGACAAGTTAACAACCAAGAAACTAATTATTTTAATGATTTTCTGAAGAATATAAGTAGCCTCGTGGCTTTCGAAAGGTTGAATGGATTAGTATGTTTGTATTATGAAGGATGTGTCGGAGTAGTGGAATGAGTTCGGTGAGTCATTAATGTAGATGAGAAATAAGCTTGGTATGAAGAATAATTCCTGAGGTACACCATGATGAAGAAGATATGTTGGGAATAATAGAAAAAGATATTAGGAGTAGAAAGTAGAGTATGTTACTTAACATTATTTATTTAACATAATTACAATATTAATAATACAATCATATGATGATGATTCCGGATGATCCGTTATAAATTAACGCTATTAATGCTAATAAAGTTTTAATTAAGGCAGGGTTAACAGATATCGCATTTTTATTAATATTAGAAACAATATACATGATAAGTTACTCAAGCAAACATACAGTGGTCTATGACACAGAACTGTTTACATCAAATTATTAATATTCGCCTTCGTAAATAGCTTCATCTCATCGTAACCTACAACTTTTACAATAAACATCTTTTATTTACGAAAACTCTCGAAATTGTGGTAAACCATTGTAAGTTGTATATCGGCAAACTTTGTCTATTTAATTATGTATTAAAAACTCGTAAATAACCTTTTGCTTTCTACTTGAAACGTGAGATAATTTGAGCAAAAGATCGAGAAAAAATGTGTTCTACAAAAATATTGGACCGTTGGGCGTGACCTTTATCCCAACATTTCAAAATAACGAGGTTATATAGGCCGAACGGCCCAATACTTTAGTAAGCCACCTTTCTGGTCGATTTTGTAGTCATGTTACGATCTAAGTGGAAAGCAATCTAATTAAATAGACAACGTTTGCGGATCTTCAGATTGAAAACACCCGAATTTCCAGAGTTTTCGTAAATAAAATGGTTGAAGGTCACGATGAAATGCAGCTATTCACGAAATTTCAGGCGGATGTTAATAATTTGATAAACGGCTTCTGTACTACGGACTACAATATTAGTTATAAATAAACGTTTTGTTTCTTTGTGGGTCTATCGAATAAGTCATGTTTTATTGCAATTGCCAATATCATGTATCAGAGGGTTCCTAAGGCTTAAAATGCACAACAGAGCATATCTTGTCGGACACTATAATGAATCACAAAATTTATTTTATCGTGTATTTACACGTTCCATTTTTTAAATAGATTTTTTAGCTTCCTTCTAAATAAACATATAACAAATAAATCATAGTGAACAACTGAATGTATGTAATAAAATGGATAAATGCTTTTATACTAATATGGTAATCAGTAATTACCTAATATATGGAGATAGAACTTAAAATAAGATAAGAGCATTGCTATAGAAAATAAGACAATATTCTAATAGCAACTAGGCATATTAAATATATACCTCGATTAATTCTGTTTTCTGTAGTATCAACTTATATTAAAAAAAAAATAGACACTTGTATAACAAAAGAAAATTCTCCACACCAAAGGCAACATCAGTCACCGAATCCAAAGATCTCCAGTCTCCACCCAGTATGTTTACCTCCTAAGTACTTCCAATATACCTCCCTCTCCATGCACTAAAGAATCCTTTGTTGACTGGAATAAAAGTATGCTATGTACTATAATGACCACACTTGGAATATATTTAATTATTGCCAATGTATAAATACATTCTAATTAATTATTGCTAACACATGTCCGGTTACCTGAGACCCACTAGGAAGTGCAATCTTTTCTGAGTGGCAATAAAACACCAAAGGACCGACACCGGTCTTACGTGGGCATGTTTGGAGAGGGTCGGAAGTCTTCTCTAAGCAAGGGAGGGAACAGCCGTACGGCCTGGGGGCGTGGTTATCCCTCATTCTACTAAAATTCAACCAATGAGAACCATTCTTTCCTCCACCATGAAAGTAAGTAAAAGTTATTTTAATCATGCCACCTATTTATATCATTATAATCGCAGGTAATGCTGGTAATTAGAAAGCATGATAAATACAAACCAGCATTTGAGAAAAGAAATTCAATTAATTAATCATGAACCAGATATATTGTAGATCCAATTTTATTTTACTAATTTTTTATTATTATTTTGTATTACATAATTCTGGGTAATTATTATCCAGTGGCATCCCGATAAAATTAAACGCCTCAAAATTTTGTAAGATTCATCTTCGGGATACCAAGGGACGCCTCTGTTTCCCATTTTTATGCAGAGTTGAAGTGGCTTTATCCTTCCTAACGTCGTAAATATTTCCTGGCATACTTCCCCTTTCATGTTATCCAATCACACCGTCCTTCATACACCTCTGAGCTCCTTCAATTCAAATCCTCTGTTCGTTCCCGTAATAGTCGTTCTCGGTCTTCTGACTTATATATAAGGGCCCACTGAACCGTTGCTTTCGACAGATCTTTCATTATCCCTCATCCCTTTGGAACTCCATCCCTTCTCACATTCGACAATCTAATACCCTTCCTACCTTTAAATCCTGTCTGTTCAATCATTTCTTATCCATCCGGCCCCCTTGAAATTGTAAATAGATACCAATGTAAATATGTATATAAATCATTAGCTCGTTCTTCATTATTTTTACTTCACCCTTTTTATTTAATTTCAATTATTAACTGTTTAAAATTAGAAAGTAACTTATAATTTTTAATTTTATTACTATGACTGTTTAATTACTCTGTATCTTTATTTATGTATCTCTGAGGCTACTTAGCCCATATTTATGTCTTTCTGTATTATTCTAAAGGGACTCGTTCGAGAATAAATAAAGTATTATTATTTGAAAAAAAAATGTAACATTTCAAGTGCAAGTAGATGGAAAAGTCAATCCTATTAGCACATTTTATAAAATATTTCCAATGTTGAATAAATCATAAAGAATGTAACATGTAATTGTAGTGTGTACGTACTACTGTATGATAATGGAATAATGTAAGAAGAGAAAAAAAAAGAATATTTAGAGCCTTTCTAGATTGTCCGGTTTAAGATAAAGGGTTAATTAAAAATACTACTGATTATTCTTATTGCCGTTTTGCATGGAAGACGTTTACTGAATTAACACGAAGGTTGAGGGTCTATTTCCAACTGAGAGGAATCGCGTCAATAACACAACTCGTAGTAGAACGGCTGATAAAGCCTTTGAAAGATCTGTTGTGTGAAATATACCGGGGGTGGGTCGAGGGGGTTGGTATCACCGACGCTGATAAGGGCTGGCGACAGCCGCCCACAGTTGGCCACACTGCGGGCACAGCCTGGTTGCGGCCTGTTGGTGGGAATTACTGGTCCACTAATTAATGATTGTGATGCACTTCACATCACGAATGAAAATTAGGCAGCTTATGGCTATTTATTTTTAGTACAATCCCCGAAATGATTTTCACTAAAAAATGTTTGAATTATTTAACATTACTTAATTATATTACAAGGCCGGTTAAAACTATGAAAGCTTTGACTAGCGTTTTGCCGAACTCTTTCATCATTGTAAATTTTTTTTTTTCATAGGGCTTGAAAATTTCTTAAATCCATCTAATCTTGTAAGGAGTTTTCCAAGGCTAAATATTAGCACCTCTACTGTATATTGAATACATTCTCGAAATATTTTCTAGCTATGAGAAATTTACAAGTACTTACCCTGATGATAAAATAATCATCAAAAAACACTGACAGTCTCCACTGGCTTGCAATACTAGTAACGCGGTTGGGAGAGAAGCACTGGGATCTCCTGGGGTCCTGCCTTGGCTTCTAAATTTGGGGGACAAAGCATGACTCAGAATCCCCTAGGCGAATGTAAGTAATGTAAATAGGTGTGGATGTGTTTTATATATTTCAATTTCATCTAGCTTCTTTCTATTTTTATTTTTTTTATTTTGCCTCTGTATGTTAATTTTCTTGTTTTACTTTCCGCAACTCTTTTTCTTTTATCTCTATTTTAGTTATCATTTGTATGTGAATGTTTAATGTTGCCCTAATATTAATGCCCTCGAATGCGGCAGAATGTATTAATTTTCAAATAAAAACAAAACAAAAAAAAAAAACACTGAGGTCCTACACAGGCCTCAATAACAAGACTGGTACGAAACATGAAAACTTCGACTGAATCATAATGAATTTAACTATGTAACATCTTATAAGGCTCAGTGGACCCGAATGTTCGATGCCGATACCACGAATCAATGTCTGCATTATTTCATACACCGCGCGCCGTTTAAATACAACCTCCGCCAAACCAGCCCAAACCAGCATCAAAGCAATCTTCCCACCATCGGTACGGTCTATCTATCACAGACCATTTGGCAGAGCGCGTATTAACTTCTGAGAAAATGTTTCGTTGCCATTTTATTAACCCTAACGTGATCATCTTAATTGCATTGACCGGATACAGTTCGCGCAATTCATCGTTGTGTAACCGTCTAAATCCCTCGGTTGATCTATTCTCCGTCGGCTGGAATATTCTAACCAATAATTTATTTTAAAAAAACTTAAGACGTTGCTGATCCCTTGATGCAAGTGGCCATGTTTCGCATCCATAAAGAACCGTTGGAAGAATACTGTTTTTTTTAATTCTAATTTTTAGAAATTCTCACACCAGACTGAAACGACAAGAAACCGCTCGACGTTTCCGACAACTTCAACACTTACTAGACAAACGTTCTAACCTTCATTTAAGACTCATTTATATGACTATGATAAGGCCTATTTGGACCTATGGAGTTGAGTTATGGGGCTCGACCATACCTTCAAATTCCTCTCGGATCCAATCCTTACAATCCAAAATCCTACGTAAAATCCTCAATGCTCTTTACTTTTTTACAAATAAAATCACCCAATATGACTTTAATGTTCCTTATGTTTCTGATTTGGCCCAATCCAGATATCTATCCTTTCAGAATAAACTTCATAACCACACCAATCCTCTTTTTTCTAACCTTGCTTCCTATTCAGTTCCTGAAAAACCTCCGAGGCGTCTGAAAAGAAGATGGTCCCTTAATCTCCTAATATCGACATATTATTAGAGTGCTACGAATAGGTCGTTTCTCAACATGTGTTTCATGTCATTATTGATTGAGAATTGACTAGATGTATTTTTTTTATACAGTTGTAAATATCATATAAATAATAATAAAATAAAATAATAAAATTTTTAAGTTTCGAAAATAATTTAAGAGACATGTGCAAAGGTGTAAACAGATCACATAAATGTTTAGGGCCCTTCACGTCTGGAAATAGGGATGACAGTATTCTGATCGATCCGGTAGGCATATTCAATAAGTTTAAGAAACACTTTGACAATATTTTAAATACGGGAAATGATGATCTGTGTCCTCGGTTCTTCTGGTTAAGAGAGTGCTGAACCGTTAAAAGAAGAACAGAGTAAAAGGGGAGTCCATGTAACTATTGGAAAACTAAAATCTTATAAAGAAGCGGGAACCTATAAAATTCCTAAAAATAGTGAACTAATTAAGGCAAGCGGGGAAGCTGGAGTTTCTAAAATAGATTTATTGGTTAAAAAGATGAGAGATTGCCTGAAGAATATAAAGAATCTATTCTGGTTCATAAAAAGGGCTCGAGGACGGATTATAATAACTATAGAGAAATCTTACTCCTTCCGGTATGTTATAAAATATTTATGTAAATCATTAATAATAGAATCACGGAATACGCGGAGAAAATGATCGGAGACCATCAATCCGGTTTTAGACAGAACCGTTCAATTATCGGTAAAATATTTTACGGCAAATATTGGAGAAAAATGAGAGTACAATGGCGTTGTTCATCAGCTGTTTAATATTTTAATGAAGCAGGAGATTCCAAAAAAAAAAGAAAAAAATCAGTAAATCTAATCATGATGTGCTTGACGGAAACTCTCAATAAATTTAGAATCATTAATTATCCAAATAGTTTGAGGATCATTCGGGTTTAAAACAAGGTGATTCTCTTTCATCTGCCCTGTTTAATTGGGCATTAGGGAGGTAATGCGTACGGAAAAAAAAGTTGAATCTAAGTGGGATAGCAGCTGTGCTTGGCTATTTCCCGTCTTTAACCTATTCCTCACTTTCACTTCAATTCCCAATCACGTGAGTATAGTTGGTAATGAGCTTGCGGATACGGCAGCCAAACAGGCACTCGCGCTTCCAGACCGAGGTAATCCTATCCTGACCCCTCCAGAAATGAGTTTTCCTCTCAAAAAGGAAATATTGGATAGTTGGTAATCTATTTGGAACGAAAGACCAACTAGCAAATTAAAAGTTGTTAAAAGACAGGTGAAGTCCTGGACCACATCAAACCGCCCTACTCGTAGAGTGGTCGCCGTGGCCAGGTTAAGAATAGGACACACGAACCTAACTCATGTACATCTCATCACTAAGCAGACACCAGCAAATTGTCAAAACTGCAATAGCCCTCTCATAATCAATCATGTTTTCCAAGATTGCACTTATTATACTTCAAGCCTAAATCGACTATCTCTAAAACCGGATATATCAGCGGTATTAAGCAACAACGAATCAAACATAAAAACAGTGATAAAATTTCTTAAAATCCATAAACTACTAAATAAAATATAAAAATAAATATAATTTTTATTTTATTGTTCTATCATTTTTTAATATTTATTTTAATATATTTCATTTTTTTATATGTTTTTACATATCTTTTTCAGTTATTACTCTATCTATCTATTATTAATTTTTGGTTATCCATTCTTTTTTTTTCTTTCTTCTCTAAAGAGTTTACAAATATAACGGACTCACAGGCGTTTATGACCCCAGGATTTTAAAGCAGTAATGCCTAAAAAAACAAACACATTTTCTTTTCAATTTCGTTTTTTCATGTTATCGCTGACTCTAAATACCTAAACTTATTTACGTGTTCAAAAGTATTTTCTCCAATATCCAAAACATCAAAATTGATGCCATTTTTTTCTGTTGAAGATATAGTTTGTCTTGTCGGTATTTATTTGGAGCCCAAGTTCTTTACCGGCTTTTATCAATGGCGTTTCGTTTAGCTTTATTGCTAACAGTATGCTTTATTGTCCTTGCTTAACAGTACTAAATCATCATCATACCCAAGCTTATAAAACTTACTTCATAATTAAGATAAAATATTTATTAATAACAATGTTAATAATTATATATTTATAATTATTATTATTGTGTATTTAGCCCAGTAATGGACGGGGCTGTGGTTATACCATCCCACACGATTGATCAATGTTGCGGTACAGTATACCACTATTTAGTAAGGATGTGTTATTAACCACACTAAAGCATTAATTTATATTTTTATATTATTTATAGGCTCTTTAATTAATTACAAATAATAAAGTTAATTACAATTTAAAAGATGGTGTGCGGAGCATCTTATTTTCAGTAGAATTTAATTTAAAAAAAAGTAAATAAGTATATTACTTTAATTATAAATAAAAATAAACGACTGTCAATACAAAGAATGATAATTCTGTTTATTTTATATTTTCGGTTTCATAAGCTGAAAATAAATTTTAAGTTTTTCTATTTATTTTACGTCGAAATTAATTAAGTTCCAATTAAAACAATTCTTTTTTTTTCAAAGAATCGCTGCCAATGACTCTGTAGGGTAGAGGGTCACCATCACAACTTTAAATTTAAATTTTCTAACTTGGGAATGGATGTGACACCGACATGATTCCGAGTTTGGAGATCTAAAAGCAAAGTAAATATTGCAGGGACAGATTTCGGCTATCCTATCTAGTGTTGCCTTAATGCGAGACCGAGAAGAGTCTTGGTCTTGCAAACTCAGTCTTGGTCTTGCGCAAGAGTCTCGTAACAGTCTTGCAGTTACTTATTAGCTTATTACTATAGAGATATTACTGCAATTTTTTTAGATAGGAGAAACCTAACTAAGCCCGAATGAAAAATTATAGGAATTAAATAAAAAAGTATATTTGTTATAACAATTCTTCACATATAGAAACTAAAATTTTCAAGTATTAGTAACTATTTTGCGTTAATTTTTATTTAAAAAATCGATGTTTTGTACCAGTCCTGATCTTGGTCTTGCAACAGATAGGCGGCCTTGACTTGGTCTTGCACTTTGCAAGACCAAGACCGATTTTGGGCAAAACTAATCCTATCGTATTGAGCGATATCAGAGAGGACGTGGATTCATATCATATCATTAAATATTAATTTTTCGAGTAAATTATCAATATTTTTTTCTTCGGATATCACATAGTTATGATATAGGCTAGAGATAATAATTACACCATTTTCAGGGAAATAAAGTCATATCATTTCGGTTAAAATATGAGAAAAGTTCAACTCTTCATTAGCGAAGCACAGCACTTTAAAAAAAACAATATTACGCCAAGAAATGGTTTTATTCATAACTCAGGACTGAAAGCACATTGCATTAATTTCCGTTAGGCTAAATTAACTCCTCAATGCCTGTAATAATTATTAATTATAAGTTATGACTTTGCGAATAAAGAAAACTTTATTCAATTCAAATGCTGAATAATTAATTAAGTCCACAAAAAATAACTCAAAGAAAGAGATTAATTTATAAGACTTTTAAAAAGTTTTTATAATTATTTAAGTTTTAATTTTTATAACTCCCTCTAGATCAAGAAAAAAAAACGCATATAATTATTATTTCTCCTAATTATTAAACTTTTTTTCATTTTCTTATATTTAAATGATTATTTTGTAACATAATATTCATATTTCCATATCTGTCTGGACCCGTTTAATAACAGGTATATTAACATTATTCTGTAAACAACCGATCCAACAGTTTTCAACAATTTTAGAAATATTAATATGATTGTAATTCGGCGAATATCTCCACCTTCACTGCTTGTGCCAATAAGAATAAATAATCAAAATTTGTTTATATAATTACTATTCATTATAGTTAAAATAGCTACATTTATTTCGAAGTCAATGAATTGGCGTTTGAAAGTCTATATAGATAAAATAAAGGTTTTGTCTGTATATTGAATAGTATCAACCCGTTTCATGATATCTTTCCGTTTCATACATCACAGACACCAAATCCTTTTTTAAATATTTTTTTGTCTGTCCGTATGTCCGCATTGTCCAACGAAATTTTGTCAGGAGTAAGCTCAGCAATGGCTAATGTCATACTTTTGAATCTTTTTTGATATATTTAAGTTTGCTTGACTTAAAACATAGCCAAAGTCAAGCAAACTTAAAACGAAAATATTGAGTAAAACTAAAGTTATGAATTCTTGAGTAATTGAGATCCCGGTTAGGCAGTTACTTGCTTCGATTCTCATCTCATCCAATTCTACAGCGAGCCATATTTAAAAGTTGAACTATTCAACTAATGGAAAAAATTAACTCAACGGAAAAATCCGAAATACCTATACATCACTAAAAATTCTAGATCCAATCCACAATCCGGCTCTTAGAATCTGCACAGGAGCCTTCTGGACTTCTCCAGTCGAAAGTATGTATGCAGAATCTGGAGAACGCTCTCCAGAGATAAGACGAAATTATTTATCAATAAAATATGTCTCAAAATTGAAAGGACGTCCACACCATCCATCAGCTCCAAAACTATTTGTTGACGAATCAACAAATTATCGAGCCAAATTAACAGAAATAAAAACCGAGTGCATCACATGGACCACAAGCTCTAGAAAATCGAGATGGTAAGAAAAATCTTGTGCCGAATGCGAACTGAACCCTGTCTTTTCACATAAGGATACCTTCTTAGAGGTCTCGAGGCATCCACCTGCCAAAAGAGTTACACTCGGACAGTTAAACACTTAATGTCCATAATACGAAAAAAGAGAAAAAATTAAATTTGCCCAAGACTTCGAAGGATATTTTTGGTAACATAGAGGAAGATGTCATAATTCTCTTAAAGATGTCTAAACAGCATATAAAAATTAATAATTGTCGCCAATGATTCTCAAAGATAGAGGAAAATACAAATTAAAAAAAATTGTTGTTTAAAGTAAAATCAATAGTAAAATAAATTATTTATAATGTTTACAATAAATTTGTGAAACTTAATAATAATAAATAACTCTTTTATCATAAATTCCTATATAGAAAATATGCACTAAAAATGCTAACAGTCCATTTAATCCTTACGAGGTCACATAAAATATTGATACAGGGCACCGACGTCATGACATAAACCGGATCATAAATATGCATGAATAGAGAAGCATATATTGATGGGATGCTGAGAACCATTGCGGGGCTAGCATCATAGCGAAAACATTCTCCCACTACAATGCGTTTATATTTTATTTAAATTTCTTTCAAATTTAAATAAATAATGATTTGTCAATATATATTTGGTTGAATTCACTAAAGGTACAGTATCCAAAGTACAGTTAATCAGCTAACAATAGGATATGAGAAGATACAATGTAAAAGGTTCCTTGATATAATAATGAGTACATGAACAACCTCAGTGCTCAAACCACGCCCTGAAGATGACCCACATGTTTGGGTTGAAACGTTGGCAAAAATAAAAAAAAATTTAAAAAAGACTGTGTCCTGAATATTTATCACCCATGATATAATAATAATAATAATAATATTAAGTTAGTTAGTTCAGTTTTGACTCACAACACCTAATATTGTGTTAATTGACGGTAATATTAAGTTAGCTCAGATTATAGACATGACTGTGCCAAACGTCGGAAACATTAACTCAGTCTGTGCAGAAAAAATACGGAATTATCAAGGTCTAGCAGATGTGTTAAAAAGTTTGTTTAAACTTAATAAAGTAAAATTTCTGAAAAGGCCTAATATAAATGTCTTTAAAATGTCCTACGGAAAATGAAAAATAGTATATATATATATATATATATAATATATATATATATATATATATATATATATTAAAATAGAATAAAAATAGGTGGTTAGAGTTGATTATCCCCCTCTCAAGGAAATAAAAAACCTTTTATAAAAGTGTTGACAAACAAATAATAATAAGGATTATCAAACCCGAAGGTTCGATGCCGATACCATCAACCGATGTCTCTATTCTTTCATACACAGGACGGCGTCAATACTCATCACCGCCAGATCAACCTTAACGCAATCTTCCCACAGTCGCTTTGGTCTAGCGTAAATTATATTAACATTTTAGGAATTTTTACTAAGCCTAAGAGTTTTACATGTCCATTTCATTCGCCTCAACGTAATCATCTCAATTATATTCACCAAATACAATTCGTGCAATTCAGCAATGTGTAACCGCCTAAATTATCTGATTGACTCATCCTTCGTTGGACCGAATATTCTACCCAATACTTTATTTCCAACAACCTTGAATCGTTGCTCATCCCTTATTGTAAGCGACCACGTTTCGTTTCCATAAAAAACCGTAGAAAGAATAATGGTTATGTAAAATTTTAATTTTTAAGTTTAGGGACAACAGCAGCGAGCTAAGTAGTTTCGCAACTGAATAATAGGAAGCATATCCCGTCGCTGTCTTAACTTCTTCTTCAATTCTGTTTTTTCTTGTTAGACCCTGCATAGACCCTTAATACCTATTACATACATTGACTCTAAACTACACAACGTTTTTAAGGGAATTTCCTTCAATATCTATAATATCGAAATTATCACTATTTTTGCTGCAATAAATCTATTTTGTTTTGTTAGTATTTATATCGAGCAATAGTTCATTAACGTTGTTGTATTTAGCTTTATTGTTTCCGTGCCTTCGCTTAATGGTAGCAAATCATCAGCATAACCAAGCACGGATAACGGTCCACGTAGAATCAAACATTTTTCGGTATCACCTTTCCAATAAGGACCCTTAAATTTATTATTTATTATAAAAAAAAATGATTGTTTGTTAATTGCTCATATGTCCACGAGTTTCCCCATTAGATCGTTGTTAAAGCAATAGTTTGTTCGTTAATTTGTTATACAGAAACCTTGGGAGTAGAATAGCCTAAGTTTTTTTAACGGATTTTAATTTTTTTTTTTAAACTCGATTCTTCAACTCACACCTGTCAGAAGTTTAATGTCAAGATGTAGAAGATTGGTCTCGGAATAGGTGTGAGGGAGAGGAGTACCCACCGGCGTCCTTCCTGTCTTGGGTGTAATATTTATAGTTAGTGGAGGAGATCCCTCATCCAGCTTCTTTTAAGCCTCCTTTTGGTGCTATCGGGGATGATAGTTGTGGCCATGCCTCGAATCAATGAGTTAGTATGTCCGTGTAAGTTATTATATCTTTTGTAGTATGTTCGTATGTGGTCGTTAACTGTTGGCATATGTAAGTTTTTATGTAGAGTAATGTTACTGACCTACCAGGGAGCCTTGGTGATAGTCCTGAAAGATTTAGATTGAAAAGTCTGTAATTTACGTATGTGAATCTTTTTGGCTATTCCATATATGTGTGTCCAAATAGTCTTAAGTAGGTACTTACGTATTCTATTTGTGTCTAAGTTTTAGTTTAGAATTTATTGCAAGGAATGAGTACAATAGTTGGAGTCTTAGGTTTAGAGTTTTTGGTCGGTTTTTGATATGTGGGCCCCATGTCATTCTTCTGTCAGATAATAAAATTAACGTGATACCACATACAATCTTAATCTAGTTTGCAATGGAATCGTTTAATGAGGAATACTGTAACTGAAAAATTATTTGCTCAAGATTTTGACTTGAACTTAAAGGTCTCGACTTAAAAAAATGTCTGCAATGAACTGCTCATAATTATCCTATTCCGACGGCTTAAAAATTTATTTTCTCTTTTGAAAGAGTGATGTTAAAAAACAAAAAAAAACAAAAAAAAAAAAAAAAAAAAAACCAAAAAAAAAAAAAAAAAAAAATTCACCGTGCTGGTAGGGCTCGGGTGTTACTTCCTGTAATATACCATGCCTTAGAGCAATCGAGAATAAGGGCCGAAAAATGGCAAGGTCATTTGTTCCCTGGGTTGAGGTGAATAGGGATAACGAGCCTCAATGGTACTCAACCAACAACAGGCCCTTTACACAGTTCTCACTGGGCCTCTCAGCCCTTCAACCATGTGCAATGATTTTCTGCTACCAAAAAGAGGATAAAAAATAAGAGAAGAGAACAGCTCTTTTTTATATATGTTATTCTATACATATGCGTCATAGAATGATCTTACAGAAGCGTGGATCCAATTAAACTTGTTATTAAACATCCTCAAGAACCTACTATAAGGTTGAAAAAAATATTATAAATTTATTTATTTTTTACAATGGGAGGGAGGGAGAGTTCCTCAACCTCTTACGGACCATCTTAGCCTCTACACAGTATTTATATTACATTAAATGAAATTTAACAATAAATTTGTATAAAGCAAAAAATATTTAAAATATTAAAATTAAAAAAAAAAAGTGGAAACAAATTTTAAATTTTGTTGCATAGGTGCGTTATTTGAAGAAATATAAAAAATTATTTTGCCGATTCGGTGGGGTTTCAAAGTTTCAATAATATCATTCTCCAATTCAACTTCATTTTGCTTCATATGCATAAAATTCATTCAAAATGTGCTTAACTATTAAATCAGATCTCTGGCAAACATATATATAAATATTATAAATAACCACCCATGAAGGGATTCAAGTTCAATTAGTAGAGGAGAGTACGGTTGTGACGATATATTAGCCGAAAAACTAAATGCGCTCCTGAATCCCGAAAACTGGAATCTAAAAAACCATTGTTTTTTAATTACAGTTCTTTATAGATGCAAAACGTGGCCGTTTTCATTAAGGGATGAACAACGTCTTAAGGTTTTTGAAAATAATGTATTGCGTAGAATATTCGGACCGAAGAAGAGTGAGTTAAGCGGAGATTTCAGACGGTTACACAACGCCGAATTGCGTGAACTGTGAGGTGATAACATCGCTGCGAATCAAATGGGCTTGTAAAATAGTCTTAGTATTGAAAGAATTACTAAAAGGTTAATGAATTGCCTAATGGTAAACGTCCGAGGAATAGGCCAAAGCGAAGGTGGGAAGATTGCGACAACGCCGATCTGATCTGGATTTAGACGACGACCGGTGGAGAGAGTAGTGAGTAACTGTAATAAGCGATTGGTGGTATCGGCATCGAACTTTAGGGTTCGCCAAGCCGTTTATTATTATATTTATACAACTATGGAGTTATTTTAAGCTAATTTTTTATTATTTTTTTTTAGGTCAATTCTTCAACTCACACATGTCAGAAGTTCCGACAATCAGCGAGTGTGATGAATCAGAAGTGTAAGAAGATTAATTGGTCTTGGAACAGGCATGAGGGAGAGGAGTGTCTTCCTGACTTGAATGTATTATTTATAGTTAGTAGTGGAGATCCCTCATCCAGCTTCTTTCAAGTCTCCTTCGGGAGCTATCGGGCATGTCACTTGTTCCCAGGCCTCGAATCAATGAGTTGGTATGTCCGTGTAAGTTATTATGAAATCTTTAGTAGTATGTTTGTATGTGGTCGTTAACTGTTGGCATCTGTAAGTCTTTATGTAGAGTAATGTTACCAGGGAGCCTTGGTGATAGTCCTGAAAGTTTTAGATTGAAAAGTCTGTAATTTACGTATGTGAGTCTTTTTGGCTGTCCCATACATCTGTGAAGCGTAGGTCCAAATAGGCTTAAGTAGGTAAGTATACGTATTCAATTTCTGTCTAAGTTTTAATTTCGAATTTCTTGCAAGGAATGACTACAATAGTCGTAGTCTTAGGTTTCGAGTTTTTATTTTGTTTTTGGTATGTGAGCCCCATGTCATTCTTCGGTCAAAGGTCAGTCCAAGATATTGAACTTTGTCTGTCTGAGGAATTTACATATTGTCAAGGTAAATAGCAGGGAAAGTTTCATGTGGAAGGGTAAAAGTGATATGTAGTTATTTTTCTTGGTTGAGTCAAATTTTCCAGAGTTTGCACCAGTCGTAGAATTTGTTTAGGTGATATTGTAGAGTCTGTGAGGCATATGTTGAATTTTGATGTCTTGTCAAGATTGTTATATCGTCTGCATAAGTCGCGGTTAAGGTATTGACAGAATCTGGAATATCATATGTGTAAATGATAAACAACAGAGGAGCGAGTTATTTAGTTATGCAAGTTATTTAAAAAAAAAAATGCATTGTTCTCAGGAATGAAAATTATAGAATTGCTTGATAGGAATAATGATTTCCAGCAGGTTTAGACTGTATTAAATTATATGAAGCTGTTTAAAAACGATAAAATGGCGGTATTAGACGAGACGTAGGAGGTAGATCGGCATTCCTTAGACTTGAATGGGACCCCGAACTACATTAATCAACCCTGGCACTATTCAATGATGACATACTAATAAATTACTGTAGCGATCAATCATCGCTGCTATGATAGCGGCTCATTATGATGATTCTGAAAAATAAATGACAGCCTAATCGGGGGTAGAGAGCAGAAGTAAAATTGTATATAATTTATTGATAGATTTCTGAAAAGGCCTGATATAAATGGTGTTACAAACTGTCTTTAAAATGTCTCTATAGAAGGTGAAATCAAAAGCATACATACATATATATATATATATATATATATATATTACTTCGATCATTCCATATACTGATTGCCAAAAGGTATAGATTAATATTCAAAGATTAAAAAAATATATATATTATTTTTTTTTATCTTTGAATATTAATATGCACCTGTTCACAATCAGCAGATGGTATGCTAAAAGTAATGAAACTGAAATGTCAGGCATGGGGAATGATAGCACCCAGCAGTACCTCTTCCCTGGCTTGAATCAATTACCATTGTTTGTTAAGGAAGGAGGTCTCTCATCCAGCACCTTTTTAGTCTCCTCCTCGTATTGATGGACATGTCAGTGGAAGCCCATATCTCTGATTAGTATCTTACTATGCCCGTGTAAATTATTGTAAAATCGTCTGTAAAGAGTCCTTGTGCTGGTCAACTGTAGGCAGGAGGAAGTCTGGATGTAAGGTTTTGTTTGTCCAAGGTGCTTTAGCTATAAGTTGTAATATTATTGAATGGAAAGTTTGTGTATATGAATCTTTTTAGCTATACTTTATTGGTTAGAGTAAGTATAAATAATAATAATAAAAGGCTTAGCGAGCCCAAAGGTTCGATGTCAACACCACCAATCGCTTATTACACTCCTCCCTCCTGAGTTCGCCGTCCAAACCCAGTCCTTTAAGATCGGCTTTAAAGCAATCTTCCCACCTTCGCTTCGGTCTTCCCCTTTGACGTTTACCATTCGGTACAGCAAATATTAACCTTTTAGGAATTCTTTCGCTAATAAGCCCAAAAATTTCACAAATCCATTTGATTCGCCGATATATAATCACTCCAATTATATTAACCGGACACAGTTCACACAATTCGGCGTTGTCTGAATTCTACGGTTAACTCATTCTTCTTCGATACGAATATTCTACGTAATACTTTATTTTGAAAAACCTTAAGACGTTGCTCATACCTTAATGTAACCGGCCACGTTTCGCATCCTTAACTGTAGGTAGGATAATAGTTTTATAGATTCTAGTCTTTAAATTCCGCCTTTAGCCTAACCTTAATCTCCTCTTCAATTTCGTTTTTTCAAGTTATCGTAGACCTTAGGTTAGATACCTAAACTTCTCTAACTGTTCAAACATATTACCATCTATATCGATATCACCAGCAATATAGCCATACATTTTTGCAACTAACCATATATTTTTTCTTATCCTTATTTATTTGGGCCCTAGTTCTTTACTGGCTTTCATTAACGTTGTCGTATTTAGCTTTATAGTTTCTGTGTCTTCGCTTAACAGGACCAAATCATCCGCATAGCCAAGCACGGGTGTTGTTCTACCCAGATCTAATGGCATAAAGCATAATATAGATTCGGAATATCCAACAGCCTTTACGAGTAGAGGCGAAATAAATAAATAAAACAACGTTATCCTTCAGGTAACGGCAGTAGACTAACGCATACGTATTAAAAGGTTTTTTCATGGGTCATTTAGCTATACTTAGAACTAACATCGGAGGTGTAAATTTGACCAATGAATAAAGAATTAAATTTCTATGATCTCACATTCATAAACGTTGTAACACTTTTAATATCAGTCTGAAAATGTCTAGTCTGTATCTGGACAGATGCCTTATTAGTCCAGTAAAATTAGGAATTGAACACAACATTAAAAAAATAAAGATGGAATTTGTAAGAAATTGTTCATTGTCTTCCCCATAATAACTTGTAAAAAGTCCCAAAGAATCCCGCGTCGGGTTTTGATACGGGAGAAGGGATAGAGGACAAAAAATCGATATTTTTTTGATTTTTGAGAATATCTCAAATACTATGAGGTTTTTCACAAAGATTGTTTAGTACAATATTAAAGCGCTTTAAAATATCTGTAAAAATGATTTTATACATATTTTTTATAAAATCAATGGTTACGGAGATATTTATGAGATTATATTTATTAAATTTCCACTTTGAGCAAAAATTGCTCCAAACCACGAAATTCATGTTGTTCATAGTAGACGATACCTTTTTTGAAGTTTAATTAGTTTTTTTATTAAAATAACTAATTTAGAGTTAAAGCACATCGAACGAGGAAGTGTGATAATCAAGGAAAGGATCCATGATTTTATGAAAAACCGTACTTCATCTGCTTAAAAGTCTCCTTTAAATGGTTTCAAAGTCAACAATAAAAGTCAAGATTTACTTGTGCACAATGTAAATTTAATCTGGTTTACTATGAAGTAATTGGTTGTAACCTTAATTAAACATTTTTTAGTTACTGCTTTTTATTCAATATAAAACGTGGTTGGCTTAAAAATTACAAAATTTAGTTTCCTCGTTCTCTGTATGTAATCAGACCATCGTTTATGAAAACTTTTTATTAATTATAACGTCTTCTATCACATATTATCAATTATATGAAATTAATGCCAGTCTTTATATACCACTATACACCATATACCAGTCTTCAATACCAAGAGCAATCAAGTTTAGTAACTTTCAGTAAGCATCATAAGAATTTGATGAAGGAAGCTAGAGAAAAGAAATAAGGAAGGTTTCGTCGCTCTTCGGGATCGTGGAAAAAATGATAAAATGAAGTATTCCAAAGAAGAGATCACGATAAACCCCTGTTTGGTATATCAGGATCTAGAGGAAGATAAAGCTTATGAAAAAAATTATCGATCGCTTTAGTCTCGTCCCAACTCCATCAGGACGTTATTCATATAACTCAACGAATAAGAGAGGACATGAGAAGAAGTTGCTTGATGTTTAAACAGAAGGAAACACGAAATATTGAATGGAAAATAAATATTAACAGCGAAGAGTTGATCATGTAACAAATACTGTCACACATATAGCTCTGTCTTTAGAAGCGGTAGAATAAAAAAAAAAACAGAGGAAATTAGATCACACCATACTGTCATATATCTTCTACCTTAAAAATGGCATAATCAGAGATAAGTTATAAAATAAATTATTTTGTTATTAAGAAGTCATTAAATTATATATAGATATCCATTAATTAAACGCTGTAAAGTATATAACAGAAACCCTTATTGCACAATAAGGTTTTATTTCAATCTAATCACACTTTACCTTACAATGTTAATAATTAATTATATAATTAAAAAAGTAACCTGACCCCATGACCTTTGGAGAGGAATATATATTTAAATAAAGTAACAGGTTAGAGTATTTTAATTAATTAATAAAATAATTAAATATGAATACTATTTAAAATGTATGGTACCCATCAATTTTATTTAATATTAATTTACGTGAACCGATAACAGTTAACAGCATGGTAATTTTTAAATTTTGATTAGATCAATAAAAAAAAAAAAATGAATTACATTATAAGTTTCAAGTGATAATATGGCAATTTTAAAAGTCAATTGTAACGTAAAGCTGCACATCACACAACTTTAAATTAGTACCCTACTTAGAGTAAAAATTATAGAAAAATATAACATATTCATTTAAAATAACTGCCATGTTTTTCCACCAATCGAAACTTAAAATGTTTGCTTGACTTTCATATTTTTTTTTTTTTACAAATATATCAATATATAATTACATTAATGGTGAAGAGAAAAGAAAAGGAAAAAAAAGGATGTTTCAGAAAAAAAAAAAGAATTAACTGAAACATCTATCACGAAACTGGTTGAAAAAAGGAGTAAATATTAGCATATTTGAATATTATTAGACATTTTTCATAATTTTTTTTTAAAATTATGGTTAAGTTAAATATAATAGTTAAATTAGCAATATCAAAGCCTAGTGCAGGATGGGATCGAAAATGATTGGACACTTACAACTGTTCCCGAAGATCCAAGTTTCCATCTTAACCCTTATACATTATATATACATATAATTATACCTACATTATACATTATTTCGTAATTTAAGCTTTTTACGAATTTTAGATTTCGAGCTAGGCTATTCACGATTCGAAAATTTTCACGACCGTAACACTTCCTCCGTATTGGGAGTAATGAATTTGTAGAAATGGTAACTTTTGTATTTCCAATAATTTGGCTTATCCTTTCAGGATCGCTGATTAAGTTCTTTTCTTTTTGGTCTATGTGGTACGTTTGTGTCAGTCGTTTGGCCAAGTAGAGACCCAAATATCGTACTATTCTTAAATTCGGTACAGCGATATAAAAAAAAATACTTGAGGACAAGAGTCATGTCGAAGTGTAAATAAAACGAATTGGATTCGTTAATTTTTATCCTCCATCTTTTGGAACAACAACAGAAGACTACTGAGGCGCCGGCCAAGAGACTTGCCGCATTGAGTTACTTTTGTTTCATAATATTATTTTATTTAGTGTTTTTAGTTCAGCTTTGTAAGTTTTTTTTTCTTTTTGTTCAGTCTTATCCGTATTCTTCCTTGCTTGTTTTGTTCTGTCCTCCTTGGTATCATATAAATTCCTTATACATGAAATATCATATCTGCTTAATAAACCAGTAGATGGCAAACTTATCCCGATACTAATATGTTTATATCTTATAATAGTCCGTGGTACAGAACCCTTTTTATCAAATTATTAACACTTGGCTGAAATATTTTATTTACGAAAATTATCGAAATTGGTGAGTTTCCAATCTGGAGTTCGGCATACACTGTCTATTTAATTAGTTAATAAAAATTCGTAAATACCCATTTGCTTTCCGCTTGAATCGTAAGATAATATGATCACAAAATCGATAAAAAAGGTGGCCTACAAAAATATTGTGCCGTAATTTTGACAATTTGGGGGTGCAGGTCACCACGCCAAACGCCTCAGTATTTTTGTAAGCTCTCTTTTTCCTGACTTTTTACTCAAGTTATCTTACGATTCAAGAGGAAAGCAAATGGGTATTTACGCGTTTTTAGTACCTAATTAAATAGATAAAGTTTGCTGATCTTCTGATTGTAAAAGCACCAAATCCGAGAATTTTTGTAAATGAAATATTTGTAGGTTACAATGTGATGAAGCTATTTATGAAGTTTCAGGCGGATGTTAATAATTTGATAAAAAGGGATCTGTACCACGGACTATAAATAATATAACTTTTTAGCGAACTATGAAATATACTTTAAGAGGAAATTCTGAGTTAGTATTTATTGATATATTTTTGTTAATAAACTAGTTTTATTCATAATGACCTCAATAATAAACTGGTGAGTAAATGAACGAAACTCAAACGGCCATATTCTTCCAGAATTGTTGGCACCGAGTCCTCCACTCATCCGCTTTAGAATCGTACACAATAGAATTCTTGTTTTCCTCAGTCTCGTTCGTCTTATTACGGCATTATCTCTTGAATCCATTCTTTTATCTCTAATGCTTTCCACTTTCTTCGAATTCATTTCATTCCATGGAGACTTGGGAATAAATTGAATTCAAAATTATATTATATTTTATCATGATTGTCCGCTAGGTACGAAAAACATCTAGCTGGACCATTAGCATTACCTTTGAGCGATAAAGTTTAACAATCCAAGGAATTCAGTGACTATCATAACGAAATAATCCATTATTTCATAATTTTTTTTTATTTGTTTATTTAGAAATATTACATTCTGTCACATCAAGGACATTTATAATAGTGTTCAGAGAAAGCACACTCACACTCTATTTACAATAAAAAAAAAATAAAATAATACAGAAACTTAATAATAATAAATACAATAAATAAAATAAAAATAAATACAATAAAATAAAATAAATGCATATAAACAAAAGAACTAACCTAATCATACACACTCGGGCTTGAGTGGAGGATCTGGCCATTGCCAAAACTCCAATAGATGCTTATTTACAAAAGGTCTCGGGGCCACTGCCGCTTCAACCTTCGAGGAGGATTGTAAGGATGGGTGGTGCTGGATAGAGATTGTGCAAGGGGATTTGGATGATAGGTAAGGTTCTGGTGAAATTTGGAGAATTTTTCTGGAATAAGGTCTAGGACAAATGGGATATTAAGGTCATGGTGTAGGATTTTGTTATTTACATAGAACGGAGCATCAACTATTGTTCGAAGGACTTTAGATTGAAAGGATTGAATACGTTTGATGTTAGAAGCTTTTGCTGTACCCCACAGTTCAAGTCCGTATGTCCATATAGGTTTCAGTATTGTCTTGTAGATAAGTAATTTGTTTTCAATAGAAAGTTTGGATTTTCTGTTTAGTAGTCTGTATAGCTGGCCGTATCGTCGGTTGAGTTCTTGTCTTTTGAGTCTAGTATGTGGGTTCCACGTCAGTCTTCGGTCTAAATGAAAGCCAAGATACCGAACTGTGTCTGAGTAAGGAAGCTGGATGGAATTAAAGTGTACTGGTGGACAGGAACTGCGTCGGAGTGTAAAGGTAATGTGTTGGCATTTAGATTCATTAACTTTAATGCGCCAGTTATTACACCAGTGCTCAATCAAGGTGAGGTGGTTTTGGAGATTTAAGGATGCTATGTTGGGATCTGAGTCGGATGATAGAATAGCGGTGTCATCAGCAAAAGTTGCCAGGAAGGTATCGGGATGGACAGGGATATCGGCGGTAAAGAGGATGTAAAGGACGGGACCCAATACGCTACCTTGATTTCATAATTAGGGGAGCTTTTTATGATTAGAGGCCGCTGTAAGGTTAGGCAGTACTAATGGACTACAACAATTCTTTATATATTACGATTAATATTTTTATTTATCATTAAATACACACACCCACATACATGTATTCAACTTAATTCTATTAATTTACAAATGCTACTTTCTTTTATTTATTTTTTTAAAATTTGGCTTGTATCATAGAGTAGTTATTTCTTCCACCTGATATGGTATAGTCTTTTATTTTTATATTAGATGTATTTTTTATAACTACTCTATAATGTAATGGAAATTAAAAAACAAACGAAAGTAGTCGTACCCATTTGCGTACTTTCCTTCCCCATGCCTGTCATGGCATTATTTCATGAAACGCCACCACATTTGCTGATCGTCAACAAAAGCTACAAGGCGCAAATACATTTTTTATAGACAAAAAAAAATCAATGAAGGAAACATGAGAGCAAACAGAAGAATAGTAGTGTGTTTTTATGAATGAAGGAGGCATAGGGGTATTAAAAACTATAAGTTTCATTAAAAATTTTAAAATTACATTACCATCAAATTGAGAAAAATAAACCATTTTATTATTTCAGAATAATAAGGATAAAGACAGGAGCTTAAGAAATGTGTGGGTGTCTAATATCATTTTATCTCCTTTCCACTTTAATATTTAATCTTTCCTACCAATTGAAGGAAGACATACCAAATAAGTAAAATATGATAATTATCAATACTATTCAAATTCTTAAGCGCATTTTTAATGTTTTCTATTTTTACGGCCAAATCGAAACCCTAAGTCATTTAAAGATTTAGTTTTTTAATTTATTTATAAAATCAGAACATACTATATTCTTCAATTATTTGTATATAATGTTGTTGTTTTATTAAGAATACGTAAGTGATGTTAAAAGGGATGAATATATTCGTAATTCGTCACACATTTGTTATTGTAGAATTTTACGGCTGTTTTATTGCAACATAGGATCAGATAGTAGAGTATAGGATTTAGTTTATAAAATATCATATTTAATATTTTAATTAATTCTTTATTTTTAACGAATTAAAAAAAAATAGTTCTCTAGTCAATTTTTTTTTCTTTTGACATCGAAGTTTTCATCGTTGGATGAATGTACAATTTTTTCTGAGATTGTAATTTTACAATCTTCATAAATGTATGCGACGCGTTCTAATTAAATATTTTTCTAGATCCATCTTCAATCCTTCAATTTTCTTTAAAAAAAAAATGCATTCCCTAAGAGGAAAATATCATTGGAAAAGAATCCGGATATAAAAATATGAATAACCCTTTAAATCTATTAGAAATAATAAGAATGCAGAATAATCATACAGAAAACGAAAAAACAGAAGCATTGACATTTCTAAATTAGTATTTATAGTTTTAAAACTCACAACACAAATTTAATAAGAAAGATAAAGAGGAAATTCTTTTTTTTTTTTATTTGTTTTTTACAAGGAATTTCAGTATGACTGATGTTTTTTTACAAAACACTATATTTGGATTTACAATTTCTGAGAGAATGGTTCAGATGTAAAATATGTATTTTATATTTATTTAGATATAGAACACTTTTATAATATTGCTATGAGGATATATTGTTAAGAATATTGTTTTTTAAATAATGATATGATTTATTATAAAAAATAAATACCAGAAGGAAAACAACAATTTTCCAATTCAGAAAGTTTGAAATGATTAAAAAAATAAAGCAAAAGGAATCCTTAATAATTCGTTGTAGAGATAATAAATAAAAACCAAAACAATTATTATACTCACATGAGCTTTTATTATAAAATAAAAGTTGTATTAATGGTAAGAAGTATATCTGAAGTAGTGAAGTTTTAAAGTAAGTAATGAAAAATATCTCAGGAACTTCAAAGTTTTAATATACTTCTTCTGTCTTGAAAGTATCAAAGTATACAAAAGAGTTTAGCAATGAAACTAAGTTTCTACTTTAATAACACTACCTAATGAAATAAAATAAAATAAAAAATAACAAGAAAACGTAACATAGTGTCATAAAATTTTCTTTTATGACACAATTATATTTTCATATATTTTTTCTCTCATGTTGTCATGGCAGTGACAATCATCAAATATTATGTTGATTTCAATGATTGGCATTATATACGCATGAGGAAGGATTGTACACAACAGCACCATTTCCTGGTATTTCTGTGCCTCCTCAAATAAAGAAAGGAGATCTTTCGCCCAGCTCCTTTTCAGTCGACTTCTGATAGGCATGTCAACTGTGGCCAATTAATCTGTTGTGTCCGAGTAGTTTAATGTGACATCGAGAATACAGAGTAAGTATGTGTCCCATCGAATTCCTATCGTATCCAATCCTTACAATCCAAAATCCTCCGTAAAATCCTTAATGCTCCATACTTGGTCACAAATAAAACCATTCATAAAGACCTTAATGTACCATATGTCGCTGATTTAGCTCGAGCCAGATATCTATCCTTTCATGATAAACTTCAGTCCCATCCAAATCCGCTTGTTTCCACTCTTGCTTCTTTCTCGATTCCTGATAATCCTCCTAGGCGTCTGAAACGGAGATGGCCTCGTGATCTTCTTACTTAAAATTATTTAGAGAGTGCTACCACTGGGTAGTAACTCTTCAAGCCTGTACATGCCATTATTTATATTTGCGCATATTTACTTGTTGTATTTGTATACAGTTGTAAATTTCATTAAATAAAAAAAAAAAAAAAAGTATGTGTTGGTCGATAGTCGGTTGTTGTCGGTATGTGAAATTTTGCTTAGACACCAGGAAGCTGCTGTTATTAAACTTAAAATTTTGGACTAAAAATTTATTTTTTCTATTTTATAAAAAAATATTTTTTCTTTTTTTTAGAAAAAAAGTATTTTTTGCTGAGGTGTGAATCTGCGAGAGGGAGGTCTATATGGGTTTAGGTAGGTATAGGCCAGAGTCTCACCGATGTGTAAACATTTTATGTTGCCATTAATCATGATTTAATCTTATTTTCCAAATTTGGTACCAATTTTTTTAATTTAATAAATGATATAATAAACTCAATGATGCTAGTCTGGAGCTGTGGTGTTTTGTTAAAATTGTTGATTTATCTAATTATTCTATACATATAATTTCATAAGTATAATATTAAAATAACCCAATATACAATTAAAATAACATGTATACGTATAATCTCTGGTAGGCATTTTATTGTACTGGATAGTTGAACAAGTACTCTATTTATATCTGAATCACTAGTTCATTTTCTTTAGTACTGAGGGAAAAAAAAACAGTTCAGATGACAGAGGATAATGGTATTAAAAAAAACACTTCTTCGAACCTTAAATACCCAAAGAAACTGCAAATTACAGTTCTAAAGTGCTCAGAAGAAAAAGGAACATTAACCAACTCAGCAAGTATACCAACCGTAAACATCAAAGTCAAAACAAAAACTTTACAAAACATTACCTTTTTATTTAATACAAACAATCTTTAGTGGAACGGTTTCAATGTCCCCAACGGATTGTTAATAAAGTAATTACTACAAATCGATAAATAATAAATAATTTGAAATTTTGAAAAAACAATATCTAAAAAAATAGTTTATTTTCTAAATAGATAATCCTGACTAAAAATTAAAAAGAAATTTTTTTGTGTGTAATTATAACAAAGAGTTTTAAAAAATTTCTCTATATCTCTGTATATGATGGATATGAAACTTCCACTAAAAAAAATAGGTGATGGTGGTTTAGAGAGATTATTGCTCAATCCATCATTTTATCGTTGTTTGTTTCCTTAATTTATTATCACTAAAATTCAACTAATAGATCTTAAATAGATGTAAATTATGGATAAAGTACCTTAGCGTAAGCATATCTGGACTAAAATTACCTAATTAAATAATGAATTTATGGTGTGAAAAAAATCATAATATTGACTATTTTATTCATTAGGAATCGCTAATAATAAAAAAAAATGGTTGGAAAAAAAATTAAAAGCTATTTCAAGCGTCAGATAACTAAAAGTTAGTCGTTATCTGTATCTTTTTTAATAATTGTACGATTTTTACAATTTTTTTGTTGGTAATTTAGTAATCTTCGTAATTATAATGGGTACAATAAAGAATAAAATGTATACTATTTGAGTTATTTGCAAATAAAGTTTCTTTTCCTTCATAACTTTTTTCCCAGAAATTTCGGAGGGATAGGCCTATTTTTCGCATATGAAGGATATCTACAAAATGAGTGGTCAATCATTGGATTTTATAAAGAATTGGCGAAGTTATGGCGTACCGACCAAAAAAAAAGCACCTCTTAGAAATAATATATAGGATAATGAATTAAGGGTCGTTCCATGTCAATTCAACACAAGGTCTTGACTTTACCTTCTCAGATTTTCTTCAACTTCGACACAGTTGTAATATTTGTGGAGACATGAAAAAAATATGAATTTTTACTATGATAAGTCAACTCATTTTTTAATTAGACAGCTTTAAAGAACTCGATAATAAACTCAAAAATATAGATAGATGAAAGCTATTTCAAGCGTCAGATAACTAAAAGTTAGTCGTTATTTACCGTTAGTATTTGTTATAAAATTAATTTTATAATACAATTTTATAATACTCTGAAATAATTAAATGTTGTATGATTTCAACTGCCCAGTGAACAAGGGTAGATTTATTTATTTGTGAATGGATTTTAAACAAAGAAAATTGAAAAACTTTCAATCAAATCGTAATTCGCTGTATTTTAAGAGAATATTAATATTTTTCAACATAAATTTAATTTAATTTTATTTTTTACCTATCGATTGTAAATACCTATCTCAGTATTAATAATTTTATATTAGTACCATTGTAATAATTTATATGAGTAAAAAGCGTTAAGGAAATCTGACATTAATTTTATTTTTTTTATCGATTGAGCCGTTGTTATAACACATTTACGTTTTGCCCGAAGTTGTACTACAACACTATTTTAGAAAATGATAGAAAAATTTAAAATATGTACTTTCAGAGAAGATATATAACCTTTAAACTACATTTTTTTTTCTTATTGTATATAATAAGAAATAGCGTATTGTATCTACAATCAAAGCGCTCTAATATAACATCAATCCCAGACTTCTGTACCAATTTGTAAATAATCTACACCATTGATATTTTTTTTTCTATTTTTGAGTCTATTAATGAGTTGATTTATAACAGTAAAAACTCTTATTTTTTTCATGTCTCCACAAATAGTACAACTGTGTCGAAGTTTAAGAAAATCTGAGAAGGTAAATTCAAGACCTTGTGTTGAATTGATATGGAATGACCCTTAATTCATTATCCTATATATTATTTCTAAGAGGTTTTTTTTTTGGTCGGTACGCCATAATTTCGTCAATTCTTCATCAAATCCAATGAGTGACATCTTATTTTGTAGATATTCTTCTCCTTCACGTGCGAAAAATGGGCCTATCCCTCCGAAATTTCTGGGAAAAAAGTTATGAAGGAAAAGAAACTTTATTTGCAAATAACTCAAATAGTATACATTTTATTCTTTATTGTACCTATTATAATTACGAAGATTACTAAATTACCAACAAAAAAATTGTAAAAATCGTACAATTATTAAAAAAGATACAGCCCATTAGTTTTGGTATACGTAATATTTTTTTCCTACTTGAATATTGCATTTAACATTCTACTACACTTTTTTTCTTAGCTGATATATTAACTTTATTATTTCTTAAAGGCGTTTGTCTGTTCTTACATTTTATTTTATTTTTTAATAATTTAGAAAATCTCAGATTCGAGAGTTTATTTTGTCTTTATTATCTTTCCAGTCAGCATTTAAAAATTGGTCCTAGCAAAGCAGTTTGTACAAATATTTCGGTCTATTATGTTAAATTGAATATTATAATCTACTAACGAAATAATATTAATTCCTTCCTTACACAATACATTGGATCTAATAATTTCCATATTGTTTTGATATTTCTTCACTATACATATATATATATATATAATATTATAGATATATATATATTATATTATAATATAATATATAATAATATATATATATATATATACACATATATATATTTTTTTTTTTTTTTTTTTTTTGAAGGGTGTGCGCTCTCGTTCTCTAGATATCCCACACTAAGACTTGACTGAAGAGACTGGGAGAAGAATATGAAAGTAATGGTATTATTCTGTCGATACCTTAAATATTAAACGACTCTTTCACTAAAGCTACCTGGCTGAGAGCTCATAAAATACAAATTTTTTAAAACCCAATATCCACAGATTTCTTCTTTAATCTCTTATATTTTTTTTTTTTTGCGGCAGGAGCGTTAAAAAGAAAACTTGCTAATGCAGGTTTGTTATGCTTTAGCTTTTGGGAGCTACATCACCTCCCCCCCACACCATTCTCTGCCTGGTTTAACAAATCTTCGCAACCTCATTTTTCCACCCCCTTCTTTCCCCCCCCCCCCCCCCGCTTCTTCACGTTTCCTCCAAGAGCAATTCTTTATTCTGAAACTACCGGCTTAACAAGCTGGCGACTGACATAAACTCTGTTATTCATCAAATCGTGTCTCGTTAATCATGGAGTTTTTCTTCTATGTGAAATATTAAGACTAAAAACATAACTTTTTTTTTTCTTCTTATTAAAAGTTGAGCGAGAAACTCCATTCGAAGTTTACCCTTGAGTAAGTTAAATGTTTATTAAGAATTAAGAGTATGCATAAATATTAATTAAATTCTTAATCTCTTTTGTAAGTTCGAAGCAGTGAAACTTAAACATTTATATTTTCCAGGCTTATACAATAAGAGAAGTAAACAAAAAATATTTATTTTTTTTCTTTCGACGTTTCGACAAAAGTTTCATGCTTTCATCAGAGCTAAGGAAAGACCAAATAATTTCGTTGCAGCAATAAGAAACATAAATAAAAATTAAAAAAAATTAAGGAAGGAGATGGTCTGGGGTGGCGGTCATAAATAGGCTAAATAGTGACAAAATTATTTTATTGAAACCCAAAGTTTCGACGTTTCAGTTCTAAGTGAAACTCCTAGCTGAACACACCTCCCTGAAGGAGACCTGTAAAGTCGGGTCGAAACGTTGGCTTTTAATAAAATATTTTTTTCCACTATTCAGCCTATTTATGACCACCACCCCAGACCATTTCCTTCGTTTATATTTCCTACGGTCAACTATTAAATATTCTGTATGAAAACTTGTTTGTCATCAACTTAAAAATAAGTGAATATATGTGTGTAGACATGTGATGAAAAATGAAAATAATCGAAATATTTTTTAAGATTATGTAAATAGAGAAAAAATATTTAGAATTGAATATTGAATAGTTGACCGTTGCATTATAAAGGAAGGAGATGGTCCGGGGTGGCGGTCATAAATAGGCTAAACATTGGTAAAAATGTTTTATTAAAAGAAAACGTTTCGAACCGACTATGCAGATCTTGATATAAAACCAGTTCTAGGTGAAACTCCTAGCTGAACACACCTCCCTGAAGAAGATCTGCAAAGTCGGGTCGAAACGTTGGCTTTTAATAAAATATTCTTACCACTATTTAGCCTATTTATGACCGCCACCCCGGACCATCTCCTTCTTTTAAAAAATATTTAGATATGTATATTTTTAAATGTCTAATTATATTCTTGCATTAAACTTATGTGTATAAACCCACTTAAAAATAAATGAAAATAGTCTCTTATCAACTTAAAAAAAAAAAAAAAATACAAAGAAGTGAATAAATGTGAATAGACATGTGATAATACATGAAAATATTTAATAGATAAGATTAAAATATATATTTATCAAAAGTGAATATTTAGTTATTGAAAAAGGGAGAAATAATATTTTAATTACAATACTTGTTAAAACTAAAATAAATTAAAAAATGAAATGCTCTATTATAGTTATTAAAATACCAACTTGAACTAGGAATGACGTTCGTTTTTCCCCTTTATTTTAGCTTCTATGTTTTTAAAAATATTATTTGATTGTAATTCAGCAAAGTCTATTTCGCCGTGGCTTCCGTGAGTAAATTAACAGTGAAAACTTTTCTTTTTGTTGCATTCTGTTGTTGAAACCAATTAGCTCCAAGAAATAGGAACTCCACACCTCGGTGTAGCGGTTTCACCGCAAACGATGTCTGAGACGTCGATATCTGCCAGTTCTACAGAAAATGTGGACGCTTTAAACTCAAACCAAACTACTGAAAATAATTGGGAACTCGTTACAGGAAGAAAACGCTCAATGGACAATAACAGAGACCCAAGAAAAGCTAAAAAGGTAAGTGAAGTTACAACAGTAACCACTAATAGTTTTGAAGTTTTAACTAACATTAGTGACGAGTCTGATGCTACCACTAAGCAACCAGTTTCTGTAAAACCGCCCCCTATCCACTTGAATGATGTACAGAACTACACCGAACTGGTCACATTTCTCCAAAATGTAGGAGGTTTGAACAGCTTTAACCTAAAATCCACATCAAGAGGAGTAACCGTATATCCTGAAAACTCTGACACATATAGACGTATAGTAGCTAACTTAAGACAGGTAGGTGCCGATTTCCATACCTATCAGTTAATAGAAGATAGAAATCCAAGAATCGTATTAAAAAACTTACACCATGCTACTCCAATTGAAACCATAAAATACGAATTAAAATGCCTAGGCTACGATGCCACAAGTATTGTGAACGTTATTTCCAGATACAAAAATCCACTTCCCATGTTCTTTATCGATATCTCTAAAGCCACATTTAATGAAAAAATTTTTGATATCAAATTTTTATACTATACTAGAGTGAAAATCGAAGAGCCAAGAAAGAAAAGAATGATTCCACAGTGCACCCGTTGTCAGCAGTATGGCCACACAAAGGCTTACTGCAATCACTCCCCGAAGTGCGTGAGATGTGGCCAAGGACATGATAGCACCGTCTGCACAAAGACAAGAGAGACCGCAGCAACATGCGCGAATTGTAGCGGATCCCATCCAGCAAATTATAGAGGTTGTGCAACTCTAAAACAACTGAGGGAAGTACGCAATCTCCGTAAAAATATACAAAGTCCCCAAAAAGCACAAACTAGCGCACCCCCAGGTATAGACGAGTTTCCTTCTCTTCCGCAAAGTCAGCATACCGCAAATTCAGGTTCTTCAAAACCCGATTCTCAATATCTAGGACCAAAACTGCGAACTTCTCCTACAGAAGTCCCAGAAAATCACCTTCACCAGCCAAAGCATCCAGAAATGAAAAAGGGCATTACTCAACCGCCACTACCGACTTACAATCACCCGGCTTCAGCTCAGCTCTTCAACTTGGTAAGTGGATTGAATAACCTCATCCAGCCTCTTTTCAGCCTTCTCCAAGAACTGTCTCACGTTGCACAAGCCTTATCCTCCAGTTATGGCTACTAATCGGCTGACAGTGGGCTCCATGTCCGTTCTTCTCTGGAACGCAAATGGTATAAACCAACACAGGACTGAACTTGACATGTACATACATGAAAAACGGACTGACATTGCTCTCATCACTGAAACACACTTGACTCCACATTCTAAATTTTACATTCCAGGCTACAAAATATATAGAACTGACCACCCTGATAAGACGGCACATGGCGGTACGGCAATACTGATTAAGCAATCACTAAAACACAACCCTTTACAATTACCCATTACACCTGACATACAATCCACAGCAATTACTCTGTATACCCAGCACCATACCATTACCTTCGCTGCAGTGTACTGCCCTCCGAGATACGTGCTAACATCTGCAATGTTTTACAATTTTTTCCAACATCTCGGTCGGTGTTTTATTGCAGGTGGTGATTATAATGCCAAACATCAGTCCTGGGGATCACGACTCTGTACTCCTAGAGGAAGAAATCTAAAGTCTGCCATCGATCAGCTTTCATTAAACACGATCTCACCTGATACACCTACTTACTGGCCAACTTCAAGACAGAAAACACCAGATTTACTTGACTTTTTCATTACTAAAGGACTCAGGACAGTGCCGTATACTGTAACTGCAAGCTCTGATCTTTGTTCTGATCATTCTCTTCTCAGTTTGGTACTATGCGATGAGCCTCGTACTGCATCAAAAAAACCAACACTTACAGATAGGATAATCGATTGGAAGCTTACAGCGACTACTTAAATTCGACGCTATCAATCCCAATGTCCCTTAAGACCGAAGAGGAACTCGAAAAAGCTGTTGATAAGTTCACAATCAGCTTACAACAGGCTGTATGGTCATCATCTGTACCAAGACCTAGCAGAAATACGTCTCTTCCAATCTATCCGCAGTACATTAGAGACCTGATCAGAGCAAAGAGAAGAGCGCGCAAAGTGTGGCAGACTGGTCGACTTCCATCTGACAAACGGACTTTCAATAGACTTAACAATGAACTTAAACGACAGATTCAGAATTTTAAAAGAACGAACTACGACAATTACCTCAAAAATCTTTCGACTGACGATGGAAGCTTATGGAGACAGACTAAGAAACTTGTAAAGCATTGTGAGGTGTCATCACCACTCCGAAACGTAGATGGTTCCTGGGCTGTGTCAGACCTTGAAAAATCTGAGCTCTTTGCCAACCATCTTTCTTCTGTTTTCATACCACATACTGACTTCTCTAATACTGATCACGAAAGACATGTACAAAACACTTTAGACATTCCTTTACAACTGTCATTACCTCCACTTTGCTTCACTCCCACTCAAGTTGCAGAACAAATCAGACAGTTACCTAAAAAGAAAGCTCCCGGTCATGACCTGATAAATGCTCAAGTGCTCCAGAAAATGCCAAGGAAAGCTCTAGTATACCTAACATCAATTTATAACGCAATACTCAGAACGACTAAATTCCCCTTACAATGGAAATACTCATTCATAAAAATGATTCACAAACCTAACAAAAACACTGACTTTCCTTCATCATACAGACCCATCAGCTTGCTCCCATTATGCTCTAAAATCTTTGAGAAACTTCTCTACAAACGACTTCTTGACATACTGACTACTGAAAACATAATACCTGAACATCAGTTTGGATTTCGTTCACACCACTCAACCATTCATCAGCTACACCGAGTGACAGACTACATTGCGACAGCACTAGAGCACAAATTATATGCAACAGGAGTATTTCTGGATGTTGCTCAAGCGTTCGATAGAGTCTGGCATCAGGGACTTCTTTTCAAACTTAAGACTATACTCCCTCCAACCTACTATCTTATTCTTCAATCTTTTCTTTCTGACAGATTTTTCTCTGTTTGCCAAGGTACAGAACTATCTACCATTAAACCAGCCCTAGCAGGGGTGCCTCAGGGGTCAGTACTCGCTCCTCTGTTGTATATTATTTACACATATGATATTCCAGATCCTCTCTATACTCTGACCGCGACTTACGCAGACGATACAACAATCTTGACAAGACATCAAAATTCAGCATACGCCTCACAGACTTTACAATATCACCTAAACAATTTCTACGACTGGTGCAAACTCTGGAAAATTCGACTCAACCTTGACAAATCACAACATATCACTTTTACCCTTCGACGTGAAACTTGCCCCCCTATTTACCTTGACAATATCCAAATTCCTCAGACAGACAAAGTTCAATATCTTGGACTGACCTTTGACAGAAGAATGACATGGGGCCAACATATCAAAAACAAAACAAAAACTTTAAACCTAAGACTACGCCTATTGTACTCACTCCTTGCAAGAAATTCGAAATTAAAACTTAGACAGAAATTGAATACATATACTTACCTACTCAAGCCTATTTGGACCTACGCTTTACAGATATATGGGACAGCCAAAAAGACTCACATACGTAAATTACAGACTTTTCAATCTAAAACTTTCAGGACTATTACCAAAGCTCCCTGGTACGTCAGTAACATTACTCTACATAAAGACTTACAGATGCCAACAGTTAACGACCACATACGAACATACTACAAACGATTCCATAATAACTTACACGGACATACAAACTCATTGATTCGAGGCATGGCCACAACTAACATGCCCGATAGCACCCGAAGGAGGCTTAAAAGAAGCTGGATGAGGGATCTCCTCCACTAACTAGAAATATTACGCTCAAGACAGGAAGGACGCCGCTGGGTACTCCTCTCCCTCACGACAGACAAGATAATCTAATTGATCCTATTCAAGACAATCTCTTCATCTTGACATCACACTCGCTGATTGTCGGAACTTCTGACAGGTGTGAGTTGAAGAATCAAGTCAAAAAAAAAAAAAAAAAAAAATTATCTTGCAACTTGAATGGATGTGTTTAATAAAAAGATTTTTTATTTAATGATTATATCAACTCTTATTTGAAGTTTCTAACAATCCCGAACGGTACTAGTTACATGCATGTAAAAGAAAGTGTTCTCGAGAAAACTATTTCAAAATAGAAGGTGTTCAGGGATCAATCCCTGAAACAGAAAAAAAAAATAAAGAAAACTGTTTCATATAATTCTGACTTCACCATAATTTTATTGGCCTCCATTTTGACGTAAAATTTTCCTACACTGTTAATCTCAATCATTGGCAAAGTATGCACACTCTCATTTTATTCCTTTACCAAAATTGCAACAGGAAAAAAAATGAGTAGCTAAATCTCAAAGAAACAGCCTAGGAGAGGAAATATGGTGAGAAAGAAGAGGAGGGTAAGAAATGAAGCTGAATTTTAAACACCAACTGAGTACAAATTAACCATACAATTTTAGTCTGAAGCAAAATCATTTCCAACATGGCAATGCCATACTACAAAATTGTAATTTCACCATCAACAATATTTATATTATCTTTCAAGATCAAAACAATTGTGCAAGTGCATACATTTTTTTTTGTATTCATTACATGCAATATAATATATATATAGAATCACTCTAAAAGGACCCCAATGCTGTAAAAACTTAATAATGTTAATAAAGAAATATTTCACAAAATTTAATCACATCTTGTAATTGTAAATGTTAACTTTTTTAAGTTTGTAGGTTCCTCTTAAAATTGTAAATATACCTGTAAATTTTTCTTCTTTTAATCATAATTTTTAACTATAATGGTTTTTCAACTTTTCTTCTTGCAATTTTTATTATTTAAATTGTATTTTCTAACTTTTATTCTTTTGAAATTTTATTCTTTAAAGCGTATTTTTAGATTATATTCCTGAAATCATTAACTTTTTATTCAAATGTCCTTGTTAACTGTAATCTTATATTTTTTTAATCTTTAATGTTTGATTTTAACTGTTCTTGTACTTTTTAATATTTACACTGTATTCTTTAACTTCGCTTCTATTAATATTAACTTTTATTATTTAAAAATGTATTTTTTAGCTTTTATTCTTAATATCATTAACCTTTATTTTTACTGAATTTTAAACTTATCTCGTTTTAAATCTTTGACTTTCAATTTTTATAATTTTAGTTCAATTGTACTATCATAATAATCTGTAACTACATTAAACTTTTCTAACTTTAAATTGTATTTCTTAGCTGTAGTCTTGTTGTGTATGGCTATGTTATAATTGATCAAATTGTAATACAGGGCGAAAATGACCCAAGTGGTTGAAGTATGTATAAATAAAATAACTGTTATGAATTATTTGTTGAACGTAGTGTGTATATATCTATATATATGTGTGTGTGTGTGTGTGTGTGTGGATATATATGTTATATATATATCCACACACACACACACACACATACACATACTTACTCTCACAAAACACACACACACACATATATATATATATATATATATATATATATATATATATATATATATATATATATTTATATATATATATATATATATATTCCTTTTGCACATAAATTATATTTAGTTTTCTTGCACTTTTAATGATTGTAACATAATTTTTTTCATTTATATCTTATGTAGGTTTTTTATGAGATTTTTCCTACTGTAAAAAATTAATTTCAATTTTCTAAGTAGTATTCAAACCACTTTTATGTCAAGTGTAAGGTTACTACAACCATAAACTTGTAGCTTATCTGTATGACATGTTGTAATATATATAAAAAAAATAAAATAAATGTGATGAATTTATACATGTTAAATTTCACTGATTCAATCCAGAGGTTCCCAGAAGGGGGTTTTATGGAGCAAATTGCGCCATCGAAATTGTTGAGGAGGGCACATTTCGGCAAAGTCATTAATTTTTGGAATGGAAAGTTTCAAAGTAAGGACAAGAGAAAAACAGGAAACAGACCGCAGGAAGTGCAATTGTATACGATCTATGATCTTTTAAACTTTACTTTAATTTGCTCTGTTATTAAGAAGAGGAGAGAAATAAAATATCTTGAAAAGGGGAGGATGAAGATTCTTGCGCCATCGATCTTGGGGGGATGGGCACTCATGATCCAACCTCATAGAGTCCACAACGATTTTTACAATAACCAGCGCACTATCGCTTAATTTTAGGTCAATGGGTAATATTTGGCTCACACTTCAAATTACCGTGAACAAACAGAAGGTTTTAATTCAAAGTGGACGGTAAATAATTTATTTTCTCGAATTCAATTAATAACAACAACATTGAGATTATGAGACGTCGAAACTCCCGAATATTTAAAATAATTTTACAATTACATTAATAGCGTATGCATTTATGTAAGTACATGTATATTCACTGAACAGTGAAATCAATATTTTTTTTGGAAAAATAATTTTTTTTTATATTTGTTTATTTAGAAATATTACATTCTGTCACATCAAGGACATTTATAATAGTGTTCAGAGAAAGCACACTCACACTCTATTTACAATAAAAAAAAAATAATACAGAAACTTAATAATAATAAATACAATAAAATAAAATAAATGTATATAAACAAAAGAACTAACCTAATCATACACACTCGGGCTTGAGTGGAGGATCTGGCCATTGCCAAAACTCCAATAGATGCTTATTTACAAAAGGTCTCTGGGCCACTGCCGCTTCAACCTTCGAGGAGGATTGTAAGGATGGGTGGTGCTGGATAGAGATTGTGCAAGGGGATTTGGATGATAGGTAAGGTTCTGGTGAAATTTGGAGAATTTTTCTGGAATAAGGTCTAGGACAAATGAGATATTAAGGTCATGGTGTAGGATTTTGTTATTTACATAGAACGGAGCATCAACTATTGTTCGAAGGACTTTAGATTGAAAGGATTGAATACGTTTGATGTTAGAAGCTTTTGCTGTCCCCCACAGGGAAAAATAATTAACCCAATATTAATTACTTTTTTAAATATTTTTATATCAGACTAAAACGACAAGAAACCGCTCGACGTTTCCGATTACTTCAGCACTTACTACAAACGCTCTAAAATTCCAATTAATTACAAAAGACTCATATACATGACTACAATAAGGCCTATTTGGACTTATGGAGTTGAGCTATGGGGGTCCACTAAGCCATCGAATTCCTCTCGTATCCAATCTTTACAATCCAGTTTCCTCAATGCTCCCTACTTTGTTACAAATAAAACCATTCACAATGACTTATGCTTAAGAAGAAGATGTCGTCATTCTCTTCCAATGTTTAATTGAAACAAATAATTACAACGGAATATAAAAATTACGAATCCCTGCCAATGATCCTCTAGGGTCGAGGCAAATACAAATAAAATGAATAAAGAATAAAATAATATTTATCTTTTTTACTTAAATAATAAGGAAGAAGGAAATAAATGTTGTAAACAAAATATGTATCCAGGATACATATTTTCCGTTGTAATGCAAAATATATTACGAACATTACAATTGGATAACAGACTGGAAAACTAATTTAAACTTCTTCTATCTAATACAGCCCTTATTGCAAAAGTTTCCTGTCCCCGGCGTGAAAATTTAAAATTATGATAGGGAATTCATCTCTGAAATTTAATCACTTTTATGAAAACACCCTCCCCCCCAAAGCGTTAATTAAAATTTAATAGATACCAGACATAATAAGCGTCAAATTTCCAACAAGATGTAAGGCGGAGTTTATTGTAATAGGCACAAATTACTGCAGAAAATAAACTTTGGAATTCATTAAATTTACTGAACCCTTGAAATGCCATTATGATGAAAATTTCGAGTCAGTACACAAAAAAAAAAAAAAAAAAAGGTTAGATAAATAATCGGTAAAAATCAATAACAAAAAAGTTGGTATATTTCAAATAGTCATTTAAAACAAAACTTTTAAGCAGATCTTTATCAATTTCGAAATTGTTTATCACGGCTATCTTGTATATCGATATTTATTTTTAAACGATCTAGATGTCTGTATTCATCCATTGCAAAGTAAAATGTGTATTTATCTTTTACATATTTCTTTTGTTAAAAATTCATTTTGTTCGACAAAAGTAAAATTTGTAAAAAACAGAATATAATAAAAAGATAAAAACTAGATAAAAATACTTTAAACACAAAATAATTATATTTACAGACATTTTCCTATTGGTAGTTTATAGCATGGAAGGAATATGGAGGAATATGAACACACAGTTTGGAATAACATATATATAAATTTAAATAGTTAATTGAATACTTTAATTGAAGAAATTAAATTTAGAAATCTAAGGAAAACAAATAAAACCATTCATAATGGTATATATATATATATATATATAATATATATTATATATATATATATTATATATATATATATATATATATATATATACACACAGTGAATTATTAACTTAATTTGAACACGAAATCCAGGAAAAAGGCCAATGTTTTTGGCCTATAAAAATGGATGCCAAACGGCTAAATAATTTGTAAGGGCAATTTTTTCTCGATTTTCTGCCCAAATTATCTTACGATTCAAGTGGAAAGCAAATGGGTATTAACGCATTTTCAGAATCTAATTAAATAGACAAAGTATCCTGGTCTCTAGATTGAAAACATCCTAATTCCGAGAATTTTCGTAGATAAAAAATAGCGTTTGTCCTGTATAACCTCGTTATTTTGGAAGTTTAGGAGTCTAGGTCACGCCAAACGGCTCAATATTTTGGAAGGCGACTTTTTTTCTCGTTTTTGTGATCTAATTATCTTACGATTCAAGTAGAAATCAAATGTGTATTTACGAGTTGATAGTGCCGAATTAAATAGACAAAGTTTGAATCCAGATTGAAAACGCCCCAATTCCAAAAGTTTTCGCAAATGAAACAGTTGTAGGTCACCATGAAAAGAAGCTATTCACGAAATTTCAGGCAATTGTTAATAATTTGTTAAAAAGGGGTCTGTACCATGGACTAAGTCTTCTTAATAAGAAATCATTATTATTTTAAAACGGAAATGATATATTTAACTACTTGTAAAATACTCCAAGATTATAAAGTTGAGTTTCATATGGAATTGTTTCAATTAAGAGTTTTATTTCAAACTTTGTAAAGATGAGCAGATAGAAATCTTCGACTTTCTCCGTATACGGTGCACGAACTCACAAAAGTTTTTCCATCTCCGATTCCCGACACGTAAGAATAACTTCAAGAGAAGGGGTGGATTTTTTAAAGTAAGGATTTAATTATTTATATGAATATCTTTTTTTTTTTTTTTTTTTATAGCTATGAAAAATAGCTATGGAGCCACAAATCAACAAAAAAAAAAAAAATAAAAACGTTAAACCTCAGACTACGACTATTATACTCACTTCTTTCAAGAAGCTGAAAATTAAAATTAAAATTAAAACTGAAAGCCTTCATTTATTTACTGAAGTCTACATGGATATATGGGTCTTCTGAAATATACGGAACAGCCAAAACGACCCACATACGGAAACTACAAACCTTTCAGTGAAAAACTCTAGGACTCTAACGAAAGATCCATGGTTCGTCATAAACATTACCTTACATAATGATCTAGGCACTCGAACAGTTAAAGACCATATACGGACACAATACCAAAAATTTCAGAATAAGTTACATGGAAATATTAACACACTAATACAAGACATAGTCTTGATTAACATGCCCGAAAACACGCTTCTAAGGCTGAAAAGAAGCCGGATGAGGGATTTCTTCACCTGAAAATATACTCAAATCAAGAAAGGATACCGCTGGGCACTCCTTTCCTTCACGCCGATCAAGGCATTATCATTATTTTTTCCGACAGCAGACTCGCTAATGGTCAGTACTTCTAACAGGCGTGGGTAAAAAAAACAATATAATTATTTATTAACTATGAAGTAATATTTAATTATTTTATGTATAAATATCGTTTAAAAAAAAGGTAACAACTATTAAAAAAAAATGAAAAAAAATATTGTCAAATATTTAACAAGAGAATACTATTTTATCTTTATTTAATTTGTTTTTATTTTTACTTACTTAAGTTTATATATATATTTTTAAAATTTTTATTTTCACTTTCCTTATAATATTTTATTTTGTTCTTATTTTGTTATTACTTTATTTATTTCAGTTTCTGTACACAGTGTAAATATGCTCTCTTAACTCTATCATAAATGTCCTTAACTGTGACGTATTGCAATATTTCTAAATAAAAAACAAAAAAAAAATATATGTATATTTTAAGCCATTTGTCACTAATAAAATATGGTATTTCTTTATTTGCCAACGTTTCGGATTTTTGTGCCATTTTAAAGAATCTAGCATGCCCCGTTCCACTAACTTTTTTTTTTTAATATATGATTATTATGAATTTCCTCCGATAATGAAATGAAATGAAAATATATTTTTATTATCCTGGGACGGTTGCCCCTTTAGAACAAATTATAGATACAGAGGAATTTAATTTCATGTGGCCATGAAATTAAATTAAATATTGAAGAAAAATAAAACAAAAACACTGAATACATACAGATATATATAATACAAACATGTGAAAATAAAATAACACAAGTAAACAAAATTATTTCTGGGGGAACTTAAAAAGTTCTCTTATCTACTTTTCATGATAAATCGGTTTGGTAAAGAAGAATGTAATATGTACCCATCCTTCATTTCAGGGAATGCCGTTGTGATTTCCAGTTTGTAGAAGATATTAAGATTAAGTCTGATGTTCCTTTTCTTTCCGTTCACTGAAGACTGCAGTTTAAGGATGAATAGAATTGAATTAGGACTATGAATAGAATTTTATTATTATTACAAAACCTGCTCAAAAGGAAACTAATATTTCTATAAATATCGATCGTATAGTTTAACTATTTTCATCGACACAATTTTAGTACAGAGAAAAACGACACCAGAATGATTGACAGGAACAAAGTTATTTACAAAGCGATGTGAGCGCCATCTAATTATTGTTCGCTTGAAATTCACAATTACTTCCTCAACCCTTTGTTGCTACTCTACAAATTACATACCTCTAGCGACCTAGTTTCTCACTCCTTATGTGTAACATTATAATTCTATATTGATCCATTAATTAATCATTTTGAATATTATTAATAAAAGAAATAATTAATAAAGTTGTACTGTAATGCTTTATTTTATAATAGAGAGAAGAAGTTCATTCTTAAAGAGCTTTATTATTTAATTTTTTATTTGTTAGACCCTTTTACTTCCTTCTTATATTCGGCTGAATGAATCTATTTATTGACTTTAAATAATTAAAGTGATTGAATTAAACACTCTAATAAAAATTAATCCAGCGTGCATCAGACATCATTCACATACCAACATAATTTATTTATTTATTTATAATCTCCTTCCGATATTCGATATTTTATCATTGATAGTATCTACTTAGATATCATCGACTATTGATGGCATCCTTGCGATATTTAATATTTTAATTTAATAACAAAAATAAAATAAAATATCATTTTTGGAAAGCTCTATAGAAATTTTTTTTTTTTTTCTCGTCGGCTCAAGATTCCCATTGAAGTCCTATACTGCCCCTATTGTTATATTAAAGTATAATGGAGATATAGATGTACAATATTATTATTATTTATTTATTTTTAAAAATCTGTTTTGGATTCTTTAATAAATTTGCACAATACCTTAATGGTAACCCTACCTAGATGAGCCAGCCCTTGGAGGAAACCGCCATTATTTTGGATGAGGAATATTTCTTCCAGTATTTATCATATCTCTTGCATTTTAAAATAATGTGCAATGGGCCATCGATGGAATTACATGTCGAACATTTATTATTAGCAGCGATTTGTTCGACCTCCAGGTAACCAAAAGACTGTAAGCTATTTTTTGCACAATCATTATAACCTACCAATCTATTCTTAATGGATTAATACAGTCCTCTGCATAAAATTAGAATATTGCCTTTATTGAAACTCATGAGAGTTATTTGCCTTAATTAGAAAAGTTGCCTAAACATATCTTGTTACGATTTATATGTAAGTAAAAGAAAAAAAAAATGTTCTCAACCATTAGATAGAAGTGACATTTTACTTTGACCTTTCCACTCGGTATGAAAAATATAAGTGCTATTAAAATCCTTTCATTCCCAATTTGATACCTTTAGACTTTGATTGAATTTAGTTTGATTGGCTAAGAGATAATTTTCCTCCGATGGATAATTATACTTTGACAATTAATCGAGTTATGTTCTTGGACGGAAGTTCCCTTTGACGGTTCTCAGAATATTCTATATAAACTGTAGCCCAACTACAACCTTCGAGTTGGAGGAACAGTAATTGCAATCGGTATAGAAGCTGCTAGTTAACTAAATATATCCAAGTTGAACTTAAGTGCAAGCATAATACCATTTTATGAAAAGGAGCAATGGATTTCAGATATAATAGCCGAAATAAGTGTACCTCGTGTCAGTTCTTTTAAATGCTCCTTAACTTCTGAAATAAAAATGATATTCAAAAGCTCAAAATAATATTTTATTTTCATGCTTTGACGATGCTATATAAATTTTTAGATCGTTTTATCACCAGATTTTTTTTTGTCTATAAAAATTTTATTTGCGCCTGTCAACTTATTGTTGACAATCAGCCATCAATGTGATGGCGATACATGAGATAATGACATGACAGGCATGGGGAAGGAAAGTACCTCTTCCCTAACTTGTTCCAATTACTTAGGTTGTCTAAGGAAGGAGATCCCTCATCCAACGCCTTTTTACTCTCCTCCTCATGTTCTGATGTATGTCAGCTGTGACCATGTCTCTTATTAGTCTGTTATTATGTTCATTTAAATTTGTGTAAAATCATTGATAAAGGGTCGTTATATGTTGGTTAAATATTAGAAAGTGGACCATATTTTGACTATGAAAAAAAATCATTTTTAAAAATAATATTACTGTTATAACATAATATATTTACATAATAGTTTTGTGTATTAGAGCGAATGAACCAGTTATGGACAGGTTGGACTTTAAATGTAAATAATAAGCTTCCTTGTTGATTGAAAGGTTCCAGTATTTCTAGATTAAAGAACAATGCCTTCTATTGATAACTGTTTGAACAAAGTTCCCAAAAGAAAATTTTGGAATGCCTATCATTGTTGTTTCTATAGTGCTCGTGAGATCGGTGTGTTTCATACCTTCCTACTAACAGATTTTGCTAAGAGTAAGTTGAATATTTATCTTATCTTATCATTATTGTTATCTTTATAGTTAAATAAAATTTTAGAAATTTTTAGAGGTACGTCCATCACTGGTACCGACCTCCTGTCCATTACTAGAACAATCCGGGGTGTCCGTCACAAGCTATAAAATGTGTTTTTTAAATAGAGTTGTACCTGCATAACTGAATATGTTTGCAGTATGAGAGTGTTAAATAGAAAAAGGAGTCCTAGAGATTCTAAATGTTAAACAGAGAAAATTATAACTATAATAATTACGGCGACATAAGCCAAAAATTTCCTTAGATATATCCAACATCGGTGTGCTTATTCTAATCTCTAGTTTTAAGAAAAAAAAAATTAAATTTAATACTTTATTAACACTTAATCCTATCCTCTGAATTTATTAGCCAACGATCCTCCAAGTACTTACGAAAGAACCTGTGATCAGTGTGTTTCATACCTTCCTACTAACAGATTTTGCTAAGAGCAAGTTGAATATTTATCTTTTCTTGTCTCTATTGTTACTTTTATAGTTAAATAAAATTTTAGAAATTTTTAGAGGTACGTCCATCACTGGTACCAATCCCCTGTCCATTACTAGAACAATTGAATTCCGGGATGTCAGTCACAAGCGAAAAAATGTTTTTTTTTTTTTGGAGATTGTACCTGCATAAGTGAATATGTTTGCAATTTGAGAGTGTTAAATAGAAAAAGGAGTCCTAGAGATTCTAAATGTCAAACAGAGAAGTTTATAGCTATAATAATTACGGCGACATAAGACAAAAATTTCCTTAAATATGTCCATTACCGGTGTGCTTACTCTAATCTCTACTTTTAAGAAAAAAAAAACTTTGAAATTTAATACTTTATTAACACTTAATCCTATCTTCTGAATTTATTAGCCAATGATCCTACAAGTACTAAAGAACCTACATTTAATAAAAGTTCTAAACTCTAACAAAAGAGTTGAAGATATACAAAAGATTGTAAGGTATAGAGAATATTGTTTCAAAGTTTTTCAATATAGATAAAAATATAGTTTGGCTCCCTTCCAGGAATAACTTAAACTAGAATTCCGATATAACAATTTATACGACTAAGAAAATTTAATAATAGAAACGGGAATCTCGTGTGACACGTATGCAAATCGTTAAACTTTATGTAAATGCCTCGCTGATATTGGGAACTTGGGTTCTACCTCATTGCATACCTACCGAGGAATTTCAGAACAATAGGTTAAGATAAAAATAGATATTTTTACTTCAGAGTTTTTCTAAAATCATCTATTATAATTCCATACTTTGTACATAGATTCGACTAAATTGTCTTCGATGTATTAATAGATAAGATACATACGTAAGTTGGGGTCATTTTAGGATAGCGGATAAAATTTAGTTCTTCGTGATTCCATGGTGGATATACTGTGTTGGTACAGTTTGCAAAAATGTGCTTTGTGTAGGCATGTACTGCGCTAATACCTTGCGGCAGTTTGAGAATCCTAGTTCCCCACACTTTTTTAATTTGTAAATATGGTGTGAATGTGCTCTCAGAATTATAAATGTCCTTTATTGAGACAGATTGTAATATTTATCAATAAACCAAAAAAAAAAAAAAAGTTCCCCACACACGTTGTGCAGTTAGGTTTTATTTATTACTTTCCTACCTACACAAGGTAAGGGAAGTATTGCGATCGGGTCAAATTTCTGATATGCGGTTTTCGACGGATATATACCTTTCAGAGCCCCGTGAGTCCAAAAAACACATTTTTAGCCATTGGTCTGTCTATCTGTCTGTCTGTGCCAAGATTTTCTCAGGAATCAGTGAACCAATTTTGTTACTTCTTTTTTTATTTTGTCTTGACTACTGATGTCTGTGACATGAAATTCCCTGAAATAGGTAAAGATTTTCCCTACAAAACTATATAAAAATTGTTCATTTAGGACAACTATTAACGAAGTTACAGCTATTTAATTTCCAATGTAAGATTACGGGTTCATATCTTGGTGTCAGAAAGTGGTGAATGAGAGAAAATAAGAAAATCTGTTCCCCGTATCACACAAGCTTCACTATTTCGTCTTTTTTTTTAACAGAAATTATTGCTTAGAAAAATTAGGCTATGGCAAAAAGATCAGCAATATTAGAGGGTGTTTAAATTTTTACACTGATCTACTTTAAGCCGGTTCACATTGCTTTAGTTTATCAAATGAATCTTTTCTTTGATCAATTTTCAGGAAAATAAATGCGACTCAATTTTTTTTTTATTGGACAAGTGTAAAGATATAAACACTTTTCTAGAATAGGTAGGAAAGTCGTGTAGGTGGCCATACCAGATTTTTTTCATTGCTGTTACCGAAATCCTTGTTTTTATGAAACTTTCGCTTATACCTCAAGAACTGCGAACATTAAATTACCGAAGTATTAATATCGGCCACGAAGGAATCGGCTTCTAATTAAAATGTCCTTCAACGCCTGATGAAATTCAGTACTCAAAGAACACAATGGCCGGTTTACAGCGATCTCTTGGCTTCATTTAACAAAAACTAAATTCTACGAAGTGTTTGAATAATGTTTGTTACATTTTCTGTTGTTCAGTAAATTTTCAAATTATGATTTGTTATCTTTTTGTACTATAAATTTTTTTAAATTTAATTTTATTTATTTAATGAAATTTACAACTGTATAAACAATACAACTAGTAAAAATGCACACATTGAAAATAATGACATGAACAGACTTGAAGGGATACTGCCCAGTGGTAGCACTCCCTATTTGATTCTAGGTGAGAAGATCACGAGGCCATCTTCTTTTCCGACGCCTAGGGGGATTATCAGGAATCGATGAAGAAGCAAGGCTTGAAACAAGTTGATTTGGATGAGACTGGAGTTTATCATGAAAGGATAGGTATCTGGCTCGGGCTAAATCAGCGACTACAATAAAAATGAATTTATTGTTCTCATGTACTCTTAAATATAGTATTATTGGATATAATTGGTATAAACTCATTTTCCTTGTTGTTTCTCATGTAAATAATTATCATATACAATATTGTGGGGTAACATTGGTTCAAAATCATGTTTCCTGCCGTTTCTAATGGTGACTGTTCCAATTTTACCCCAATCAATAGGATAAACTTAGGACGATTTTATTTATTTATTTAGTAAAACACTCTTGCTTCTAGAGTAATTGTTCTGCCATATTTTGTAAGAGAAAAACTGACTTTACCTTACATATTAATATTTTTTCAGCATTTTAACTTTGAAAATAAATATAGAAGCTGCTTTAAACTTTAAAAAGTGTCCCAAAGTTACACCATCTTACGGTACTTGATATACATATGTAGATAAGATACATATTTGATAATTTAATGCACTTATCTAAATTTATTCAGGCTCATACATCCTGAATAGGCTAGGATCTTTAAGTCTAATAGGAAGGATGACATTTTTGCAAATTTTTCTGTCCACACTTCTTGAAATGTGTAATTTGTAATTCTATTATTTATTTTGTTCTTCCACTTTCATCCTCGTATATTTATTTTTATCGCTCGATAGAGTTCTAGGTAAGAATTTTACAACTCATAGTTTATTAGAGAATGTTTAAAAACTTACTAAAATAATTCAATCTAGCAAAATTCACGTTATAGCTAACAATGCATTTTTACAAAAAATGGTAGAAGCTTTTCCATAATGTTTAGTCATTTTTTTTAATTTTCAACGGGAATGCTCAAAAAAAGACTAGGTAATAAAGAAAATATGTTATTCTTAAATCCTTCGTTTTCTAGATTTTTTCAAACAGCTACTAATAAAGAAACCATTAGTTACTTCACTAGTTCTCCTAGAGTAAGTAAGTAAGAAAGTGTGCAGTTTTTATTTTTCTTTAAACATGGTTCCCCGATGTTGTCATCAACATAAGAAGTTCTATTACGACAGTTTTCTTCGAGACTTAAATCTTAAGATTTTTTTTCTTTTCTACACTGCTATAGAACCAGACTTTCAGAGTGTTGTTGCTTCTTTGGATTCTCTGAAGCCTAATTAAAGCTATAGGCTATGCAATAGAAAATTAAATTAATACGCTTCCAATCTAATGAGACATTCAACAAAAAAGACTTGTTAATGTTCATTACTGTTGAACGTAGTTAATGTATCAGGAAGAAAAACTCATAACGAAAATAATTATGCTAAGTCAACTTAATTGGTAATTGTAAGTTAACTTAATTTAGGCGATCGTTTTTTTTTTTCATCATACAATTCTCACACAAATTTAAGATGTATACAATAATTTAATTGTTCTCAATACCTGAAAACGTTTAACTCTATTTCGTATATACACACACATATATATATATATATATAATATATATATATATATATATATATATATATATATATTAGTTACAATACTTATTTACATGAAAATAAAATTTTTATATAGCATATATATATATATATAATATATATATATATATATATATATAAAACTAAAAACCTAAAAACTTTTAACTCTATTTCGTATATACACACACACATATATATATATATATATATATATATATATATAATATATATATATATATATATATATGTATGATGTATGTATATATATATATATATGTGTATATATGTATATACATACATACATATACATATATATATATATAAATATATATATATACATATATATATAATATATATATATATATGTATGTGTGTGTGTGTGTATATACGAAATAGAGTTAAAAGTTTTTAGGTTTTTAGTTTTATATATATATATATATATATATATATGCTATATAAAAATTTTATTTTCATGTAAATAAGTATTGTAGCTTTAGTTATACTTTTTTGTTTTTCCTTTTTATTTTTCTTATTTTATGTTGTTTTCTGAGCACCGCCCAATATTGTTGTTGGGCACATTTTTTATTTTTATTTTGTGATTATATTATCGAACGATTCAAGAGGGAAAGCATATCGGTATTCATGAGTTTTAGTACCTAATTAAATAAACAATTTTTCATTTAAATTTATTTATTACCAGATCGGCCTGGTGGGCCTTACATGGTTGTTGTAACAATTTGATGATTTTTAACAATTGTTCTGGTGGGGTATAGTCTTTGCAAAAGACACCCCTAACTATTTATACATTATAATTATTGAATAATTACAATTAATAAAGAAAAAATTATTAATTGTTCATAACATGATGTCTTGGATTTGTCTGGGCTTCAGTCTTCGAGATGAGGTTGGGTTTCCTATGTTGTAGGCCACTGCACCTTTAACTGCTGGTAGCTGCGTATGGAATTTTTTAAATCTTTTTTTGATGAATTCATCTATTGTTTCCAATTTTAGTTCTCGATGTAGTTGAGCGTTTCTTATGAACCAGGGGCATCTACTGCAATTCTTAATACCTTGTTTTGAAAAGATTGTAGTTTTTTTCTTTTCGTAGCTGAAGCGGCTACCCAGACTTCACATCCGTACATTAGCAAGGGTCTTAGTATGGTTTTATGAATAAGAACAGTTGTCTCTGGTTTTAAACTAGATTTTCTATTTACTATGGGATATAACATTGCTAACCTTGCGTATGTTTGGGTCAGTTTATTATTTATATGGTAATTCCACGTAAGGTGGCGGTCCAGATAAACTCCGAGGTATTTTACTGCTTCACTATCTGGGTTCCATTTTAGTTCTTTATTTTTGAGAATCAGTTCAGGTGGGTCTGAGGGACGTCTAAGAGTAAAACAATTAAATAAACAAGTTTTTTCCTATCTCAGGTTTAAAAACGTACCAATTCTGAGAATTTTCGCAAAAACAAAAATTTTTAGGTTAATATGAGATAAAGCTATAAAGAAGTTTCAGAGGGATGCTAATAATTAGATAAAAGGGGTCGTTTACCACGGACTATTGTTGATGTTTATACATTCTTCAAAGCTTAGTTTGGGAAGTTTCGATTATTAAATAATTTATAATTATTGTATAATATGCTACCATCTGAAGTAGAGGGAACTGACAAGAGCTGCTCATCCTCGTATGTAGCGCTACTCATTTGCAGTTGTATAGACAAACCCTCTCAACAAATAACCTCTTGACATGAGAAAGAGATAGTTTCTTCTTATTTTTCTTTTTTTATGAAGCCTACGTTTATACATTTTTCCAAGGTTAAGGCAAAAAATACTTTCATTTTTCTTCAGTCCTTTTAACTACAATCTGTTATATCTTACGTTTCGGGACATTTTCCCATCATCAGAGTATTCCTATGTTTACTGAAATTATGCACATTTGAAATGAACTATTTTTACATTATTAATCTATTCCATCTATTGTATAATTATCTAACTTGCTTTTGTGATGTGGCACCAGTTGTCAAAAATTTAATAATTGTCATATCCATTTAATATTTTTTTGGTGTAACACATTCATTTCTTGTTCATTATTACACCAACCAACATCTGGCTTTCTTCAGTTCCATTACTGTACTTTGCAACGGTTATTTTATTCCTTATTATGGCTGTTTGTTGTGTTATTATTGCCTATTGTTTTTTTATAATTTTAATATTGGATATTATGTCTGAATAGTGTGTCCCCAAGTGTAGTTTACTGTTCTATTATTATTTTTTGTTATGAATATGGCTTTTAGTAGTTTCATATTGTTTGTTTTTGGTTCTATTGCTAATATATCTGGGTTTTTTTAAACAGATGTAATTAAAAGGACTGAAGAAAAATGGAGGTATTTTTTTGTCTTAACCTTGGAAATAGTTTCGTGATAGCGGCGAATAAGGAGTAAAATATATATAAACGAAAATAAACAAATATAAATTGCGTAAATTTAGAACATATTCAGTTGAAATTTATGCATACCACGTCGTACGGATAAGAGGCATCGATTCGTTTTTATTTGCATATCTCTTATTCAGGGAAGAACATGCGAAGTCTGGAATATTACTTTCTCAGGAAGCGGAAAAAATGGCAAAGAGGAACCCTCTTATACTCTTACCACTTCATTTCATCCCAAACATATCGTGTTTCTTTGCCCCTACAAATGTATTTTTTTAATCTCTTACGTGAGAAGGCTACTTCACCGATTGGAACGCTTAATGTAATCGCTTGGAACCGTATATGTTATTTTTCTTTTCATAAAACTGTTATTTTATTTATAACTGTTTGATAAACCTTTTTTTTCCTAAAACGTTAAGCACTAATATTTCATTTTGTAAATTAGTAAAGTCGGTTAGATGTAGAAGTACAGTTGAGTGATGTTCCCTATTTGAAAGTGCCCATGTACCTTCGCAAAGGTACTGACATATATATATATATAGAGAGAGAGAGATAGATAGATAGATAGATAGAAAGTAAACTTTATTCTGGGACAAGGTCTCTTTTGAATAACAGATATGAACAAAAAAATAAAAACTACATCTGGCCAAAAATTACATTAGTCAATATTAAAGAATACATAGTATCTTCAGTAAAATTAAATTAAAACAAGTAAAAATAACACCATTTCGGAAAAAAAAACTAAATAAAAAACACATAATTTAAATAAAAAGAAAACAAAATAAATAAACATGGGTTGATTTTTAAAATTAAAACTATCAATTTTAACAACTATTCACCTCAGTCAAAATCTGTTTTGCAATATTTATTTCATTGTATAACGTCATTTTGGGATGTGAGAAGGAATTGGTAAAGATGATACTTAAATTAGGACAAGGAAGAGGCATGGCGGATTTCAGAAGGCAAGGAATTCCAGAAGGCAGTGGATCGGGCTATAAAGGAATATTCAAACGTCTTAGTTCTATGGGAAGGGATATAAAGGTCGGAAACACGGGATCTTGTTTTCTGGGAGTGGACCACGGCTTTAAACTGTAGGTTTATATATATATATATATATATATATATATATATATATATAGGGTGTTCCATAAGTCGGAGGAATATTAAAAGAAATTATTGCGAATTTCAAGAACTATAAAAAGGTTTATATATGGTTCGATATTCTATATAAAAGTAAGAAACTTCTGTTTTGTATTTTTTAAGTGTCATGTTTCATCATGATTAGGAAACAATACCCAAAAAAAATATTTTATTTAGGTAATAAAAATTAAAATATGAGCAACGTCTTAAGGTTTTTGAGAATAAAGTATTGCGTAGAATATTCGGACCGAAACATATGAGTTAACTGCAGAATTCAGAAGTTTGCACAACGCCGAGTTGCGTGAACTGTATCCAGTTAATATAATTGAGGTGATTACATCGCGGAAGAATCAAATGAAACGTACAAAACTTAAACTACTAATACTTCATTCCCTCACGCCTATCAACTAATCTTCTTTCCTCTTCCTCTTCTTCACGACACCACACTCTGTGATTGTTGGTATTCCCAACAGGTGTGAGTTTAAAAAAAAATAAATATAAGGAAGATCATTTTTCTTATCTACTCTCAGTAGTATTTGGACCTACGGAATAGAACTGTGGGGGACAGCAAAACTTTCTAACATCAAACGCATTCAATCCTTCCAGTCTAAATTCCTCCGAACAATAGTCGATGCTCCCTTCTATGTATCCAACAAAACCCTCCATAATGACCTTCATATGCCATTTGTTATTCACCTAATCCCAGAAAATTTTTCCAAATTTCACCAGAAACTCATTCGTCATCTAAATCCTGTAGCACGATCACTATCTAGCTCCAGTCATCCCTACAATCCTCCCCGGAGGTTAAAACGGCAGTGGCCCCGCGACCTTTTGTAAATAAGTATATATTGGAGTACTGGCAATGGCCAGATTGTCCACTCAAGACATGAGCGTCTGTTTCTATAGTGCCCTCCATCAGTTGCCACTGGTTTCAAATAACAGTGACGCGGCTGAGAGAGAACCACTGGGATCTCCTTGAGTCCTGCCTTGGCTTCCACGTCGGGGAATAAGGCATGACTCAGAGTCCCCTGGGTGAATGTAAATATTGTACATAGGTGTGAATGTGATTTATTTACTTTAATTTCATCTAGCTTTTATCTATTATTTCATTATTTTTTTTTGTACACATGCATACCAATTTACTTATTTTATTTTTTTTTTTATATTTCTTTCTCTTCATTATTGATATTAATTGTATGTACATATTGTGTGAATGAATCATGTAGCCTTAATATTAATGCCCATCAATGTGGCAGAATGTATTAATATTCAATAAAGAAAGTTTAAAAAAAAAACTCTCAGTAGTGAGGAATAAAACCCTATGTTTATTAATTAAATGTAGGTAGACTAAATTTTCATATATTCCTATCCTCATCCTGAAAAAAAAACAGAATAATAATAATCCTTTTTTAAGGATTATAATCCTTGCTTAATAAACAACGAGGCCAAGTACATTAAATTTAACGTATCATATTAGCTGGGAGATCGAGTTAGCTTTTATGAGACAATAAGCAAGCGAGATGGGGCGGTCAGATGAAGACTTCAACACAGTTCACAATAGGGGTTGGTTTATCTCTTCACGCTTTCATTTCTATTGCAAACACCCGCAAACTAAGGCAAATTTTAGGAGCCAAGTTTTCATGGAACAAAAGGTATCAAGTGAAACGAATGAAACAATTGAAACAGTATCGAGCAAGAGACAAGAGAGAAATATTATATCAAGAGCTACCTAACTGAATCATAACCAGCTGTTTAAAGTATGATTTTTATTTATTTTTTTTGAACTTATTCTCTTTATTCATATCTGTCAAAGAAAATATCAACAATTAGTGAATATGTTCATTCCTGTAAACAAAATGGCGTGAGAGGCAAGAGAAGGAGGAGTACCCAGTGGCATCTCCTCCTGACGTTATATAACAAATAAATCATTAGAAATAATAATTATAATTTATAAATAACAAAAAAACTACTTTTTAAAATAAAAGTTCAATGGTACATCTTTTAGATCATAGTTATAATATATCTTAAACGAATTACTTGATTCTAGTGTGTCGGTTGGAAGAAATAAAAATAATTTTTTTACATCGACTTTTAGGCGAGATGAATAAAACTTTTAAATAAAATATTAAAAAAAAATAAAATACTTGTAAAACCTTTACTCGAAAAGTTTTAAGGATAAAAGGTCCAAGTTACGAGAGTATATATATACTCAAATACATATATATTTACATTACGTGTTAGGTGAGGAGATCCCTCATCCAGCTCCTCTTCAACCTTCTACGGCATATGTTTTGTGGCCGTGTCATTTATGAGTATGTTAGGGTATGCTTGTAATTTGTCATGGAATAGTTTGTTATGGGTTCGTAGTGTTCGTTAACAGTCGGCATATGAAGGTCAGCGTTTAAAGTTATGTTTCTAACGTACCAGTTTGGCACCCACGATAATTTTCCGGATGCGCGCCTTGGCAATTTGCGCATTTTGCCATGGTCTCACAAGTTTTATTACATGTGGAACATTTGTGTCATGTGGACATTTGAAGCACCTTGGTGCAAAAGCATGTTAACAACAAAACTTTACATACCGATTTACGACAACCAATTATCGACATATATATGTACTCTCTAGTCCCGATTTTATCTTAAACTAAATGGACATCACAACGGATATATAAACGACGTGGAAACAACTGATATGCCCATCAGTTGCGTTGCCTAAATGGGAGACCAAGATGAGTCTTAAATCACTAATTACTCCTTATTATTCATGGTTGAGGCAAGTGCTTGGCTTCCACAGCTTTGCTTCTATATTTCATTGCTAAAAATCCGTTGAGGGTGGATTATTTAACAACGATGGATAGGACGTGAAGAAGGACTTGTGTGGATGGTTCTGCTTGATGTAAAATAATGTAACCTAAATACCTTATTTTAAAAAAATGTATTTATTGAAATTTACAACTGTATTTACAAGTAAATGTGCATGGTATAGTCCGTGGTCAAATTATTAAGATCCGTCTACAACAGCTTCATCATTCGTAAACTACAAATATTTTATTTATGAGGATTCTCGTGATCGGGGCGTTTTCAATAGTGTTACCGGAATGCGAGACCAAGACAAGTCTTGGCCTTGGTCTTGCGCAAGAGTCTTGCAATTACCTATTAGCTTATTATAATAGAGATATCCCTGTAATTTTTCAAAAAGGGGAACCTAACTAAGCCCGACTGAAAAATTGGAAGAGTTAAATGCAAAAATATATTGGTTATACCAGTTCTTTACATGTAGTAACAAAAATTGTCAATTATTAGTAACTATTTCGCCTTAATTTTAATTTAAAAAAAAAGATTTTCTCTTTACTAGGCTTGGTCTTGGTCTTGCAACAGTTAGGCAATCTTGGTCTTTGTCTTGAAAAGTGTAAGATTAAGACAAATTTTTGGCTACATTTCCCATCAAGAGATCCCCTCTCCTAAATTAAGGAAGTATAACTCAGACAAAGGTACTACTGGGTACTACTCATCCTGATGCCTAAAATGCCAAATTTCATAACAATAACGACACTTCAGCTTACTGTCAAGCTTATGGCAGGTGTGGATGAAAATATGAAGAAAAGTCATCAATATAAAATATAGTATATATATATATATATATATATATATATATATATATATATATATATATATATATATATATATATATATATATTAAAATATATAATAAAAAATAATAAAATTGAAAAATGTAATATGTTTTAAAGTATCGAGAATCTTCTTTTATTTTATAGGTACAATAGATTTGATACCTTACATCGATTTATAAACTCGATTTAATTCTTACCTTGAACTAGAACCATTTTTAAATATTAAAATATATCTATTAGTCATCTTACGTACAGATGCATGACATTAGCCCGTAAAATAATTTTTAAAAAATGTTATACTTTTCTTAACGCATATAAATACAACTGCATTAAAAGTTAATCCAACAGGAGCGGTAGGAATTTCTCTATTCGGAATTTCATTAGAAAAGCTTTCTGAATGGCATCGCCAGGTTTTATCTACGTCACATCACGGCTAGATTTATTTTAATTAATTAAACGGCGTTTAATTAATTGAACCTCGTATAATTAATTTAAAGGTAGTAATTGCCAAAATATTATTTTATTAGTTAATTACATATTATTCAATAACTAAATATAAGAAGGATAAATATTAAATATGAGGATTTTCGCTGGGACACGCATACATTAACTTAATTAAACCGTAAATTTATTCTACTAAAATGGATGAAAAGTAATTAATTATATAATGAGTACAGAAACATATATATAATATTCTAGCGATATTTAGACTAATACCATCATGTATTATCATCAAATATTTATTGGTTAATGTGTTGAAATAAAAAAAATATGAGTTTTCTGTTTTAATAATTAAAGATACTAAACTAAAAAAAAAAAAATAAAATGGAAACATTCTGAAAAATATCTATAAGCCAACTAATGATTCTAGATGACCTAGATTTCGCTGACGATCCGTTACCCAGCTCTTTTTCTTATCTTTTTGAAGCTATGGCATTGTTGGAAAATTCCCATTGTTTGGCCTCACAACGTCATCTTGAAGTCTTCGCACAATGTCAGTCCATTCCTTCTTCACATTCACAGCATCTTGGGTGGAAAGGAAAACCCACCCCCAAAGGACAAAATAAAAATGATAAAACACACTTAAAATTATTAAATATTTACTTAATTAAATTATAAAGAGAAAGGATAAGAATTAAATAAGGCAAGTCAAGAGCATAAACTAATAAATTATTGGAAATAATTCTAAACCTAACTTGTAAATTAGAAAAAAAAGTCTTGTTGAAATACATGTTCTAAGGTATATTTTTGTAATAAAATTCTTGATTTATGTTTTTTTTTTTTTTTTTTCATAGCCTCTTATTTATTTTTTAAAAATGTATTTTATGGTCTGAATATTCTAATATTTTCGCATTTTAAGGAGATTTATATTTTCATAATAATTTCTATCTATTTATATTATTCATAATTTTTAATATGGTTTAAGTTTTACCATAGTTAAGGTGGTCGAGAAGATATAAGTTGGTTGAGTAATATCAATTTAAAAAGAAAATTCTGAATGAATGGTTCAAAATAGAACCTTTAATAAATTATTCATATTATTCTAGATGCTGAAAAGGAGGAAACATTTCCCGAATAGTACAAAAATAAAGATAAAAATAATCTAAATTATAGAGTATTTAATTATATTAAATTACATTCAGGAGCAAAAGGAGAGAAAAAGTTAAGAATTAAGAAATACAGAGCTAAACAAATAAATCAATAAAAATAATAATTATAACTTATAAATAAAAAAAAATATTTTTTTTTGTAAAAGTTCAATGAAACATTTTTTTATATCACAGTTATAATATATCTGAAAGGAATTAATTGAATTCTAGTGGGTCGGTTGGAAGAAATAAAAGTATTTTTTTTTTAATCGACTTTCAGGCGAGATGAATAGAACTTTTAAATTAAATATTTTTTTTTTAAATAAAAGACTTGTAAAACCTTTACCCGAAAAGTTTCAACGAAAAAGGTTCAAGTTATGAGAATATATCTATTTACTGAAAAATATATATTTGAGTCATATTGCATTTATTATTTATAAAATATGTGTATTGTTTTTATTGTAAAGATACCTTAGAAAAAAATCTTGCTTTAATTTTTTTTTTAATTTACTAAATTCAAATAATACACCAGCACTAACTTCACCAAGGCTCTAGACTTCTAGACTCATAAACATGACCGCAATAAAACCTATTTGGACTTACGGGGTTTAGCTTTGGGCTCCACTAAGCCATCGAATCCAAAATCCATCCTAAAATCCTCAGTGCTCCTTACATTGTCACAAATAAAATCATCCATAATGACATTTCCGATCTGACACTATCCAGTTAAGTATCCTTTCATAGTAAACTTCACAACCGTCCCAACACTCTCGTTTCTAATCTTGCTTCCTTTTCGATTCCTGCCTCATAACCTTCGAGACGCCTAAAAAGAAGACATCCTCGAGATCTCCTGTTGCAAATACAGAGTGGTCATAGAGGGTAATTAATCAATTAGAGTTTTCATGTTATTGTATTCCTATGATCACATTTACTGAATGTATTTTTATTCTTAAACAGTTGCAAATATCATAAATAAATAAATAAATAAATATGTAAATTTATGTTTTGTAATTTTTATCAGAATAGTTAATATTTATTTAATCGAACTAATGACAAGTTCAGATGAAGATATGAAGAAAAAAAAAATTTTAGTTTATGAAAATGTATTTGCGCCTGTCAACTTATTGTTGATAATCAGCAAATTTGCTGGCTATACAGGAAATAAATGACAGGCATGGGGAAAGAAAGTACTCAGAAGTACCTCTTTCTTAACTTGTTCCAATTACTTAGGCTGCTTAAGGAAGGAGATCTCTCATCCAACGGCTGAAAAAAATAAATAAATAAAATAATCGAAGAAATAATTTCTTAGAAACGGGATCGATTTTGAAGAAAAATAATTTCTTTTATTAACTGAGTTATACGGAATCGAACCAATCAGATTGCAATCCCCCACCCCAAAGGAGATCGCACAGTTCAAACGGGCTTCGTGATTGGCCCGTGTAAGGGGATGTTTTGACTCAACACATAAATCAAAGGCCCCTGTTCACCATCTAATTTGGCAATGTTGCTCCCTGGTCGCAGTGACCACAGCGCTGCAACAGGCAAACCACAACATATGAATAATATGTTTTTATCATGTTAACATCCTAGAACATTACCCTTAATTAATTAAAACTCATCAATATGGAATAAACAGAAATTAATTTTGGTATCTTCGATTAATAATTAAATCAAAAATTCTTCAAATGAATAGTATATATATGCAATGAATATATAAAAAAAAAATAATGCAAAGGCAGATCTTGAGTGAATCATAAAGAGTTACATGCACTCATTTTGAATTTGTTTTTAGGAATATCATTATATATACTTAAAATAAACGCAATAAGAATTTATTGATAATGTATACAAACAAGTATTAAGTGCAAGATTTTTTCGGTGTAAATATAGTATAAAATTATCTGGTAAATAATTAATTAACAGGTAATCATTTATTCTGTTTCATCATCCTTGAATCGACTCTGGGGTCGAAAGCCCTTCCTGGGGTACACTCAGTGGGTACATTTAACTATGGGAGAAAACCTAATGGTTGAGCATGATCTCAGTCTGATAACCTCTCTGAACAGCCATGTTCTTGAAACAGTATCTTATTACTGAGTACTGAACCCAATATTCCAGATTTAATGAGTAATAGCAGTGCACTTTTTTTTTTAATTTGGAGAAAATTCTGAGAATTTCTGAATGCTTCATTAAACGGCCGGAAACGAAAAATTCTTCAAAAAATATTACTATAATTTATACTCTAATACTATAATTTGGAATATTTTATTTATACAAAATTTCGAATTTAGATATTTTAATTCATTGTACATAGGTGTGAATATATATATATATATATATATATATATATATATAATATATATATATTATATATATATATATATATATATGTTTTTCCTTACTTTGGTTACTTATATTTATTTTCCTTTCTTATGTACATACTGTGTGAATGAATACTATATCCATAGTACCAATGTTCTTCAATGTGGTACTGTATTAATACAAAAAAAAAAATAGAAAAAAAAAATTAAATTTTAAGGATACTAGAAACGAATGTACCTTGCTTATTCATAACAAAAAAAAATACTTTGTCTATTTACTAGTAGCGATTTTGTATCTTGTAATAATAATTATACATTGTAACTCATTTAAGAACTAGGGAAATATTTTTTTCTTATTCTGCAAAAAAAGACAAGGAATAGATTGGTGTATAATAACTAAACGCAAAGTGCAACGGTCAAACCAAACGAATATATGTATACATATTTAAATTACATAAAATATTTTTTTCTAGGCTCCTATTCAAACGAACACTGATAGATATATCTATATAGATATATCTAATATTTTTCATTGTAGTATCACCTTCTCCTTCCCCCCCCCAAAAAAAATGGGTGTGACAGTGACCTCCAACATTTTTTTTCTCACTATTGTTGAATGTTGAATAATCTGATTTTTATCTTATTTATAAATACTTATAATTAAATGGTACATATTTTTTTTATCCATTCTTATACTTGTTAAAAAAGAAATGTCTTGATAACCATTATTATTAATATATCCAGGATAATAAAAATATATTTAAAAATAATCACGAATAAAAAATTTAAAGCATACATGTTTATTGTATTAAATATATAATATTATATAACATTGTACAGTATAATTACAAAATATATAAATTAAAATATTAAATACAAAACCCGTTAAGGCGCAGTGGTTACACTATTTTGCTCTACCAATCTACTATGCGGTTTAGTATCATACGCTTATGTAGGCGCTACGTGACAATTGTCTTTAGCGATAAATAATTTTATTTATTTTTTTTCCTTTTTCTCGCCTCTACCCTAAAGGGTCATTGGCGTTTTCTACGATTTATACTCTGTTATAGTAGTTTACAATTTTTAAAAAATTTAACACGATCGAGACTCTTTCTTCATTGTCTTTTAGTATTTCGTTTAGTGTTTTTCCTAGTTCTATTTTTTCTCTGAGCCTTTCGAATTGGGAACATTCTACAATGTTCCCTAATAGTAAATAATTTTATTTACTTATGTATAACGTTTATTATTCATTTATTCGTTCTTATATATTGCAAAGTCTTAAATGTGTACAAATTTATTTATTTATGTCTTTCTCAATATTTCTAAACTATGAATAAATTGAATATACAGGACATTGATTAATAAACATATATATTTTCAAATTCAAACAAAATTTATTTAAATTGAAAAATAAAATAAACGAGAAAAGAAGAACGCATTGAAAATCCCTGATAAAAGAAATGAGGAAAAAAAAAAAAAAAAAAAAAAAAAACGAAACATAGACAATAATATTTAGACCTGAGGAGAAACTGAAACGAACTACGGGTCCTGTGCCCTGCTGATAAGAATTTGCTTTATTGTTCACTCCTTTCTGTTCTAAATTGAAAACCACACGCTCCTCTCCCACCTACTGTCTTCCATATATACCTTATATGCCCACATAATTTCAGTAAATTTAGGTTAAATGAAAATACAGTACAAAAGAATATAATAATAATTAATATTAAAAAAAGTATTTTTTAAAAAATTCTATGCATATCATCTATGTTTATTAAAAATCTATGTACATTTTTTTATTTCAAACTTGATAATTCGGTTCCTATTTATTATATTATATCTTGAATATCAATATTCCAAAAAGGATAAAAGAAAATACCAAATTATATCAGTCAAAACAATAAAATATTAAGTTATTGACAAACTCGAAATCTCTCTCCATTCAGTTCCATAGAAGTTAAATATTTATTAGACATTTTTACAGAACAATTCTATGCCTCTGATGTAAAAGACACAGTGTTCATTTTTTTATTTAATAATTTGATAACAAATAAACAAATTTTAATAGTTTTAATTTACCGAAAATTGGCTTCCTTGAAAAAATAGAAAAAATGGACATGGCGTTTTTTACGTAGGGGGTAAAGAATTAGAGCAGTAAAATCTAAATGTGTAAGTTCATAATTTAACTAGGACAAAAAAAAATTTTACGAGCTTGGATATCTTTAACTACACAATTATAATTTCTTCGGATTTTTTAAAAAGGTATATCACTATTCGAGAATATTAGAAAAACTAGTTGGAATATATTACAAAATTTACAGAATGGAATAATCAGACTGTGTGAGGGACTTCCATGAGAAAGTTAAAAAAAAAATTAAAAATACTTTAAAAAATTGCTTCAAGATTAATTTATTACTTTTAAATTCTAGCTTGTAAAGTCAGCCACCATTCAATCCAGTAGTAAGCCACATCACTTAAAATATTCAAAATGATATTCGCAAAAATTACTGAACTCAAATTCGTCTTATAATAGTATTTAGTCGTTGTTGTTTGTTTGATGTCTATGCGCAAAACATCCAGGTCATCAGTACTCGATACACTAAATAATAATACTTTTATACTGTTCAGGAGGTTGGTAAAAAAAAAAAAATAATAATGAAAATAATAGACACTCAAAGATAATAAGATAGAATAGATAAATAAATAAACTAAAAAAAATACCAATAAATGAATTGAATTTAGTAAACAAATGAACTTTTTTAAATAAAATAAATAAAATAATAAATACATCTGCAAAGGATTATTAGTTATAAACTTGCCACATATGTTTTATAATTTTTTCATTGTCTAGGAACTTCATAACTTTGGTAAGGATTTCTTCTTGATTTCCCAGGGATGCTGATATATTCTGGGGTATTCCGAGATCATTTAACCTTGCTGTGAGTAAGACCCCAGCTTCTATAAAGTGAATATGCCTTAATTATCGATAAAACCTGGAGGTTATGTATGATGCTTGTAGTTACATCACCTTGCACAACCGTTGGCATAGAAACAGTACTTCCTCATATCCATCCGTGGGTTATAGTGGAATAGATTGTTTGTTTTTTTTCGTTGAGTTGTATTACCTCTCCTTTATCCACCTGTTCCGACTTCTCAATAGAGATACCATTTAACGACAATAACTTTTATTTTTCCGACATTTCCCCCACAGACCTTTTAACCGCTGTAATGAAATCCCACACCAATTCCATAGGACCGGACGGCATCCCTGTCAAACTAATAAAACTATGTCTTCCTGAAATCCTCCCAGTCCTTCTTTTCATCTACAATTTCTCCCTTCAGAATTCAGTATTCCCTACATCTTGGAAACAAGCCATTGTCCTTCCTTTAAATAAAAATTCTAATCCGACCTCATCCGAAAATTTCCGCCCAATCTCAATTCTTTCCAACCTCTCGAAACCCCTAGAAAGATTGGTGCAATCCCAAGTCTCCAACTTCCTTGAAAAGTCCAACCAACTTGATCCTCTCCAATCTGGTTTCCGTCCCAGCTACTCCACACAATCCGCCTTAATTAAAATCACCAACGACATTCAAACTGCAATAGATGATAAAAAGTTAACCATCCTTATCCTTCTCGACTTCTCCAAAGCCTTCGATTCCATTAACCATTCCATCCTTTTCAACAAACTGAAATTATTATCCTTCTCCAATAGTTCCATCTCTTGGTTTCAATCTTTCCTCTCACAACGTACCCAAGCAGTCTCCATACCCTACCAACCACTATCTGCCTTCCTTTCTTTATCCTCTGGAGTTGCCCAGGGTTCAAGCATATCTCCTCTCCTTTTCAGCTCCTACATTAACGACCTACCTAAATCAATTCTCCATTGTTCCCATCACCTTTATGCAGACGATTCACAGATCTACCTATCATTTTCCCCTCCTGAGTTACTGGGGGCATTTGCCAAGATCCAAGAAGACCTAGATCGAATCAGTGCCTGGGCAAATGTAAATGGATTAAGGTTAAATGCCGCCAAAACTCAGGCCATTGTCATTGCTTCCAAGCCCCTTCTTAGATCCCATCCAGACTTTCCCATCCTTCACCTTAATGACCAGCCAATCTCCTTCTACTCCTCTGTTAAAAACTTAGGATTTTTCATTGATCAAAACCTCCTTTGGAATCACCATATTTCTCATATCTCTCGACGGACAATTTCCACCCTCAAACTATTTCATCGCTACCGCCATCTCCTACCTCAACATACGCGTAGACTCCTAGTTTCCTCTCTCATTTTCCCCCACTTTGACTATAGCTGTGTGGTGTATGATGGGCTTTCTGTGGAGCTCCGTGATAGACTGAAAAGACTAATGAACAGCTGTGTAAGATTTGTGATCGGGGCCCCAAGATACTCCCATGTTTCTCACCACTATGCTGAGTTAAAGTGGCTTTTCCCCTCCTTCCGAATACAATATTTCCTAGGTACGTTCCTCTACCAAATCATCAACAGTCATCGTCCTTCTTACGCCTACAATCTTCTCCAGTTCAAATCCTCAGTCCATTCCCTGTCCACGAGATCTCGACCTTCTAATCTTTACATGCCTTCTCACAGATCTGCCTCATTCCAAAATTCCTTTGTTGTTCGCTCTGTCAATTTCTGGAATTCCCTCCCTATCAAAATTCGACATTCCCCATCCATATCCAAATTCAAAATCCTCCTATTCCAATTCCTATCCCAAGAACAGCCAGATAGTTGCTAACCATTCGAGCTGATTTTAATAGAGAATTTGATACATAAAAATTCATTGATTGATTCATTGATACATTTTTATTTTTTAATTCTTTATTATTTTCTTAAAAGTGTATACTAGTGCAAATAGCTTTAAGTGCCTTGTTATAGTATTAATTGTTTTTGTATATAGTTTCGTTTTTTTTTTTCTATAGAATGTTTACCTTATATTTTTTTTACATTATTTCTTTTTTTCGATTGATTTTATTTTGGCCAGATGTGATCTTTTAATTTTGTTCTATTTTGTTATTCTCAAGGGACTGTGTCCCAGAATAAAATTATTTTTCTATCTATCTATCTATCTATCTATTAAAAAGAAAATCTTAAAAAAATAAAATAAGAAATTGTTCAGTAATAACATGAAATACTAAGACGATATTCCAAACTAAAATTCACTTCGATACATTTTCAATATATTAAACATTTTAATAAAAGTAAATAAGTAATTTAACGAATTTAAATTGTATTTAATGACTTTATTAAAGTAGAGATAATTATATTTTTTTTCCAAGTTATTTATTTTCCATTTTGTAATTCATCAACCAATCAAGAATTTTATTTCATTTTTTAAAATTTGTATTATTTAATTAAACATGAGGATTTGATATATTTCTAGGTATTCCATTAAGCGCATGACTAATTAAATAAGTGAAAAATGATTTTTCCCAGATTGGATGAGTTTGTAGGATTGGTTATAAAATAAACCCGAGATGAGCTTTAAAGTTAAAATTTAGAGATTTTTCTATGAGCTATAAAGTCCAGTTTTATATTTAATATAGATTGAATATTTTTAGTACTCAATAATTTGTAAAAAAAAAATTGTAAAATCAATTTTTATAAAATCAACTAAACGAAGATTAAAGACAGATCATGATTTTTCCACAATAAATGCTGTGTGTTAGAGTATAGACAGAAGAACAGGTATTATGAAATATGAGGATATAAAATTATATTTTTAAATAATTATAACTTTTAATTCACAGACATATTAAAAAAAAATTCAATTTATATTTTTTTGTTCTCAGACAACTATCTGAACCCTTAGTAATTAAAATAATTAAATATCAGCACTCGTTCCTTCGCTTGATTCAAGTATTAATTTTTTTTTTTTAAGATCTCTCATTCAGCGCCTTTTTATTCTTCTCGTATTTAGGGGTATGTCAGCTGTGGTCTCTTATTAATATCTTGTTATGTCCGTTCAAATTTGTACAATATCGTTGGAAAAGAATCATTATATGCTGGTCAAATGTCTAAGGTGGTCAGTATGTAGATTTTTGTTAGTCACGTAACAAGGCTCTTTTGTTGTGAGTATCAATAAATTTGATTGGAGGGTTTGAAGATTTTATATTAGGGTCGTTTTGGAGTTACCGTATATCTGTTACGATTATGGATTATGTAGGTTAAAGTATGTATATATATATTAAATTTTTATTTCAGTTTCAGTTTTGAAGATCTGGAAAAAAGTGGGTAAAGAATGTATTTTACAGTGTACGTTTGAAAAATTTGTTAGTTGCTAAAATAAAATGTTATGTGTTTGGATTTGTCACGATTAAGTCGAATTTTCTATAGTTTAACCAGTCTTTTAAGTAAGTGATGTAAAGTTAGTGAGATCTGTGTAAGATCTTGATATTTAGTATGAATTAATGTCTCGTTAGAATAAGCAGCAATTCATATTTCTTTATTATCAACATTTGTACCTGACATTGATGTGACGATCAGAAAATATGTCATTAGTATTATGCAATAAAATATTTATAATACCAAAAACCGATATTTATAAATTACTAATATTAATTAATTCGTAATTATTTATTTTTGTATGACATTAAGTTAGAATAGCTTTACGATGATTTGTTAGCAGTTAGTTTAAAATTTCGGTATTATCTGAAAAAAAAAATGATCTATTTCATATTACATTTTGGTATAATATGTCTAAGTACTTAGGATTAATAAAATATAGCCATGAAGTCTAGGATCAGAAGATATAATGATTTCAAAATAGATTTTATGGTCCATATCTAGCATAAATTTTAGATGAAAAGGACCCTAAATCTTCGACGGGTACGATATCTGGCTAAGGAAATTAAAAGGGCGACAGTAAAGTGCTAGAGGGTTGGCAGCCCTTAAGGGACGGACCCATAAATCACTCTATGAATAGGGGCATAGCACAATGTGGTGGTAAAATCATCAAGTGGAGGGGAGGGGAGGGGGTTTGATTTATTTCTATTGGGGGATAAATTTCAAGCCTACGCCTTCAACATGTGGCGCTGAGGTTGTCACCAATATCAACAGTCAACCTCATCAACCATGAATACCATGATATAAATTTATATTAATATATACACACACAAACACTATATATATATATGGTTGATTATTTAACTCCATCTCATCGTAATCTACAATTATTTTAATAACGAAAACTCTCGGAATTGGGGGCGTTTTCAATCTAGAGGTCGGCAAACATTGTCTATTTAATTAGGCACTAAAAACTCATAAATACCCATTTACTTTCCACTTGGATCATAAGATAAATTGACCAAAAAATCGAGGGAGAAAAAGTGGCCTACAAAAAGTTTGGGCCGTTCAGTCTATTATCATCGTTATTTTCAAATATTATTTTTGTAGGCCATCTTTTGGTTTATTATTTTCAATAATCAACCATATATATATAAAATATGGGGTCATTAAACAGGCAATTACATAACGTAAATAATTTCTTCAGGAATTCGAAATCTTTAGTTAAGATCTGACAGGAGTCTTTCAAGGATTAGTATTAACTACTTTATTATACCTTGTATACACCTTACAAGAAAATTCAACATAGATTATGCTGAAACATATGCTGAATGTTGTCAAATTTGACTGATTGATTCATCTCCAATAAGACTTATAGTATCATTAAATACAACAGGCATAATCTCAAATTAAATTTGACTCCTGCAGGTTAAAAGATAAGATACCGTCAAAACGTAGTTGTGCAATATTTTGTAGTGAGCGCAATGTTTGTGACCTATCATGAAACTTTATTTAATGTTCAGAATGTTTCTGATTAAAAAGTCCAAAAAGACTTAAGTAAGTAAAAAGGCTTAAGTATGTATTCAGTTGTAATTTTAAAAGTCTTGAAAGAAGTGTCGTTGTGTGAGTTTTACTGAATTTTAGTTAAATGTCAGTCCAAGGTATTGCACTTTATCTGTTTGAGAAATTTGGGCAGTGTAGTGGTAAGCAGGAGGTCAAGTTTTATGTCTTTTTAGGATTGTTTATTATCTTCTGCGTAGGTCACTGTAATAGCTGCAGTACTCTATGGAATATCGTGTGTGTATACGATATATAACAGTGGAGCGAATACTGACCCCTGAGGAACTCCTTCCAAGACTTGTTTAATGGTAGAAAATTCTGTGCCTAGAAGGCAACATAAATTACAAAATTTAGTGAAAAAATGTTATATAAATGGTATGCTGACTTGCATTAACGATTATTGAATCAACACACACACACACACACACACACACACACACACACACACACACATATATATATATATATATATATATATATATATATAATATGTATGCTTATAAGATTCATGTTTGGAATTCCCAGACGTTCCCATGTTTCCTACTGATAAGCCGAGTTGAATATAGTTCTATCCTACCTCCCGACGACAATTCCTTCTTGTTATTTTCCTTTCCCAGGTCCTAAGAACCTAAAATCCTCCCTTTATCATAGAACTCCTCACTCTAGGTTCCTCTTTCAACTCTCTTAATACCAGATCTCAACTTATTGATTTATATATCCCTTCTCATAAAACTACATCCTTCAGCAAATCCTTCGTCATTCGTGCTACCTCCTTCCGGAATTCTTTACTCATCTCTATGCGGCAACCCTCACCGTAAAATCCTTTAAACAACTACTATTTTACCACCTATTTCATTTTCATACTTCCGTACCTATGTAATACTTATTGGATTCTGTAATAACAACTGCTCACTAATTAATCGACAAGTTACACTTGATTTTGTTTCATTTAGTTTATTGTTGTCCTTCGTACGTATGCAAACCATATAAAATGTACTAGTATGACTTTGTTTACTTTATTGTTGTTTAAGTATGATTACAATAGCAACTGAAATTAACATTCAAATGACAAGAACCTCTTTATATTTTGTCAAGCAAGAATAATGGATCAATCTTTTGTACCATGTTATTGTTATGCTTAGAGGACTTTAGTCCCAGAATAAAATTATATTTTTCATGTCATTCTGTAATTACTATCACTCATAATGAAAGCATCATCCTCATATGTGTTATATGAAATGACTTCCGTTCATGGTATTATATACAAGAGACATTTTTGTTTCCTAGTCAAAAAGTTGGAACACTCGAGTCGAATTTCCTGTTCTTTAAGATCCACCGAATTCAATTGCATCCCTTAGACATGTTAGATCTAGAACAGATAGGAACGGGGATGAGCATAGTACAGCAGAGAATCTCTATAGATGTCTCTTAAAGAAATCCAGTTCAATTGAAAAGATTGCTTTCACCGAATTTCACTGCGAGAAGCGAAACCGTGTCTTAAAACTTTTTACAAGAATTCGTAGAACCACTTTGTCCTTAAACTCGACTTATTTTCGTTTCTAAAATATTATAAAAATGTATACTAAATTCACAGTTATTAATTTTAAAGTAAAAAATATGATTTAAAAAAAACGTTAAATAAATAACCAAAAAATTAAAACGATTAGAATTTTATTGAGAATAAAAGAAAAAGAACCAAGTTTTTAGCAATAATAACTTCCAATTAAACATCAATTGATTTATTTGTTGCATTTACAAGTTTACAACGTTATGTTTCGGAAAGTTTACTCCCATTTTCAGAACTACAATCCCATGTATCTTTGTCGATTCATGGCTAAAAATGAGTTAAATATAATGCATGTTACAATAGAGTTGTTACATTAAATATGTAATTACCTTAAGTCTAATGTGCTCCATTGTCAGGTTTTAAAATCTTTAGTTAAGGTCTGACAGGAGTCTTTCAAGGATTAGTATTAGCTACTTTATTATACCTTTTATACACCTTAGAAGAACCTCGAACATAGATTATGCTGAAAAATGTATGAATGTTGTCAAATTTGACTGATTAATTCATTTTCAATAAGACTTATAGTATCATTAAATACAACAGGTATTTTGTTATAATAGTTATAACAAATTATAGTATATAATATCCAGAGCTTCATCATGCCTGTAGACCAATTATTGGGTGTCTGCTATGGTGAATACAATTCACTTTTGGATATGACTATTTATTTGTTTACTATTGTTGTTAAATGTTTATTTTTTATGTAGCTGTAATTTCATTTATATTCAATACATTCATTTATATATTGTTATAACATGAATTTAGAACGTGACAATGGAGTACATTAGACTTAAGGTAATTAAAAATTTAATGTAACAACTCAATTCTAACATGCATTGTAACATGCGTTATATTTAACTTATTTTTAGCCGTGAATCGACAAAGAAAGAAGAGATTGTAGTCCTGAACATGGTAATAAATTTCCCGAAACAAAAACATGTAAACTTGTAAATTCAACAAATAAATCAATCGTTGTTTAATTCGAAGTTATTATTGCCAAAAACAGAGATAAGCATACAACTTCCCAGCAAAAAAAAAAAAAGATGAAGAAATAAAACGTGTAGTGTAGACAACTAATAGAAAATGTGTTATATATTTAAAACAACGACTGTAAATATAAAAATAATTATTATAGATCACAACTAATTATTCTATCATGTAAAATATCTTGTATTATTTAGGTATAATTAATACATCTAGTAAGATTTTTTTAAGGTCCACGAAAAAAACTAAATTTTCTTCCTGCGGTAAATTTTAATTACTCATCTTTTAACACTAAAATATTCAACAATTTTCCCCATTGTTCCTAAAAATTGTAATATATGTCATCATTGTGATATATAATAAGATTATACAATAAACTAATTAATAAAAAAAGTAGGTGTAGAAAAGTTCGATTTGTTTAATAGGAATAATACTTTTGAAATATTCACCAAATCCAATATCTTTGTTATTATTTGAACATATAAAAGATAAAAAAATAATTTTTAAAACTATGCTGAGGTTATTGAATATACTACTAACGAAATGAAAACGAAAACAGTGAAATTTTAATATTATTAGAAAAATAAAATAGCTTGAATATGTGGTATAATAATTGAATTGAGTAATAATAAATAGATTAAAAATGAAAGATCAGTAAAAATATCCATGCATATATTAAACGAAATGCACATCAATCGAAAACATGTATTAGATAATAAAGAACATAATTTGATACAAAATAGAGAAAAAAGTTTAAAAAAATATATAATATTTAAAAAAAATTGATAATAGAAAAAGTATTTAAAAAACACTGAATTAAATACATAACAAGATTTCCTTTTTTAAACTTATTGCTAAAAAAAAATCTTATGATTGTATGTTGAGCCATGTAATATGGTGATGGAATCCTAAATAACCAAAGACAAATATAATTTTATGGTAGACTTCCTGTTTATGACGTTATACTTTGATACATACATAACAATAAATTATTTTTGATAAGAACTAGAACTATTTAAAATATATAAATAATATAAAGTGAAAAATAGCTGTGCAAAGAATCCATAAATAGTGACAGTGTTATAAAATAATTATAAAAATATCGTTACATTATTATAATCAACCTAAAAATAAAAATAAAAAATTGTTAACAATAACTTTTGGTTTGTAAAAATGCAGTATATCAAATCAGAAGTATATAAATAATTTTGATAGAATAAAATTGAATATATTTTTACTATACATCTTTGGAAACTAAAAAGGAAATGGAATCTAGAAATTTTTAAACTACATATTTGAATTATAGATAAGAATTACATATATTTCATTTACATAAAGATAAAAAAAATTATAATCACCTAATTAATCTACACATGTATAATTATCAAATTGGACGTAATAATTAATATGATTTTTATCATTATGAAATTAATTTTAATATTCTGGCTAACATTGATTTTATTTTTGTTTCTAAACAAACATTCATAAAAGTACTTTTAATTAATTAATTAATTTACTAATGTGTAATTAGAAAGATGATGAAAATTATTTTCAGGAAAGTAATACTTTTACATATTTATAATAAATAAGTAACAATTATTTTGATTCTGCTTATGAACTTCTGTCATTCTCCACTTAAAATACATGATTTTGATTTTATTAAATAAAATATATCTATATATGTTACCAGAAAAATATGAAATAGAATGTTATATAAAATGTTAATAGGTAATTATTGTTATTTATTGTAAAGGGGAATATTATTAAACTTTAAGCTTCGAACATTGGTTTTTCGAGCTATTCTGTAAGCTATCTAGATATTAAGTTATTAAAATTAAGAAACATAAAAAAAATCTTCATTACATTTCGTATTTCATATTTTCTCTGTATCATAAATGTATGTATGTATACCTCATGAAATATAACATCATATGTTAAAAAAAGTTTAAAAGTTCGAATTATATTCGGATACCAACCGTATTATATACAATTTTTCAGTATTTTAAAGTTTAAAAGTATAAATCAAACCTCAGTTTCGAAATTTTATAAGTTAATATACAAATAAGTAATGGTATATTAAGATAAAAGGATGTTTGTGATTTGAAAGGACAAAATAATATAGAGTTAAATAAATAGCAGATATTGCTCAAATTAAAACAAAGCAATTAGTATAAATAAATTAATGTTATATTTGATTTATAAAAATCGGTGAAACCACATAAAAATAGATAACAATAATAATTCTCTCACTGTCAGCAATATTAATATTTCATTATTATAATAATTAATTAATAGAATATATGAAATTCGTTAATGAATGATTGTTTTTATTATGAATAATACAGTTTAAAAAACAAAATATTTAATGGTGTATAACTCAAATCAATTATTCTTAATTATATCTTTTAATTAATAAAGAATACTATGATTTTTTTACATTTTAACTACTAATATTTACATTTTATTGGAATATCTAAATGGGACAAAAATATATATTTTTATAAAAATGTGTAATAATTTATTTTTGATTACATTATTTTGTTTCACTTTAAATTGCTTATTGATTCTAGTTCAAGAATATTGTTTAATTAAATAAAAGAGCCATAATTTAAAAAGCAATCCATTAATAATTAACCACCCCTCCTTTTTTTATAGTCCGCCATCTTGCAAGGGCCTAGGGCATTTTTTTTTCCTCCTTCCTTTTTCATCTTTAGTAAGCCTTTAAGGGAAGCCACTTATTTAGTTAAAATCGGTTACAAAAAAAAATTAATTACTAACTAGCAGTAAACAAATTAAACAATTAGTTATTAACAAACTATACAGCCCCATTTTACTTACAGTTGGTTAATGTTTAATTTATTATGTAAATAGATCTCTTACACGCTTTATTCAAGGTACATTAAAAAATTAATTTACATGAGTAAAATAAAATATATCCATTAATAATAATAAAAATATTAACAATTACACATACAGAAAAGAGAAAGGGATATAAAAAATATTGTTTTTATATGATTGAAATAATGTAAAACTTTGTTTATTTAACAATTAACCAGTTGTTACAAATTATATTTGAGCTTATTTAAATTGATGCATTATCTCTGGATGGTTTGATTTGTTAATATTGTCGGTATGATATGTGAAATTGCCCACTCCAATTTGTGCGAATATAGGTTTCACACGCTTGGCTAGACAGATATGAATTGGTAAAACATTGCTTCAGTTTTAAACGAAGCTTAATTAAAACTGATTATTCGCTTACTGTTTGAGATAACCAAAGCTTTGTTTTTCAGTTGTCTTCTAGCATAGAAATAATATTTTGTATCATATATAATACCAATATGAGCTTTTACTCTAAATTATTAATTGATATTGTGAAATGGACACTGTTTAAATTTCTTTATAATGCATTTCATGTATAAAAAATGAAATGCATTATAAAATTTATCATAATGAAATTTACTTTCTTTCTTTCTATTTCAATTTAATTTATGAAATAATAAGAAATGCTATTAGATTTTTTTTTATTGACTATTAATACATTCTGCTACATCAAAGGGCATTAATAATTTTAAAAAATAATATAAAGAAAAGAAAATACCTACTTTCACACTAGTTTTAACTGAAGGTAGTTGACATAAATTTTATTGTGACAAAATTTCATATTTTATTGATTAATTGATCTAATCAATAACCAAAGTGGTCCGGCAGTCAAGATTAAGATTAAATTATAGAAAAATATTTATTGAGTACTGACGTTTAGGCCCACATAGCAGGGCTTCTTCAGGACTAAACAGTGCAAAATAAAATAATTATGAAGATTATGGAGTTACAAAGAATAAAACTAAGGTTTTTTTATATACCAAATTATTTTTGTTCATATATTTATTTATTTAGTATACTAGCAAAGTTATCATCTTCATAAAATAATATTCTTTATAGTACTAAGGAGGCTTAAAACTTAGTTCTTAACTTAGTAATTTCCTTGACTTCGAGCGTCATCCAAAAAATAAAGAATTGAATACTTATAAAGTAATATAGGGTAAGCGCACCAGTGATGGACATAGCTAAAGGAATTTTTGTCTTTTTCTCCGTTGGACATTTAGAACCTCTAGGATCTCCTTTTTCTATTAGCCTGATTAAAATAAATAAAAAATTCAGTTATGCAGGAATAATATCGATTTAAAAAAAAAACAACAACAGCTTTTTTCTCTATGGACACCTCAAAATTCAATTGTTCTAGTAATTGACAGGGGTTCTGTACCAGTAATACACATAAATGTTTAGCTTAATCTTAGAAAAATTTTAATTAGAAAGGCATGCAACGCACTGATCACAAGAGCACTATAGAAGCAAATAGGCATTTTAAAATTTCCTTTTTGGAAATTTGTTCATACAGTTGTCAATAGAGAGCATTGTTCTGCAATCTAGAAAAAAACTGAAATCTTCAAATCAACAAGGAAGCTTATTACTTACATTTAAAGTCCAAAACAAAACAAAAACTCTAAACCTAAGACTACGACTGTTGTACTCACTCCTTGCAAGACATTCGAAATTAAAATTAAACAGAAATTGAATATGGATAATTAACCACTTAAGCCCATTTGGACCTATACTTCACAGATATACGGAACAGCCAAAAAGACTCACATGCGTAAACTATAGACTTTTCAATCTAAAGCTTTCAGGACTATCACCAAGGCTCCCTGGTACGTCAGTAACATTACTTTACGAAAGACCTAAAGATGCCAACAATTAACATACGGAAATACTACAAAAGATTTCATAATAAATTACACGGACATGCCAACTTATTGATTCCAAGCATGGCCACAACTAACATGATCGGTAGCACCCAAAGGAGGCTTAAAAGAAGCTGGATGAGGGATCTCCTATACTAACTATAAATATTAAATTCAAGACAGGAAGGACGCCGTTGGGCACTCCTCTCCCTCACGCCTTTCCAAGACCAATCTTCTACATCTCGACATCACACTCGCTGATTGTCGGAACTTTTGATAGGTGTGAGTTGAAAAAACAAGTTAAAAAAAAAATTATTTATGAGGATTGGGAGAAGAAGGGACCGAGGAGACCGGATCGTTCGGCTGGGTGGGATCCGCCTGAAACAAGTAATGGATTTTAAATACCTGGGTGCTCACCTTAACGAGTTCGGATGGGTTGATGGAGACATTAAAGAGAGAATTAAGACGGCAGGAAAATGCTTCTACTCCCTCACGTCAGGCTTCTTGGACAAAAAAGAAGTCTCAAAGGCCACTAAGAAGATTGTCTTCAAGAATACTTTCCTTCCTATATTGACATATACAAGCGAGTCTTGGACCCTCACTGCCAAGCACAAAAGCCAAATCCAAGCTATGGAAGTGCGCTATTTAAGGAAAATAAGAAGAGATCGCGTTAGGAATGTGACCATACGAGCTAATCTGGACTTGAGGCCTGCAGAGAAGATAATCCAAGAAAACCAACTTAGGTTGGACATGTCTCGCGAATGGTTGAAAACAGAATTGCCTACGAGGTCAAAGTGGAGGGAAGGAGGCCACAGGTAAGACCAAGAAAAAGATAGGAAGAAGGAGTTAAAGAAGCCTTTGACAGGAGAGGAATGGACTGGAGTAGGAGAAGACAGCTGGCCCAGGATAGAGATTCTTGGATCAAGCTCTATAAGAAGGAACCTCACATTGCTCAGCGGTAACAGAGGACTGGATTAAGTAAGTAAAAAAAAAAAAGTCCAACCTGTCCACCTGTTCATAATTGGTGCGTTCACCCTAGGAATTGAAATTGTAAATGAAAATCAATCAATTATTGAACTTCTTCACTTTCTATTATGTTATAATTTTAAAGTTGTGAAATTGTAGTATTTCATGAGACACATATATACATACATACATTATAGAGAAATAATTTAAATAAATAAATTTACCTGGCGGCATAGTACTCGAAGAAGGCGACGAATATCTCCAAGGACCTTGTCACCGCTGCCCACATGTCTCCGTGGACTGACACCATAGGGGAATCTCATGGCCCCACAAATCCCCGGCTGGATGCCATCACATCACTAGCTCCACGGCCGGCAGCGCACCTGTTGCGTCCAATTTCAATGTGTAGAAAAATCGATAATTGATTTAAAGCTCTCGTGTTGGCTACTGCTTCGTGAATATTTGATCGACTTGACGAGTGTTTTTGTAGCCGTCAAAGTCAAACACAGGAAAAGCGACGGTTAGATCAGTAAAAAAAAATTTCATAGTTTCCCCAAAATAAAATCGAGACTTAAAACAAACGAAACTAGTTCAGTATTACATAGCCATTCTCACAAAAAAAGGCTAAAAATGTACAAGTTTGAATACTACCTTCCGTTGATGTTTTCAGGTTAAAAACAGCAAAAAATACACTATCACACTCGATTAATCAAAGTAAAGTAATAGTCCGTGGTACAGACCCTTTTTTATCAATTTATTTACATCCAGCTGAAACTTCGTAAATAGTTTCCTGTAAATTCTTTGTTTACCTCATTTAGCAACCGGTACCTTCATTAAGTTTATGGTGGTGTTACTCTTCCTCAAATGGGGAGTCCTCATTGAGACTGATGAAGGTCTGATAAATGACCGAAGTCGGTTGCGCAAAGAGGAAAAAAAAAAAAGAATTATAAGTAAGAAAACGTATAAAAGTTTAAAATATAGATAAGTGCTGTAGTAAGCTTAAACTGTGATAATAGACGCCTCAACATTTTTTTATATTTCACTGTAGTTATTTTTGTTTATCGCTAAATAAACACACCAATATACATATTATATACTCATTTTTAAATGTTTATAAGCTAAATGACGAATATTAATTAAATCCAGGTTACATTAAAAAATAACAAAAACGTTTGGACGACGCAACCACGTCACACAGGCCGCAGGTATGTAATAATATAGGTTTATATAGTATTATACAACAGTATGACCACATTCGGTAATCATGGTCTGGATATCACATAAAATTGACATAGGTATTAGTTAAAAATGTAATAAGATGAATAGAATAATTTATTGTGAAGAAAGAAAGATTTTTTTTTTAACTGGTAGAAAACTTCAGAATATAAAAATATTTATGTTAAATTGATTATAAAAGAAAGTTTAATAATATAAGCGGTGACCTCTACTTTATTCAAAGCGAAGGGTCAGCTCTTTAGTCTAAAATTATCAACTTTAACAGAGTAATACTTGTAAACATCTTAAAAATATATAAGTAGTAACATAATTTATTTTACCCGAAGAAAAATTGGTTGGGGTGAAAACTAAAAAAATAAAATAAAATAAAAATAACTATTTATTTTAATATTTGCCGACGTTTCGGACCAAAGTTCAGGCCTTCATGAGGGCTAAGAAAATACCTGATAACAATATGAGAAACTATTAACGTATGAAAAAAAAAAATAATAGTAATGTAACGAGCATTGAGGATTTTACGAAGGATTTTGGTTTGTATGGATTGGATACGAGAGGAATTTGAATGTTTGGTGGACCCCATAGCTCAACTCCATAAGTCCAAATAGGCCTTATTATAATCATACATATGAGTCTTTCGTAATTAATTGGAAGGTTAGAGAGTTTGTCTAGTAAGTGTTGAAGTAGTCGGAAACGTCGAGCGGTTTCTTTTATTTTCATTCTGGTATGAGGATTCCAAGCTAGACATTTGTACAGGTGTAGTTCTGTAGGTAACAGATTTGTTCAACAGGAACAAGTGAGGTGTTGTTAAAGGATACTGAAGGACAGGAAGTCATTGGTTTACGCATTAACAGATTTAAATATAAAAATTAAGATACTATATAGATTTTAAGATATTTAATTATGTTTTAATAATTTTATAGTATCTTAATTTTTCTGTTTAAATCTATTATTTTCTTAATATAACTTCATATTCCTTTTCTCAGTTTTACAAAATATTACTGTTTTTCAAATATTCGTTAAATTATTATTATTAATATTATTTTCATTTTTTTTTAAGTTACTAGTTTCTTATATTGTTATTTGGTATTTTCATAGCTCTGATGAAGGCCTGAACTTTGGGCCGAAACGTTGGCAGAGAGAAATACTTTATTAAAAGTTATGCTGCCCTATTACATAGGATTGCTTCATACACAACATACTTATCAATCCATGTGGACATAACTATTATATTAAATTTTCCTAATTTCATCAATCAAAATTTATATAATTTATTTATTTTCTTTTGTTTGTTAATTTTAACTTGTTTATAAAAAAAATAAATTATAAAACATTTTATTATTGATGATTTACAGTTAATGCCGAAAGGTAGTGCAAAGCCACAGAAAAGGATTTTTTTTTTAAACGGTCGACTATTTGCTTAGGACTGTCATATTTTCCCAGCCGTTTGGAGGTACACTCAATAAGTATTAATGTGTGTTCCGAACGTGCCAAAACGTTCCTTCCACTTGAAGCATATTTTTACAGAGACCCTTTTCCCTCGCCAGGAATATTTTGATTAAATACAAATTCAAATTGCTTAGTATAAGTAAGATCTGTCCCAACAAAGGGACGAGTGAATTGTCAATAGTGAGGAATGGAAGTTTTAAACAGGGTTGCCCGAGGGGTTGAGAAAGTTTGCGTAGGCTCTCGGGTTGGAGCACCCTCCAAACCAGCCATCTTATAAATTTTAAATTCTATCCCCCCTCCACTGCTGTCCCCCCCCAATCCAAACCACATCTGAGCGGATACGTCCATCTTCTCCCCCCCCCTCTCCCACAGTTATCAGAGGCTAACTTTCCTAACCTATAAAAAGAGCAAGTGGCTTCTAGAATTGACTCACAGATGGTTCCGAAATAAAAAAAGATCCGGGACGAAAATTTATTATAAATAGAATGGTTGTGCATGAATTTGAATCCATCTAAATTAAATACTAAACAGAAAATAGATAATAATAATCTGGAAAATAAGAAACACTTTGTCAATCAAAATGAAAAAAAATTAAAATTATTCAATGGAATTGTAACAGATTTTTCCGAAATTTAGAGCACCTAAAAATAACAATAAGCGAAGAGAACCCTGTACCAGTTTGTCTCTAAGAAACACACTTACAAGAAACTCAAACAGTGAGATACAAAGATTACGATATATACCAAAAAGAAAAAGATCGTCATGGGAAGACTTCATCTCTTCATTAAATCAAAGCATTTCAATGAAGGAGCTCTGGAATAAAGTGAAAAGCATTAAGGGGATCTCCAAAACCAAGAAATTGGCTGGTATAAAGACTGGACAAGACATTATAACTGACCCTGACGAAATCGTTAACGAAAGTGATAAAACTCTGCAACAGAGTGTAATGTAAAGGCGTTGCCAATGACCCTACAGGGTAGAGGCAACAAAATACCGAATAAATAAATAAATAAACAGAAAATAATTAAAATATACGAAAACATCTTTTAGAGATAATCAAACGGGTACTCGAAAAGAAAATGGCGTAAATTTGAGATGAAATAGAATTTAAGTAATAAAGAACTTATGAAAGATTGTGGTTTCACTTCTTTAATAATAAAAAATGATTCATATTTAGCTTTTAACTTGAACTAAAGGTGCATCTAATAGACGTGGTGGGGACTGAGGGTGTGACCTGAGTGTAGTATATTCTGACGTGGCTGCCAAATATGATGCCTTCAATCTCAAAGATCTAATTTATGAGAAACATTTATAAAAAATAATAAAATACATTTTAAACTAAACATTTTTATTCAGAGAGGGCAGCGTGAGAGCAAAAACGAAAAGATATTTCTTGAGTAGAACGTTTTAAATTAGAAACACTATTCTAAGCAAAAATGTATAGGGTACCCAACGATATAAGGTAGGCGCTGGCAGGGTATGACGTAGCCGAATCTCCACTCTCTTTACATAGCTCCATCCCCACCACTTTTCTTTAACACTAATTATCTCTATGTGGTCATATATCACTATAATTATTGTCCACGTGGCATGTTATTATATTTCTTAATAAATAAACAAAAACAAAAAAAAATTCTAAAAATATTTATAAGAAAAAAATCGAGACATTTTGCGTTTTTATTGTTAGGACCAGTTTTCACCAAGTAATAAATATCGACAATTCAAGAAAATACATAATTATATCTATCTACCTTTCACTAAATAATAATTGTTGATAACGTTTTTTTTTTGTTATATTAAAAAAATCTAAATAAAAGCAACAACACTATACTGAAATACTCTTATTCTCAGTATCCATGTGTACATATTCATACATACACACACACACACACACTTTATATATATATATATATATACAGCAGTACTAAGCTCAGATAAAAACCCTGTTCGAGCATCTACCATCCTTCAAAATCATCTGAACGATATTGCAGACTGGGCAACAAGGTGGAAAATTAAGATGAATGAAAAAAAAAGTGTGCATGTGGTATTCACTCTTAACCATAAACCTTCCCCTGAAATATACTTTAATAACATTTAAATCCCAACATCAGATGTAATTAGGTATTTAGGTTTTTACCTGGACAAAAGACTTACTTGGAAGACTCACATCAGACAAAAACGAATAGAATTAAACAGACGATACGGTCTCTTATCCAGATTACTTGACAGACGTTCAAAATTATCTTTAACTAACAAAATAACCCTTTATAAAGTCTTACTTAAACCTATTTGGACTTACGACATAGAACTGTGGGGCTCTGCTAAAACTTCCAACATTAAAAAAGTTCAGTCCTTTCAGTCAAAAGTGTTGCGAAGGATAGTTGACGCACCTTTTTATGTCGCAAATGATACACTACATAAAGACTTAAACGTACCTACAATTTTAGATACTGCAAAAGAGAACTACAATAACTTTCACCAAAGACTGACGCACAACATGAATCCTCTGACAGAAATCCTTCATCGTACAAGAAACCCGTACAGGCCACTACGACGATTACGTAGGCGTTGGCCAAGAGACCTGCTGATTTGATTTATATCCCGGACGTGATGGGAAGCTGTGAAGCTGCTAAAAAATTTGCTTATTGCAAAGAAATTTGCAGATTGCAAATTTAATCTAATGTTCCACATTTTTTGTTTGGTTAATAAATAAATAAATAATAATGTACATATATATATACCGCTCATTCGTCAAATTCGAAACACGGATTATCCTTTTCTTGTTTTATCTTTAAAAAAAAATTGTTTTATCTCCTAATTTCCTATATGTCCAGTGTAATTAAATAATAAATAATTCTAATAAATAATTCCAGTATAATAAATAATTCTATTAAAATTTGACACAATTTTAATAGAAATCCGTAATTTAAATTAAGTTGATTTAAGAAGTATTTACAAGATATAATCCTGACGTGTATATATTTATTTAAATATTATTTTTAAATATAAACTACTAAAATATCCAAAAAGGTCGAAAAATAAACAATAAAACAATGAGTCTCAAACATACAAGTGGACAGTTAACTTGCCAACGTTTTCCTAAATCAAGTATCATTAGGGCAGAAAAAAAACATATATGCAACACACATATGTGCAACAAAAGAAAGAAAAAGAAAAAAAAATATTCCGTATTATTTTGAAAAAGGTATTGTATTGAGGGGCCACTTTACGCAATTTGCTGAACTTTTTCTGTTATTTTCGATTTTTACTCACTTACCTTACAGTATAAATAAAAAGAAACTAACTTAGTTAGCACTGTGAGTTATTAACATTTGTGCAAAGTTTATTGCTAGGTTTTGGGAATTCGCTCCAATTCATAAAATTCATCAAAAACCCTGATAATAAAAAAAAACCTAATGCAACTCAAAGCTCTCTTCACCAAATAGAATAGCCACATTTCCGAAGACTTTTTTTTTTTGCCCAAAGAGACAAGTTTTGTTAACACAAAGTGTTTACGTTTTTGATGACCTATGAAACTATATTGCAGCCTACCCAATGTGAGAGACGTTCATATTTGAGGTTTTTAGTGGGAGTTCTTTTGGCCTACACGGTCTAAAACATTCTTTAAATTAAGACACAATTTTTTCGTCTAAGGTATAAAAACTTTAAAAGATGTATTTTTAAAATAAAAAAAACAGCATTGGTAGATATACAATTAATAAAACAATACTATTTCTATTTATCTCAAAAGCTCAATACTAAAGGTTTGAGGCGAACAGATCAACCCGTTCGCCAACCCTCGGGGAACTTGGTATAGACATGTCAATCCATCAACGCCACACACAGGAATTCCCACAAACGAAATCTATTGTCCTACTTGTGAGTTAATGCTCATATTATCCAGACACACACACACACACATATTATATATATACACACACATATATACGTTTACATAAATACATACGAAGGATCTTGAAGTTCAGAAAAAAAAAAAAAATCAGGTTTATAGATTTTTTTTTCAGATATGCTAAAACTAAAAAAAAATTAAATTTTTATGAGAGTAGTGACAAAATGGTACTTAAAATTGACATTTATCGCACTTAACTCCTAAATGGAAGGCAAACTATACCGCAATTTTTTGATATGTAAGGTATTATTAAATAGTAGAGAAAATTACTCAATTTTTCACAGATTTTATGGCATTTCCAGCATTACTTTGGGACAATGGCAGATCTATAGGGAGGGAGAGATTTCGATTGGAAGACCTACATACCTTAAAGTTGAAAAATAATATTTTATTCATTGATCCATATTTGTTTATGTGAGTGATCTTAACTGAATACTTAAGCCATCTCAATATATTTAATTTTTAAATATTTTAGTGCATATGCAGGTATTAAATATAAGCAGGTGTAGAAAAAGCTATGTCATCAGCAGATGCTGTCACAGAAGCATTTTAGTGTTTAGTTCCCACTATATCCGCTGTATATAATAGGAAAAGAACGGGAGATAAAACAGCTCCTTGGGGTACCCCACAAGTGAGATCGACAGTGTTTGATTTCTCATTGCCAACTTTTACTGATAAGGTACGACGGCTTAGAAATGATTTTAGCAGTGAGTATAATTGTTCAGGACAATCTAAATTTATAAGACGTTGAGCTGATTTTGGCAAACCGAATCAAATGCCTTATAGCAGTCATTGATATTTTTTTTATTATTATTTTTTTTTTAATAATAATACAATCAGCCACTGCTGGAGGGCTATAAGCATTAGGGCTAAAAGTTCTCATTCATACAATATATACAAGTAATAAAGAAATAAATATAAATATAAGAAGTAAATAAATAATACTGATGAAGAAGGTAAATAAAAATAAACAAATAAAATAAAATAAAAACTTCTAAACACAATCATAACTATATACAATATATACATTCACCCAAGAATCTCCGAGCCGGGCTTTTTTCCCCACACGTGGAAGGCAAAGCAAGACTCCGGAAGATCCCAGTGCTATTTGATATTAAAGCAGTGGCTTTCATAGAAGTATTTTTTTTCTTTTTTCTTCCGAGTAACCAACGTTATTAAAATAAAAAAAATTAATAGCTTAGTTTATATATCTTTGTATTTTATATAATATATTGTTTTTAAAGTGGAGATAATTACAAAATATAATAAATAAACATTAAGTTTTCTATATTTTCCATATAATTTATAACGTCTTTGGAACTTGTTTTCCTCTCTACATATATACATAATCTTTAACAAAAATTTATTAGAAATGGTATTAAAAATTATGTTTATAGATATCAATTCGTGAGATGTTTAAATAATAGAAATAAATAAATTTTACTTGAAAGGAATTAAATATAATGATCGTCTCAAAGACTTATATTATTGTGTTTCTTATGCATACAGAGTTGAAAAGCTCGTTCTTGGAATAGAATATTTTCTTGCTTTTTTTTTTATTCCCTTTCTCTATTGTATGTAAATAGGGCAGTAGAGAAAGATATGATATATGCCTTCGCAATATATCGTATTGTAAAAAGTACGAGGTCTGTAAGGACATATATCATCCTGAATGTTTTCAAGGTTATGTTTAACATCGAAATAAACTGGACTTCTTGAACTTTAAACGATATTCCCGCGTTGAATTTTTTATTTGATTTAAGTAAACTTTTATGGTTCCTAATTTACTTAAATACAGTGGAGAAGCAAATGAATTTTTTAAAAAAAACTATACAAATCATTTCATGTTGATTTTCATATCTTTTTTCTTTTTTATGCAAATTAGATTGCACCAAAAATACTGAAAACAACTATATCTTGTAATTTATTGCTGTTTGAAAGCATGAATCAATTTTTATGAAATCCTTTAATAACAAATCAATACCTGATTTTTTAAAAAATTAATTTGTGCCTCAAGTGTTCTCTGCTAAAAATAAGCAAAGATTTGCCAGTGTTTGCTAAGGTTTGTGCTTGCTGATTGATTAAAATGAAATAAACATTCATACTTATAATTCGCTTCAGTGACCATTTAAGACCCTTCTGTCAAAGTCGATAAGGTCATGGTCCTATTCTTAATCATGTAATGGAGCTTAGAGTGCAATTCATTCTCAAGGGCAGTTTTTAAGTAATATATAGATATTGTATATAGTTATAATTCATAATATCTAAAACAAATAAATTAATACTCATCAAAGTTTTATAAAATCGTTTAAAATTGTAACTATCTTTAAATTGTAAATTGTAACTAACTCTTCGATAAAACGTTCTGTCTTACAGCAACATCGTGTGATTTGGTTCTGGTAATGAAATCTTTTGTGAGTAGTTTTATGCTTCCAGATAAGAATGGAGTATTCAAAGTTTAATATAATTAGCGCATTGTCGACATTCGTAATGCCACGAAATTTCATTATCATAAATCTATAAACCTTTGAAAATACAGATAAACAAACATAAAATATTTTAATTGAGACAGATCATCTGTTGAAAGTTCTATCCAAGGCATTTGTTACGAACTAAAGATTGGTATTAAGATTATATGAAAGGTGCAAATTTTAACAAACGAAACACCAATTTAAGAATCTAGTTCTTGATATCAACGCCAATCAATCGAAAGATGCGATTCCCTATTTATTAAAACTGGAGTTTATAAAAAAGAATCAAATCCTTACTAAAGTCAGGCTCAAAACTTGACTTCACTCAGGAAATTTAGGATTCTATATATTTGTTAATTAACAAGGATTGGTTAGAGTCAGAGGTTCATCGATTTCAACCATTTTTTCTGGTAATTCTACATCAAACACCAGTGACATGGTTGAGAGAGTAGCGCAGGGATCTCTTAGAGTCCTGCTTTTCCTTCCATAGTTGGAGGGAGTAGCCTTGCTTGGGTTCTCTGCCTGATAGTATATATTGTACATAGGTATGATTGTGTTTTTAATTTACTTATCTTTAGGTTATTTTATTTTTTATTGTACATATTTTTTTATTATTATTATTTAACTTATGGTGTGAATGTGTTCATTTATCACTATAATTATTGTCCACGAGACAGAATATTAATTTTCTAAATAAATAAATAATAATAATAATTCTACATCTAAAAACATTGGGCACAAGTCTGACCATTCGTTTCAATGGACCTTAGAAGCCATGAAAAAATATTTAACATATTTTCAAAAATATATATGTTAGTTATTTTTGTGTTTCCTTTGTCTGGATTTCTAATTCAGTTATTAATAATAAAATAAGGTTATAAGGCCGATATATCGGTCTTTGCTCATATTTATGTAAATTTTGATCCATTGACGACTCATTCACGCATTTATTAGCAATAAAAATAATATTCAAAGTGAAATACTTAAAATCAGTAATAAAATTAAAATAAAATAAGTTTGTAAGTCTGATATATCGGTTCAAGATGATGATAGAAAAATTTGGTATTGGTGGATAAAAAAAAAAAAAGATAGAAAAAAAAAGAAATCAAACTCTAGTAATTTTGATTAAATAAGTTCATGAAGCCTATGAGTGCTTAACTCAGGATAAGGGGAGGACCAGAAAAAAAAAAAAAATTTCAAACGATACCTATCTCAATAAAATAAGGTCATAACGCCGTTATATCGGTCTTTGCTTAAATCTATGTTAAAGTTGATCCATTTATGAATGGTTGACACATTTTTTAGCAATAAAAATAAAATTCAATGTGAAAGAGGCCGATATATCCGTAAAGTTAGTCTTCGGCATATCTGCTCAACTTATGGAGAAGTAGGGCCAAAGAAATACATAAACAAATCATCAATGTCTAATAATCATAATTAAATAAGATCATAAGGCCGATATATCGGTGTTTAGGATATCCGTAACTGCTGATCTGGGGAGAAGATAAGAAAAAAAAAAGAAAAACGGCCGATATATTGGCATATTGGCGTTTGAAATCGGCCGATATCGCTGATATTAAAATATATGATATAGATAATGATATAATATATCACCGATCTCTAGTTATTATACACCAATAAATTACTTTATTTGTAAAAAAATAAAAAAAAATAAATTTTTCCATTGTATTAAATGAGTAAATTACAAAAAATAAAAGACACTTCCAGTAAACGAACATAACTTTTTTTTCATAACAAACATTACTTGGCATAGTAGATCAGGATATTTGTATACCACTGACAGTCTCTAATTTTATTTAAAAAAAAAAAAAAAACTTTATTTCTAGAGAAGCTTTCGGCCACCTGCACCATATTCATATAATATAACACATTTCAAATAATTATAAAATATTAAAAATGAACAGTACATGATGTTACGTACTTTAAAAAAAAAAAAATATTTTTGTCATGCTATTATCTTCATTCTCATGCGTACCTTATTCTCTTATTTGAAATATTTAAAACCATATTAGATTGGAACAGAGTTTGTTTTTCGTCTGATCTTGTCTAAAATTTTTTTTTTAAATTAAAATTTGTTCTTAATTGAGTGCGAGTAAATTGAAATGATATTTAATTTTATTTATCGACTTATTTAGAGAAGAGGGATCCTCACTGTCGAACTAAAATAATATCCTTACTCGTAAATAACAGCAAACCATATAAATATTTTTTTAAAAAATAAGAGGAGAAAACAAATAGGAACTTGGGCAATTTTCAGTTGCTAGAGTGGTGAGCAATATAAATGGTTCTGACATTAATGGTTTATCGTTCAGCGAAATGGTGTCAGATAGTGAGGAGCCTTTATCTTTAAAATGTATTTCATTTCAATTTACTCGTATTTAATTCACAACTAATTTTAATTCAAAAATTATTTTCGACAAAATCAGACGAAGGACAAACTCTGTTCCAATATACTATGCTTTTAAATAAGAGAATAAGGTACGGCGTGAGTACGAAAATAATTGTTCACAAATATAATTTTTTTTAAGTATGTAACATAATGTACAGTTGATTGTTAAAATTATTATTGATTCAAATGTGCTATATTATGGAGATGAATATGGTGTAGGCCGTCAAAAGCTTCTCTAGAAATAAATTTAATTTTTGCTAGGATTCCACCTGGACAAATGTCTAACTTGGAATCCTCATACCAGACTGAAACGACAAGAAACAGCTCGACGTTTCCGACTACTTCAACACTTGCTAGACAAACGCTCTAACCTTCCAATTAATTACAAAAGACTCATTTACATGATTATTATAAGGCCTATTTGGACTTACGGAGTTGAGCTATGGGGCTCCACCAAACCTTCAAATTCCTCTCGTATCCAATCCTTACAATCCAAAATCCTTCGTAAAATCCTCAATGCTCCTTACTTTGTTACAAATCATCCACAATGACCTTAATGATCCCTATGTATCAGATTTGGCCCAATCCAGATATCTATCCTTCCATAATAAACTTCATAGCCATCCCAACCCTCTTGTTCCTATCTTGCTTCCTATTCAATTTCTGATAACCCTCCGAGGCGTCTGAAAAGAAGATGGCCACGTGATCTCCTAATATAGACATATTATTAGATTGCTGTCAATGAGTAGTTTCTCAACATGTGTTTCATGCCATTATATCCATGTGCGAATTTACTAGATGTATCTGTTTTTTATATAGTTGTAAATATCATATAAATTTAAAAAAAATTAAATTAAAAAAAAATAAAAATAGAGACTGTCATTGGTATACAAATATCCTGATCTATTAAAACATATAAAACAGTCTGAAAAATTACTTGGCCTATTTTACTGGAAGCGCATTTTGGTTTTTGTGATTAATAGTACATTAAAACTCATTTAATATTATCTATAATAGTATTTATTATTTTATGTAAACAACAAAAACATATTAGTACTTAATAACCTAGGTATCCAGACAAAGAAAATACAAAAAAAAAATAACCAGAAATATATTAAAAAATATTTTTTTTCGGCTCCTTTATTTAATAATAGATCTATTGAATGGTTAATTGTTATATGTTATGCAAGAGACTGATTTTTTTATTTGGAGGGGGGGATTTTCTTTTGTATATAGTGCTACCACAAGGGCATCTCATCCCATTCCCTTCGCCCTTAATGCGAAATCGGAGTCTATTTTGGCAAAAAGAAGGAAGACAATTGCCATCGTTTGTGTTGTTCCTTTCCCATTGTGGATTTATGGCGCCCATTACTGCTTTATCGACTTACATATATCGTCCATCCATTGTAGAAACAAACCCACTCGAGGTAAAGGGAACTCCCAAAAACCATTCCTATGACAGTAACATTAGGGAAGAAGACTCCAACAATTCCAGCGGTAAACAAGGAACTCCGTATCTGGAAATTAGTTGAGGATCTGTTACTCCTTGGTTTGAAACTGTTACCAAATTCGGAACTGTTATTACTCGGTTTGAAACTTATAGAAATAAATTCACGTCATTGCACCAAAATAATTAATACATTTTATTTACCTTATAAAACCTATTATTTTACTTATGTATTTATTCTAAATTATGTTTATTCAATACTTTGAAATACTTATGTCACAGATTAGAAAAAAATAGTTAAAATTCGTAAAATATTTTATCAAAGCAATTTTGTGTTTTTTATTTTATTTTTTTACCCATGGATAATTCGCTTATTTAATTTTAATTAAAATAACATAAGGCTCTATCTGAAAGGTAAGACAACATTTAACCTTATTTTACTATCGTTTTTTTTTTTCAACAACAACAAAAATTGTGATATCTTCAAGACTATCCAAACGAAAATCATCAAGGATTTAGGGGCTTAAATGTTGCACGAACTGGTACAAACATGACATCCGTAAACAAATTACAACCAAAAATAAACGAGAAGTTTTTCTCTTATTTCTAAATGATAATGAATTCTAAAAGTTATTTATATGGGTTAAGAGCAGTAATTTAGTTTCCCAAAAATTTTACTAGCGTTGGATTTCGAGAAAATCTTGAAAAGTTATGAATGTTTTGTACTCTGATCTTGGATCCAACTGTTCACTTTAAGAGCAATGACTTCGATCAGGCGGGTGAAGTATAAAGGGAAAGAAAAACCTACGATAAATGTATCCCTTTCCAAAAAGAGAAGTTCTGTGAGACCTTCGGAGAGAGAGAGTTCACCGTGAGAGGTCTGATTTGGGTCTCGCGGAAAGATCCAAAAAACAACAAGGAGCTCCTTAGGTGTTGATGTTGGGGAGCTTGCGATATTGGCCGAGAATATTATTCTGGATTCCCTAGGGATCATCCACTATCACTTGTATAACAATTGATTGAGAATCTAGAATGAAGTTTGTCATTTATCTATTTATTTATATAATTTTAATTTTTTAAACTTTTTCTTTTCCTTTTGTTTATTGATAGGAATTGCGTTGATATATATGTGCGATTTAGTCTTGCATTCGAATATGTTTTTGTTCTTTCATGAAATATATGTATTGCATAATGGTAATTGTTTAATGATATGGTATATGGACATGTTTATATAATAATGGAATAATATGATGTAACAGCTATGTCCATATGGATTGATCAGTATGCTGTGTAAACAGCAACAATATATAGTAGGGTAAGTATTTCTCTCTCTGGTCGAAAAAAAGAACTTCAAGAAAATCAAGTACTAAAATTATTATTATTTTTGATTTCTTTAAAAATTAGAATTTTTGAGTTTTTAAGGAGATTAAAAACGAATATACTTTTTCATAGCGAAAAATGCTTTGCTATTTCGTAACATAATATATATTTATCAAATAAATATATCTAAGCTATAATTTTAAATATATACATAATAAAATATATTTAGTTTACGTTAAATAAACATTATGGCATACAAAACACTAAAAAATTATTTTAAAAATATATTGATCTATTCTATCAGTCTGAATTCATTAGATTATATTTATTCCATATATTTAATCTAATAAATACATACTATGTTATAAGGATTTAATTTTCTTAAGACATTTTTTTTTCTCTTATTTTTTATTGTTTTATTCTATGTTGAACGTGAATTTTCATCACCACTCACTAAGCATTGTGAGTAGATAAAATTTGTTTTTCTTAAGTTCTAATTTGTTATTCATGAAATGTATTTCTGTGAAAGATATTTTATTTCTAATTATCTTCAACATACTTCTCGCTATGTCTATATGTATACTTTATTTTATTTTCTCTTCTCCTAATCTTTACGCATAATCACTTAAATATCTTAGGGAACATATGTATATCATTATTTGTTTTTTTAATATATTTTTTGTTTTAGTTTTTACGATTTCTTTCCCTACATATTAACAGTTATTATTATTTTTTTAATTTTTATATTCTATCACTACAATGCTTTACCTATAAAATAGATTTTACTTTCCTATCTAATTTCATTCAGTGATTATTATGCAATTATTTTAGCTCCAATATTGTAGTACTGAACCCCTATTACCTCGTTAATTTATCCTAAGAGCTTAATTAATACTTAATGTATTACATGTATTTTGTTATTATTCATTGTAATAAGTCTTTTGACCAGATTTATAGTTAATATATATGAACAATACTGTTATTCTAAAGGGACCTAGTCCCAGAATAAAGATGATTTTTCTATTTCTATTTAACGTATATTGGACATCTTATAATATAATACAACATTTCATTCACAGTATTCTATAAATGTATTTTTTTTTAAATAATATTCTCATTCCATCGCTTATTGCAAATAAGCGACAATTTTTGTTTTTAGCTATTTAGTAGTCCGTCAACGTTAAAAAATTCGAATTTTTTCGTGAGCATTTAAATTCGATACTATAACTTTTTTCAAATGAAAAAAATGTCTTTTAACCTTCAACAGGCCAACTGCAAGTTATCAAATATTCCAATTAACAAAGGAATCTCTGAGATAGATAAAAGCAAAGTTTTAAAGTCCTCTCCGATAAGAGAGGGCTTCGAAATAATTTCAGTCGCCGGTACTTCGCTGTCAGGGAGGAATGTGACGGTTTTTTTATTAAAGTCGGAATAAAAATCCTAGCTATTACTCCTGAAGTTTTATTCAATGGAATTCATACAATATCGATTTTAATAAGTTTCAAAAGATTGTTTTGTTATAGAAGGCGGACATTTAATTTGTTTTATACACGAAGATATTGAATCTAAAAAGTTTATTACCTGTTTTATGAAAAAAAAAAGTTTGAAATAATGAATAACCTATAATTAATTACCTAGAAAATTTGACTTCCTTCAACATGTAAAGTTATTATAAATCAGTACAAAACTCACCAAGAAACAGAAATTCCAATTTTAGGTTATACTTGGAGAACCTAGCCTTATGTTTCCGAATTTCAGTATAATATTTTATCATTTTCTATGAAATTATTAAATCTTTTCTTTATTTAGAGTCTGAATCGTTTGTGGATTCGTCAGAATGTAAAGTTATATCGAAACCAATGTCTATTTGATTATTAATTTCAATATATATATTCATTAATGTCTGGAATGATTTTGCTTTGGCATTTTACATTTTTCCTCCATAAAGTAAGCTCTGGGGTAAGCTCAAATGTCAGAAGAAGCATTGTCATAATATCTTTATTTGCGTTGACTCGCGAATTTTTTTCACGGATACGCCAAATATCCTAGTGCCTACACTCCAATGCTTCTTCTGACATTTAAACTATGGGAATTATGAATGATGAAATCACGTCGGAACAATAGTATTCGTAGATTTCGAAAATTTTTAAAATTATAATTACTGTTTACAGTTGAACGCAAAATATTTATTATATTTTCTAAAACTAAGACCTAAATCTAAGTATAAAGCTTACGCTTGAATAGGAGGTAAAGATAGTTGATTTCTTGCGGTGTTAGGCCTTGATGATAAATTAGCAACGATAGATAACTCCTCAGAACTCCGGTTTTGTATAATATCAGCAACCCGGGGGCTTTTTCGATTTCTTTCACAACGCTGCAAACTCTCTCTTAGTTCTGCTCTAAGTAAGCCGGAGGACCGACCATCAGGACGTTAATTGCTCTTTTCTTGATCGTAATTGATAAATATTTCTTCTAAATTGATATCTTGTTCCAACCAGTCTTTATATAAGGTTAAGAATGTTTTTTTCTGTGCGGTGAAACCGCTCCTGCTTTTTTGACGTTTTAAGTAAGAGTAAACTAGCAGTCTTTCTAATATTGCTCAATATTTCTTCAGGAGGATCGTGCAGATCAAATTGACTCATTATTTGCTCAAAGATTGATTCCGTTTTCTTGGATTTATTTACATTTTTCCAAATTTGGAAGAAAAAAAATTGTATTATGTGATGGACCTGAAAATAAAAAATTTCGGCAAATTAAATTGTCCTCATTACATTATACTTGAGGTAAACTTTATGCTTTAAAAACATGGGGGGATGTTTTGGGAAGTTTTTTTGCTTGTCAAGAATAGTAAGACAGTAATTACCGATAATCAATTATATCAAATAAAAAAGGAATATTTTTGACGTTATTTCCTTCGGATCACTTAATAATAAAAAAAACTGTTTTATCTTCAACGAGAGAGGTTTAAACTGATTGTTGGTATGTAACAGGTTTTGAAGACTTTGCCTTATTTACAATACTTCTAATGTGTTTGTTGATCAAAATCAAAATAATATTTATTGGTTTCATACGATTCTAACTGGTTAAATAGTTTCTCAACATAACTAGAGGATTAAAAATTAAATATAAGAAAATAAAAAATTTGTCCATTGGACGTTACACTGTGCGCTCTCGAGAAAATTGTGTAAAATCGATGATATGTATTGCGATTTCCGGGCCTCACGTATGAATATTAAATACTAACTTAGTAGCTTACTCACTAGCTAATTTCCTTCCATATTGGAGAGTATTCCAATCCTCCACCCTCCGATATTCCATTAAAATGGGATGGAGCGGTCGAAATGAATATAGATGTTGGATCACTTGTTGCCCAAATGAAAGGGTCTGGAGTGGCCGGCCGCAAGGCTTCCATTGTTTGCCAGGCCATTCAAAAAAACCTAGAATAAAGATGAGTCCCTTAGCCCAGTCCTTGAGAGCTTGATCGATATCTTGGGATTGCGACCCCACTCCGAAGATAAGGGTTCCAACAGCCCTTTGGAGCAGGAGAAAATATATTTGAAAGGCCAAATATACCGATCGACTTCGGTGATTTTATAATTTATAAATGATTACTTGGGAAAATTCTCAACAAATATTTCTTTTAATCGTTTAATGTGGATAGAAAAACTCCTGGTCCAGAGCGCACACCATACAATTTTCACTTAGCACCCTTCTTTTAGCAGATTTTAATTGACTTAACGAAAATAAGCTGAGAAAAATGTTACGAGGGATGATGCAATTAGATCCCGAATAACTCAAAAAGTGTACACTTTTTTGCCATGATTATTTAAAGTATTATGAAATTTCATAAAAACAAAAAAAAAATAGGAGCAAAGATATGTTTTTTATATGTTTTACTGCAAAGTTTATATCCTTTGTTTTGGTTTTTGATTTTTGAATATGTTACTGAAGGAATGTTAATTTTTTTATCATATCATTAATAATTAAAAAAAAAGTTTAGTACAATAATTGGAATCACCTTTTATTTCTTTCTCTTCGTCACTAGGAAGGTAATGTTGCTTTAGATGTAAAATTGTTTGGAAACAATAAACCATTGTGAAATATTTTTTATATGTGTTAGGTTTAGCGATAAACATTTAAAAATACAGTCAAATTCATCTTATTATGTGAACAAGGAACAAGGATTAGAGGAAACCATACATTGGAATATTCAATATGCCGAACATATTATGAGAGGGCCACGAAGAAAAAAAAAATGTTTATTGATGAGGCAGGTTTTTATCTTTGAACGCACCAGGCAAGATCAAGAGTCTATACGCGTGCAATAGTAAAGTTTTCTGCTGTTAGAGGGAGTAACGTAACACTTTTATTGGCTATCAGTAACGAAAATGTGGTACATTTTACGATAATCTCAAACGCTATATGATTTAAAAAACGATATAATAAATATAAAACAATTATTATTGAAAGAATAACTACACATTATTGGCTTCATAGGTGATACAAAATCATTTAATTCATAATTAAATATAACGGGAACAGTTTGAAAAATGTAATTAAATCACAACATATGAGTTTCGTTTCTCGATGTGACATTTACCCATCATTTAATATTGTAAACAAAAATATTCCTGAAATGTATATTGTACTTGGACTGAAGATGATTCGAGGCCTAATATCAATAAAAAAAGAAAATATTTAAACGAACGACAGAAATTAATCTCTTTTTTTTTAATAGAAATTAATCGAAATCATCAAAACTGAAAATTATAATGAAACTAATTTTATATACATACATACTTAAACGTAAGCTTACTGTTTATATTTCACCTTATTTAATTTACAATATTATTTATAAATTTTATTTAGAGCATACCTGAAATAATCATTGGGGAGATTCCACTGGGAATTATTCACCTCGCTTCTATCCTTGCCATATTTAATATCATAAAAAAAAAAAAAGTTCAACAATTTTTTTTACCTAGAGACTTAGAAAACGAAGAAGTAAATAAATATTGGAACACTTCATTCCAAGTCGCTAAAATGAGAGCTTGCGAACGACAGGAATTCTCCTCCAGTTGAGAGAGGAAATTCAATTCGAGAAAAGACAGTTCTCATCTTGTCGATTTTATTTGTTCTTATACTTTTCTATCATAGGGTATAGAAATAAAACATTTTTAGCGAAAATGTCCAAGTGATTTCATTATAAATTAAGAATTTAGTCAATTTATTTTAAAAGGATGAAAACACTTTATGTATTTTTAATAAATAATCGTTATTTTAAATACCGTAATGCTATGGTATTGTGATTTTAAATTTTACGAATAAAATATTTTTTTATCTCCTTCCTATATCTAGAGTTTACGATAACTAAAGAAAACGAAATCGGAGAGGAGATTAAGGTTAGGCTGAAGGCGGGAAATGCTTGTTATTTTTCTGTGACAAAATTACTTGGCTCGCGCATCTTGTCCCGGAATTTAAAGACCAGAATCTATAAAACCATTACATACAGTACTTTATCGATTTGAAACTTAACCGCTTACATTAAGGGATGAGCAGTGTCTCAAGGTTTTTGAAAATAAATTATTGCGTAGAATATTCGGACCGAAGAAAGATGAGTTAACCGGAGAGTTCAGACGGTTACACGACACCGAATTGCGTGAACTGTATTCGGTTAATATAATTGAAGTGGTTACATATAGACTTGTCAAATTGTTGGGCTTGGCAACGAAAGAATTAAAGAAGAATTAATATTTGCTGTACCGAACGGTAAACCTCCAAGCGGAAAACCGAGACGAATGTGGGAAGATTGCGATAAAACTATCTCAAGGGACTGAGTATGGACAGCGAACGATGGAGGGATGTGTGTAATAAGAGATTGGCGGTGTCGGCATCGAACCTTAGGATTCGCTAAGCCTTTTACTATTGTTATTATTATTTATAATTTATTAATAACTGAAAATTATCAAATCGTTCATAATTATTGGTAGGAATCGGGCTGAGTTTACCTGGAACAACACACCACTCGTGGTAGAGATAATACCAGGCAGGGTTTTCTTTGTTGTAGGAGAGAGGTGTTGAAACTGAGGGGAGGATGGGGGACAGGTTTAAATGAGTTGGAAGCTGCTAACCTCGGAGTCAAATGAAGGGTACTTTTCATTAGTATTGACCCACTAGCAACTTCTCCGAGATTGTCTAAGGCGTGAAATTACAGTTTCAAAGCTTTTCCTGTCTTTGGGCCTCGCTCTGGGACTTGTCTCTAAAACAATTTTTGCTTTGGTTTCATCTCTAATTAAAACATAGCAACGGGCCTCTAATTAATTCTCAGTAGAATTTGATGATAGTATTTTGGTTTGAGTAGTTTTTTCTCTTCGAACTATATAGTAGCATTTTTTTTTTCATTTTTTTTTTTTACTTACATTGTACTTCTATTTATAATATCTTAATTCTATATATATGTATATATTTATAATTTATTAGTCCATAGATTTATTTATTTAAAACCCTACCGTGCCTAGTAGGCAATACGGGTGTCTGCAATAGTAATATGTTAGGCAGGTCAGCTTAACATCTCACTTCTGCAAATAAATCTTGTTCTTCTGCTCTTTCTTCATGGTTGCTTTTCTCATCCGTTTCACGCCAATGGTATAGTACCTCTCCCTCCTCTTCTTAAATTGAAATGGGCTGGCCCCACCGCGGCTTTCCACCCGTACACAAAATCTTTGTAGTAGTGGTAGTTTTCCGCAGTGACTAACTGAGGAAATAGTTTCTGTTAGAATGTAGAGACCGGTTTCCCTCAGTAACTTAGCCCTTAGTTCTTCAAAGGCGGTGCAGTCCACTATGATGTGCTCAGCAGTCTCCGGAACACCGCAGCTAGAGGGTCGATGTCCATAGTCCATAGATATAGTATTTTTCCTTACATCCATCTATATCTTCAAATTTTACATACTGTAATATTCCAGGTTTTGTTTTACTTATACTTCTTAACCCCTCACCGTTCCTTAACCAGGTCAGCAAATTTCCCCGAAGGTACTTACTCAGGTTTTCCAGTTCTAAGTGAAACTCACTTGCTGAACACACCTATAAGACTCTATTTTCATTCTTCTGATTTTACTGATTATTTTACTTATTTATTTATTTTTTGGTTTTCTTTTATTTCTCCACATCCCTTGATGTCCATTATTTCATATTATACCCTTTTTCCTATTATTTACAATCTCTCCTGCTGATCTGTAGGAGTATATTCACAATTGCATATATTATATTGTATATTATATGTTTTTATATCGCTTGAAAGAAGAGGACGCTCCCTCCACCTATTCTCCTAGCTCTAGGAGTCTTACAATACAGTATTGGAGTGATCTCTGTTGCGTTCAAGTCTTGCGCCAAAATTTAGGGATTGACAATGTACGTGGACATTTTTCAAGGGAAAGGGATGCAATGGTAACTGATACAATTGAAACCAAAGCCTTTAATGGTCTGTTACGTATTGCAGGGCTGCAAAAAGCCGTGAGAAAATATTTGGATGATTTGTGAAACTGAAGTGACTTTAGAATCGAGATATTTCATCCCACTATGAGTGTGCAAAGGTTTTAGATTTTTTCTTTGATCCATAAGATTTGACGAACGAGAAACACGTCGACAACGTGAGAAAGTAGAACGACTGGCACCTATCGGGGAAATATTTGAAGAGTTTGTCAGAAATAGCTAATCATTTATTTATTATCAGCAATTTATTTATTTATCGGCTATTTATTTATTTTTCGGCAATTTATTTATTGTCAGAAATTGCCAACCATTGTTATTTAGCTGGAGCAGCTTTGATATCGATGAGAGATTGGAGACCTTTAGAGACTGATGTTTGTATTAATTATTATTTAATCCAATTTAATCCTATTATAATTGTTCCTAGTATTCAATGATTTTGATGTTCCTATTTAATTTAATGTTCAAGTTCCTAATTTTGTCAACGTATATTCGTTTTTATTTTTAATATATATTTTTAAAATTACGCATCTGTGTTTTTAATCAATAAATATATTTAAAAAACCTCATCTAATATCTTTTCCATTCAGTAAAATGAGAAATTTGTTGGTATTTTTGATCAATAAATTGATTTAGTGAAGTGCACCTCACAAATCCCTAGCAACCTTCTATGTGGCTTTAACGCTATCGACCTTATGAGTGATAAGTAAAGATTAAAAGAATCTTTTTTTTTTGTGGTGCAAGTTTCTTGTATTATATTTATTATTATTTTTTCCTCTATATCTAATAGTCCGTGGTACATACCTCTTTTTATCGAATTATTAACATCCGCCTTGAAACTTCGTAAATAGTTTCATCTCATCGTAACTTACAACTATTTTATTTACGAAAACTCTAAGAATTGTGGCATTTCAATCAGGAGGAGGGCAAACTTTGTCTATTTAATTAGGTAAACACTCGTTAATGCACATTTGCTTCCTACTTGGATTGTAAGATAATTTGATAAAAAGATCGAGAATTTGGCAACACCAATTTCCACCCGAAGTTCTTCAATTGTTGGAGGCGTAGCGACAAAAATCTGAGAAATAATATATAAAGATTGTTTTTACTAAGAAAAGGATAAAAAATTCAAATGTTTCTGAATGTATAAGGATTTATTTAAATTATTTTCAATGAAAACCTTTAGTTTGATAAAGAAAGTTTTGAACTGTTTAGACCGAAAGAGTGATAATTATTTTAGCGGTGCAAAGATTTACTAAATATATCATAAAAGTATTTCTTTATTTTATAATCCGTGGTACAGACCCCTTTTTATCGAATTATTAACATCCGTCTCGAAACTTCGTAAATAGTTTCATCTCATCGTAACCTACAACTATTTTATTCACGAAAACTCTTGGAACTAGGGCGTTTGCAACCTGGAGGAGGGCAAACGTTATCTATTTAATTAGGTAACTAAAATAATATATAAAAAAGATTAATATATATTAATATATTAATATATAAATAATATAAAAACATATATGCTTTCTACTTGGATAGTAAAATAATTTTATCATAAAATCAAGAAAAAAGGCGGCCTTCAAAAATATTGATCCGTTTGGCGCGACCTACACCCCCAAATTTTCAAAATAACGATGATATATATGACAAACTATAACGCATGGCTTAGAAATATATTAACTTTTTGGACTTGCGGAATCCTTTCGTTCGACTAGCCCTGATGAAGGCCTGAACTTTAGGCTGAAACGTCGGCCAAAATAAATATACTCCTTTATTTTTACTGATTACCCCAACCATTCTTCTCTTTAATTATTCACTACATTCAACCATCAATCCACAATTATTGTGGATTGATGGTTGTTAATCTGTAATTGTATTGTTAATCTGGTAATAGTGTAATAAATCGATATTTGACCTATCCCAACGTCGCTAAGAAATCGCTAAATTATGAAAAACGGCCAAACTAATAGGAGCAACTAAATCACTAAAAATAAAACGCTACAATCGATACTTTTTAAAAATTAAAAGAATACCAAACCGTATCGCTCGAGCCTTCGTCACAAATTGAAGAGTTATACCCTGAATTGTTGATGGATATTATGAAACTGCAAGAACCAGTTCATCAAGGTTAAAGCTTCTAATAGATCAATGCTTCCGCTCCAAATGGCATCCAATCTTTGACATCACAACAGACTCATTTGCATCCATATTGTCACTTTGTAACTTCCTCGATAAGACCTTGAAAAATTGTGTCAACATGCAACTGCAATCAGCTCATTAGAATTCTGATTATTAGAACCAATCCTAATTATTTCTGTACTGCGGAGGTAAATAACACCAGGTCATATTTTATGTATTTATTCATGGAGAGCCAATTAACCATAACTTTGAGCAATTAAAATCTGCTGCTTAGTTACAAATTGCTTACCCTTAATGAAAAGAACCTTTCAATTTGGTAATTTTTTATTTGTTTTTCCCTCTAGTTTGACGTTTCGGGTTCTAGACCCATCTTCAAAGACAATTTATTTGTTTTCATATTTTAGGAAATAAAACTTCCAATTTTCTTCATATTTTTTTATTTATGCTTGTTGTCTCTTACGTTTCGGGACAATTTTCCCATCATCAGAGTAATATTTTTATTTTTACTGAAATTATGCGCATTTTCTATATTAATTTTTATTTAACAATATCTTTCCAATTTATCTATTTTACAATTATTTACCATTCATTCTTTTTGATGTGGCACCATTTGTCAAAAATTAAATATTTGTCACATTTTTTAAAAATTATTTGGTGTTACACATATTCACTGATACACTAATCAACATCTGGCTATTTTTAGTTAATAGGATAAATAATAGGAAACTCTTAGGAAGCTATACATATAACAGGAAACAAACTACATTAGGAGATCACGGGGCCATCTTCTTTTCAGACGCCTCGGACGGTTATCAGGAAACGAAGAAGAAGCAAGCTTAGAAATGAGAGGGTTGGGATGATTCTGAAGTTTATTATGGAAGGATAGGTATATGGGTTAGGCCAGATCTGAAACATAACAAACATTAAGGTCTTTATGGATGGTTGTATTTGTAACAAAGTAGAGAGCATTGAGGATTTTGGATTATAAGGATTGGATACGAGAGGAATTCGATGGTTTAGTGGAGCCCCGTAGCTCAACTCCGTAAGTCCAACTAGGCCTTATTATAGTCATGTATATGACTATTTTCTAATTAATTGGAAGTTTAGAGCGTTTGTCTAGTAAGCGCTGGAGTAAGCGGTTTCTTGTCGTTTCAGTCTGGTATGTCCCTTTAATTAATTATGTAATTAATGTGAGCACTCCATAGAGGCTGGGTGTGCCCAAGGAGGGTCTCGCAACCCAAGAGTCACTCCTCGGCTAATGAAACATAATAAATAATTTTTCTCCCTGGGATTCGAACCTGGGATATTTAGCATTGCAAGTTCAGCGTCCTACCCCACTCCCTACAATAATAAAAGTTAGCTCTAAAAGCTATTTACTTTTCGATTTTCCGGTAGCTAACAACCATATTGACCTCACTGAGTTTATTTTCATATGAAGCACTCTGTACATATGGGCTAAGTAAACATTGAGTAATGGAGTAGCCCCATTTAATGTCGAGTTTCCCGGAGCAAGTAATCAACAAAGGATGGAGGAATGGGCCCAGATTTATCCACGTGTTTGGTTGGCTTCTGACCCAGCTAGGGGCTGCAGTAAACACAGTTGTTTGCCACAGTATTATCAACGGTTCACCGTTGGAAATCTCTTTTCTTGGATATTTGTTGGGGATGAGAGGAGGGGATCCACCGATGTAAAAATATAATCATTAAGGCACTTCTGTGGCTGGATTATAGTCTGTTTTTTCTTTTATTTTGGTTTTCACATATCAACATAAACTGCAAAATAATGCTCAGTTATGAAAATAGGGTGTTTTTAAAATTTATTTTGCTTCCTCACTACCGAAGGTAGGGAAGCATTCGTGCGAGAGATTAAAAATTTTTTTTTGCTCAGAATCGAAAATTTTCACTCGCGTTTTACGTTTCAGACATCAAGGATCAAATTTGGTTCGTTGTCTGTCTGTCTGTAGTCAAATCGATGTGAGGGGCATATCACCTAGTACCGTTCATCCAATCATCATGAAATTTTCAGGGATTATGCTGATTGGTGCCTAGATGGTCCGATATCAATTTTATCAAATTCCAGGTAGCACTTCCGCTTACGCACGCGCAAACGTATATTTTTAGATATGCCAATATTTCAGAAAGGGCTCGTTCGATTTGGCTCAAAGTTAGATAAAAGGTAGACTTTGGTGAAAAAATAATTTAATGTCAATTTCATTGAATTGTGTCCAACACTTTCTCTTATATGTTCACTACTAGTCCGCCGTCCGCGCATTTTTTCTGAAACTACTAGACCGATTTTTTTCGAATTTGGATATAAAATCAGAGGTCACCCGAGGATCATCCTCCTTCAACGACATTACTATTCGCCTTCTAGTTTAAAAATGGCGGCCGAAAAACCTGCGTTGCTATAGACTGTAGCGCCTAAACGAATGTACCGATTTGATGAAAATTCGCTAAAGGCATTTTCTCTACGCCTCTAAAATTTATCTATACTACATACTTCAACGAAAAGAAGCTCAAAAAAAGTTACGAGGGATGGTAAAATTAAATTCGAATAACTCAAGAAGTATACACATTTATGTCAATATTGTATCTGGTTTTTTAGAAGTTTACGGAATTTCCTAAAAAAAAATTCGTCAAAATCGGACAATTAGGTGCAAAGATATGGTCTCTAGTTTTTTTAGATGTGCTATTGCAAAGGTTTATCTTTTTTTTATTTCTGATATACCTTTGTAATATACAACGGAAACGGTGAGGAAGCTATACTGACCATACTTGGCAGACGTTTTTTTGTTAATTTCTGAGTGCATATATGTCGTATAAGTGAGTTCAATGGAAAGGTGAATGCAAAATCGTCTATACGAGTGTAAATTTAAAATAAAAAACGCTGCAAATTATTTCACAATGGTTTATTATTTCTAAACAATTATACATTTAAAGTAACATTAGCTTCCTAGTAACAAAGAAAAAAAATAAAAGGTGATTGCAATTATCGACGTAACATTTTTTTTTCAACTCTAGTAATTAATTGTAAAGTAATTCTATTTTTTTAGCAAATTACTATTTGCTAAAAAAAATAGAATTACTTCATTAACAAATTAAAAAATCAAAATCCAATACAAACGATATAACCTCTGCAGTGTAACATATGAAAAACATCTAGAGACCATATCTTTGCTCCGAATTGTCCGATTTTAACGATTTTTTAAGGAAATTTTATAAACTTTTAAATAACTATATACAATATCTAAATACAATAAGTGGATACTTCTTGAATTATTTGGAATCTATTTTGACGACTCCTCGTTACTTTTTTGCAGCTTCTGGTTGAAGTATGTTATATAGATAAATTTAAAGTGCATCGAGAAAAGGACGTAAGCCAAATTTCATTGAAATCGGTACATTCGTTTAGGCGCTATAGTCTAGTCGATGAAGGAGGATCATCCTCGAGTGATCTCTGACATTAAATCCAAATTTGAAACAAATCAGTCCAGTAGTTTCGAGGAAAATGCGCGGACGTTTAACGGCTTACGGACAAATTTTTTATTGGTTTTCCTACGTATTCTGAGATGTAAAACCTCAAATTTTGATAGAGGGTTAAGTTTTTGAATTTTTTGTTCGATCACAATGGTTCATTATTTAAATAATAAACCAAAATTGTAAGAAAACTAACCGATTAATGGTTAAGCTGTAGATGTGACAAGAGACTAGGAGCTACCGATCACTTCATTTAGCGGAAGAACATAAAGCCAGTAACCATTTTAAATTCTAGATAAACCTAATATGAGCACTCAACTCGATCAGTCAGTATACAATATAAAAAAAAGTATAAATTTACAAAAAACTGTTTATATATATATTTTTTTTTATTGGGAAAAAATACATTTTGCCTCAATCAAGGGCATTGAGTATTTGAGATACGAGAAACTCATTCATACAATATATACAATTACAAAAAAAAAAAAATAAATCAACAAAAAAAGAAAAGAAAGCTGAGTAAAACAGATGAAATAAAATATATACAACTCAAATAAAAAAAATGAATAAATAAGAAAAAAAAAAACATTCATGCTTATTTACAATATTTACAGTCAGCCGAGGGAGCCCCGAGTCGGGCCCTTTCCCCCAAGTGTGGAAGATAAGGCAAGACTCTAAGAGATCCCAGCGCTTCTCTCTCAACCGCATCACTGAGATGTGGATGCAGTGGAGACTGAGAAAGGGCATTAAAGCCACATATGCCCATGACTTCAGTGGAAGAGCTGGCTATTGGCAGGACTCCAATGACGTATTTACAAAAGATCTCGAGGCCACTGCCTTTTTAACATTCGAGGAGGATTGTAGGGATGGCTGGAGCTGGATAAGGATTGTGCTAAGGGATTATGACGATGGATTAGGTTTTGATGAAAATTTGAGAAACGGGATGGAATAACGTCAAGGACATAAGGGATGTTAAGATCATGATTGTCTAAATACATTATTTTATGTATTTAGATTATCAGTTAGAGATAGGTATATAAGGTATAAAAAAATCTTGGATTTGATGATTTCTAGCTTAGTATAGTAGAATAGTACTATAATAGTATAAATAGTATAGCGGTATACATTAATAGCGGAATATATCACAACACCCCATAAATTTCCAAGTATTATATTTTGAAATAGTATATTTATTTCAAAATCGTATTCACTTTTTCAAGGAATATTTTAAACCATTTTATTAAAATCAATTTTTCACATCTTCGTTCATTACTTTTAATTAGGTTTAAGGCTGTTTTTGCCTATTTTGAAATAACAAAATACATATTTGTAACTTCACTATAATATTATTATTTTTTTTGTAAATTTATTATTGGTTCAATACTTTTCCAATAAATTTATTCTTTTTGTTATGTTTCTTTTCTTAAGTAGTAGTATATCATCTAAATGCAACAAACTCAAGATTCTATTTTTGGACTTGAAAAGAGTCTAAAACGTCGTCAGGTTTTCCTTATGAACGAAAAGGTAATAAATCAATGTTAATAAAAGGGTTACGATCCTAATAAATATAAATAAGATTTGATAATATATACATAATTAAATATAGTGAACTAGTTTTACTATATTTCTTTACTATCCGAACTCCTTAAATGAGTATTATTTATAATTTGAGTTCAAATATATATATGCACAAGAAGCAATTTGATGAATAATCTATATAATTTTTTTTTGCCAACGAATAAAAGAGAATTGTGGCCAATCAATCAAACCTGACATTTATAATTAATATCTTTACCTCTTGCCGGCCACACACGAGTCTCAAAGTTACTTTATTGTTAAATTACATTTCATAAAAATATGAAAAACGACGATGTCCTGTGTTTTTTTTTTAAATTTTAATATGTAGGTTATAAGAATTAATTTTTTTCTGGAAGCAAACTATTTTTTGTTTTTAATAATAACCATCTACTGCTTTGGTTTTCATTTTGTTTTTACATTAAATACGAATTTTCGATACTTCAAGAATTGAATGAAAGGAATAATTTTTTATTTAATTTAATTAAGAAAAAATAAAGTTAGTATACTTAAGGGCAATATGTATTGTATTAGGGATGTATGGATCAACTCATTAATAAATATTTATATACAAAGAACTATATATTCGATATTCCAAATCAGTATATTTAAGATGGATCAATAAAACAAATACGTCCAAAGCCATTATTTAACACCTTAAGGTTAATTTTACGCAAACTAAGGTAACCACATTAAACAATTATTTGTGTTATTAATTGGAATTTTAACGATTATCTATTGAGTTAAAACATTATTCAATTATCTGTTCCTTTATCACAGAGAGGATATTCATGTTGTGTTATTTATCATGTTAATATGTGATGTTAAATACTTATCTCCTTAGCAAAATTATGAATTTTAGAATTATATTTTTATCAAATTATAGGAAATATTCGAGGTTTTCAGACAGGTTCAGATATTTGGTTTCGTTGCTCCGGCAATATAAAAGTATAAATTAGTTGAATAAAAAACATTTAATAGATCACAATACATACAGAGTGCTCTGTAAATTGAAGAAATCATTTAGAGAATTAATACGGGAGTAACATAAAGAATATATATAAACAATTGCCCGATTTTCCGGAGAAAAGTAGAAAATTTGTACTTTTAGAAGAACTTAAAACAATGAAGTTTTTTTTTTTAGAATTAGGGCATCAGTAGTGTAGTTGGAGGGTGATAAAAAAATACACAAATAGTTCATGATTTAAAAAAAAAAAACAGAACACAACTTAGTTAAGACGCCCAAAATTGTCTTTTAATGGTTTGAACCATAACACATAATATTTTTATTTGAATTGGATTTTGTCTAGTTTATTGAGAAGCAGTTGTTAATTAATTAAATCAATTTTTTAGTTATCGCTTAATATTTAACAAAAACGTGACTTATTTTTTTTTAAATAATAAAATTTGATTTTCATACATTTTTTACAAAAAATAGGGTTATAATTTATATTAACTTTTTTTTAAACATTTTGGATGCCAGCTATCGCCGCTTTGTATATTTTCCATTACTTACAGGGCACTCTATTTGTATATATTATAAACTATTAAATATTTTTTACTTAACTAATTTATATTTTTATATTGCAAATATCTGAGCTTGTCTGAAAACCTCGGATATTTCCTATAAATAGATAAAAATATAATTTTATAACACATGAGTTTGCTGAGGAAATTGGTATTTAACATAACATATTGACATAATAAATAACGCAACATATCCCTTCTATGATAAAGGAACGGATAATTGAATATTTTTTTTAACTTAAGATAATCATTGAATTTCAAATAATTAACAAAAAAAGCTTTGGTTAATGTGATTACCTTAATTAGTATAAAATTGATCTTAAGGTGTTAAATAATGGCTAGTATTTGCTTTATTGATCCATCTTAAATATATTGATTTGGAATATAGAATATTTTTTATTTAGATATATAATATTCTGTCTCGTGGACAATAATTATCGTAATAAATGAACACATTCACACCATATATACAGAAAATACAAAAGTAGAATAATATCTAAATAATAATAATAAAATAAAATATTTATTTATGCCTCCTTTCCTTGCCTTTTGGCTACACGGGATTTTGCAGGGATGGCATATCACACACGTGCATGCCATTCCTGCTGTTAAACCACAAGTTAATTTTCAATTTTTTTTGTTTTTGTTTTTTCAAATATCTTCTTTTTTCATTATTTTCACTATATTAGTCAGGCGGCCTTCTATTAGCAGGTTCTGTTCCCAGATTAAAGTGGAAGGGTCCCAGAGCAGCTTTCCACCCGTACACAAAATCTATGTAATACGGGTAGTTCTGCTCCGTCACTAACTCGGGAAATTCATCCTCCGTGAGGCCATAGATTCCCATTTTTCTTATCATTTCGGCCCTTAGTCCATCAAAGGCGGTGCAGTTGACGATAATATGCTCAGCCGTCTCCGGTACTCCGCAAGTGGGGCATAGGGGATCCATGTTAAAATAAAATAAACTAAAGATAAATAAATTAAAAACATAAAAACACAGTCATACCTACATACAATATATACAATCAGGAAGATAAACCAAAGCCAAGCTTCCCCCTTCAACTATAGAAGGAAAAGCAGGACTCTAAGAGATCCCTGCGCTACTCTCTCAGCCGCGTAAATTATGATTAACTTCATTTTTTATATTATTTCTTTAAAAATTAAAATTAAATAAAAATTATTCATTAAAACCTGTGTATACTTGATGTGACAGTACCTACTGGGTAGGTTATCAGTAGCATTTTTTTTTTGGAAAAAATATAATAAAAAATAAAACATCAATTAAGGAGTAGAGAAGTATGTCGAGTATATAAGTTTATAAGAAAATGTATTTCTTCCACAAGACCAAGAAAGTTTCTGAAATTGACATCCGTTGAAAACTTCGACAAAACAGAGCGACCGATAACTCCAATTCGGGACTCGATAAACTCTGGAATGAGGTGGAGCAAAAAAGAATATTTGAAACCACTTTTTGCATCATTAACTATGCCCATCAATTCGTGCTTGAAGGGACGCAATCAATCTCGGCAGATCTTATTACTGGACAAACTTTCTCAATATTACCAATCACTTATTCCTAAACGATTCCTACTGGTTGAATTATTTTTATCGCTTTTTCCTGAAAAGAATCCCGATCTAAGTTTCTATTACAAATTAGCTTTTACGTAAAAGGTGCTTAAAAGATATCTTCGTCAAAGATAATAGTCCGTAGTAGAGACCCCTTTTTATAGAATTATCAACATACGCTTGAAACATCAAAAATAGCTTCATCTCATCGTAATCTACAATTATTTTATTTACGAAAGCTCTTGGAATTGGGGCGTTTTCAATCTAGAGGGAGAAAACTTTGTATATTTAATAAGGTACTAAAACTCGTTAATACCCATTTGCTTCCTACTTGGATCGTAAGATGATTTGATCACAAAATCGATACAAAAGGTGGCATACAAAAATATTGGACCGTTAGTCATATATAACCTCGTTATTTCGAAAATTTGGGGGCCCAGGTAACTCCAAAGAACTCAATACTTTTTAAGGTGACCTTTTTTTATCGATTTGTTTTATCAAATTATCGTACAATTCATGTAGGAAGCAAATGTGTATCTACGAGTTTTTAGTATCTAATTAAATAGACAGTGCTCTCGATCAATCTCCGCTGGCTTTAGTACCAGTGACGCGGTTGGGAGAGTTGCGCAGGGTTCGCCTGGAGTTCCCTCGCCTGATTGTATTCATTGATTGTATGCATGTTTTTTTTTTCTTAGTTTTAATTTTCTTATTTTTTAGGTTATTTTATTTTATTGTCTATTGTATATACTTTTGATTGTTATTTTGTTCAATTTATTTTATTTTATTTATTTTTTTGTACATATAGTGTGAATGTCATCCTACCTCACTATAACCAATGTCCAACAGACAGATTAGACAGATTGTTATAATACTAAAAAAAAAAAAAAAAAAAAAAAAAAATAAATAAATAAATAGACAAAGTTTGTTCCTCTACAGATTGAAAACGCCCCACTTCCAAGAGTTTTCGGAAATAAAATAGTTGTAGATTAAGATGAGATGAAACTATTTTTGATGTTTCAAGCGGATGCGCGGATGCTAATAATTCGATAAAAAAGGGTCTGTAACACGGGCTATAAAACGAAGAAAAAACTTTTATATATATATTTGGTAAATCTTTGTACCGTTAAAAAGAATTATTAATCTATCGGTCTAGAACAGTTAAAACTATTTATATCAAGCTAAAGGTTTTAATAGAAAATAATTAAAATAAATCGGTATACATTCAGAAACATTTCAATTTTTCATCCTTTTCTTATTAAAAGCAATATTTATATATTATTTCTCATATTTTTGCCACTACGTCTTCGACAATTAAAGATCTTCGGATGTTTCGGATTCTTATTAGATATAAAATAAAATTATAGAGGGACTATCATTGGTAAATAAATCTTGATCTTCAACAAATATAAAACAGTCTAATATTCAGTGTTGGCCAAATCCGAGACCGAGACGAGTCTTGGTCTTGTAAACTCAGTTTTGGCCTAGGGCTTGGGCAAGTCTTGCAACGACTTGCAGTTACCTATAAGCTTAGTACTTTAGAGATATTACTGTATTTGTTTAGATAGGGGAAACCTAAATAAGCCCGAATGAAAAATTAGAAGAGTTAAATGCAAAATTATATTGGTTATACCAATTATTTATATATAGTATCTAAGATTGCCAAGAATTAATAACTATTTTGCCTTATTTTATATTCAAAAAATATATTTTTTTTACCAGTCTTGGTCTTGGTCTTGTAACAGTGAGGCGTTATTAGTCTTGGTTTTGCAAACCAAAACCGCAAAACCAAAAAGTGCAAGACCAAGACCAATTTTGGGCAAGACTAGTATAAATAATAATCACATCCTCCCGATAATTCAAGAAAAAAAAGCTTCTTTATCTGTTATTTAACCTCAATGGAGGTAAATCAAAGGCTTGAAAGGTTAAATAAAATAGACAATAGGTAAATATTGGTTGAACTGTTTTGATGTAGAAATTTATTTACCAATATCAACAGGAAAGACGTAATCAAAATAACTGAAAATACTGTGTTACAATAGAACAGCATCCCAAATTAAGCTGTTTTATGGAAGATACGGATTAAAATATCACATAAGCTAAAAATTTGATCTGCATACTGTAAGCGAGGGAAATGTTCACCATTTGACCCTCTGTCGTGTGGTCTAAAGCACACATCTTAGTTTGTTTTTAGCCAATGAAAAAGAAGGATGAAACAATGAACTATATATCAATTTATTTGTTCCTCTAGAGTACAGACAATTTATGAAATATGTGGTTTCAATAACCTTCCTGGAAATACTTTTCCTTGGTAAACGTTCATAAAAGAGCTTATATGTTCAACCATTTATTAACCAACCCGATGAAAGATCAGATACTCGTCTTAAAAATAGTTTTTCCAATTATAGTGTTTTAATTATAATTATTGATTTATACATACATCTGCCACTAAATATAAAAAAGAGATCTGACGTTTAAGTTGTAAATAATTCAAAGCCGCAACTAGAAATTCAGCTTCTGAACTTAGCTGAGCGGTTGTGTGTGGGTGCCTGCCTGTTTGCTTTTCATTGGATCACTTCGCTAACAAAGTTTATTCGAGTGTGAATGTTCGTAATTAAACTTTTAAATTAATTTACGAATAATCTTGTTAACTTTGATGCTCACTAAAACGGAATCGATAAAGTTTAAATGGCTGAGAAATGCGTTGAGTTGTAAAAGTTCCAACTTTTTTTTTTAATTTTGTGTACATGGAACAAGTACGGAGCTTGTTTGTTTTACCGAAACAGTATTGAATCTGGTTGGAACAATATCCGTGCTTGTTTATGCTAATGATTCGGTTAAGCGAAGACACGGAAATTGTAAAACTAAATAAGACAGCGTTGACGAAATCCGGTAAAGAACAGATGCTCCAAATAAATACTGAATAAATATAAGTTTAACTACGAAAACGGGAAGAATTTCGGTGATATCGATAAAAAAGTAGGTTAAGGGGACCATTCATGGACATAGCTAAGGAAATTTTTATCATTTTTGACTTATGCCGTCTTAATTATTATAGTTATAAACTTCTCCGTTTGACGTTTAGAATCTCTATGGTTTACTTTTTATATTTAACATATTAAAATTGAAAAAAAATATTCAGTTTTGCGAATTTTGTTAATTATTAATAATTACATCCTATGTAATGTCTCTCCTTATATATTTTATTCACACACACTTAAATGTGAATAAATTGATAAAGATGCACTTTATTATTATTTTTTTTTTTTGTCTATAAAATATGTATTTGCGCCTGTCAACAATAAGTTTACAATCAGCAAATGTGATGGCGATAATGATATAATGACATGACAGGCATGGCGAAGGAAAGTACTCAGCAGTACCTCTTCTCTAACTTGTCAGCTGTGGCCATGTCTCTTATAAGTCTGTTATTATGTCCATTTAGATTTATGTAAAATCGTTGATATAGGGTCGTTATATGTTGGTCAACTGTTGGAAAGTGGAGGTCAGTATGTAGAGTTTTGTTAGTCACGTACCAAGGTGCTTTTGTTATGAGTCGCAATAATTTTGATTGGAAGTTTGAAGTTTTTGTAGGTGGGTCTTTTTAGCGATGCCGTATATTTGTGATGAGTATGCCCATATGGGCTTCAGTAAGTATGTATATGTATTCAGTTTCTGTTTTAGTTTTAGTTTTGAAGATTTAGCAAAAAGAGAGTAAAGTAGTTTGAGTCGTTTGTTTCAAGTGTCATACGTTTCATTTTAACATGTGGGCCCCATGTCATCCTTCTGTCGAAGGTGAGTCCAAGGTAAAGTACCGTGTCCGTTTGAGAAATTTGATTGTTGTCAATATAAACTGGAGAACAGGTGTTTTTTCGAAGAGTAAATGTTATATGTTTGGATTTGTCATGATTAATTCGAATTTTCCATAGTGTGAACCAATCTTGTAGTTTAAGCAAATGATGTTGTAGAGTTAGTGAGGCCTGTGTAGAGTCTTGATGTTTTGTGAGGATTGTTGTATCGTTTGCATATGTAGCTGTCAAGATCTCATCGTCAATAGGTATATCGTAAGTGTATATAACGTAAAGTAGAGGGGCTAGTATTGAACCTTGGGGAACTCCGGCCAAGATTGGACGGACTGAAGACACTTCCGAGCCCTGCCGAACTGAAAAAAATCTATCGAAGAGGAAACATTGAAGCATAAGATAGTACGTATATGGAAGTATAGTCTTTAGTTTAAAGAGGAGACCCTGGTGCCAGACTCTATCAAACGTCTGAGCAACATCCAAAAAAAAAAACTCCAGTTGCATATAGTTTTTGTTCTAAAGCTCCAGCAATGTAGTCTGTAACTATGTGCAATTGGTGTGTCGTCGAATGGAATGTGCGAAAGCCGAATTGGCACTTTATTATTAAAATAATTTTGTGGGGCATAACAAAAACAATATATCTTCTTTTCCACCCTTCTACTCTAATGTTTCTTCTACATTTTGTTTTGACGGTGTAGTTTTCATATGATAACATATTGTTACTAAAATACAAATACCATATCGCTAATAAATATTTTTCGTCAGGAGTGTTTTTTATTGACCGTTAATTATCCATTAATTTGCTTCCTAGCAAACAAATATTGAGAATAGTAAGAAATCATATGAACACGAAGGGACATAGTTGAAAAATATTTTTGTTTTTAATAGACATGAAATGTAATTTCGTTGTTTCAATTGGCTGTTTGACTAATTAAACAGTGTGATGTAAAAATAATAGTGGTGTTGTTAAGTGTAATTGGATTTTTAAAAAGTCAATTGTTACTTTTCAAACTCGTATAATGAAATACCCTTTTTTGTGAAAAATTTAAAATGGGTCATTTTTTTCCCAGAAACGTTATTTTTTTCTTTTAAAAAAATTGTCTATCGGCCAAGTAAACACTACTGAACCAAAACTGCTAATATCGACCATACAGCTTTAATATTTCCCAGCATTTAGGTCGCCCCTTGTAGAACTATAGAACTCGTTGAAATAATATTTGTTCAGCATTGACGCGACTCGACTTTTCGTGAAAAATACGAAGGGGAGAAAAAAAATAAATGTATAAAAGGAGAGTATTTTCGAATCCATTGCTCATTCCTTCTGTCTTGAAAAGCAATTGGTTTTGCTTTTAGGTTCACCTTTTAGTAAAGAGGGTAAGAGAAGTACTTGAAAGGTTTAACGAGGAATGTAATTATATTCACAGTCGCAAAAGTTTGGCAAAATAAATTTTATAGCAAACGATCGCCCTGACAGTGATTTTATTTATTGAAGAATCGGATCGTTTTCGGGTTTATTTAAAACTTTCAAATTTTGTATAAAACTTTTATTAATTTATGGAATTACTATAAAATTATAAAGCAATAGCAATTTTTTAAAAAATATATTTTGAATCAGACGTGCTAATTAAAATTAAACATCACTAATAGAAACTTTCTCAACTTAAGTGACAAAAAATAATTTTTAAAAATATGTAAATGAATGTGAAAAATCAATTCAATTTTTAGATGAAAAACACCCTCAAAAATCAAAATATTTTAAAGAACGAATACATGAAAGGTTCTTTATAATATATGTAAGTTTGTTATGTAAGGGTTATCAGACTTCAAATGATTCTTTAACTCACTAAAAGAATTAATTTATTTACAATTAATTTATAAATGATAAGTGTGATATAAACAAATAAAAGAAAATACAAAACAAAGTATTATTACCTAAAAGAATTGAATTAAAGTCCTTATCTTAGGGTCCTTTAGCACTTTACAATCATTAACCCAACTTTTCAAACCAATACACAAATATTGTAACCTTCTCATATTCTAAAATAGCACCATGGCTCACTAAATATTAGACAACATATTTACATATATAATTGTTAAGAAGCCAAGAACAAATTATTTTTCTTAGTATTTTTTTGTTTTTTATCGAGTCTGGACACTCAGGACCAGGGGTTGAGAAACATTTACTATTGGGATTCATTTTTATAATCCCACTATTTTTGGACAAATGAATTCAACTTTAACTGTTTTAAATTAACAATTAGGTTAAAGGAAATTTTTTTTTTCAAAACTGTTTAATAAAATTTCTAGATTAAGAAAGCTACATATATAAGTGCCATAAAAAAAGTATTTGTTAAAATTTTAATTATTCCCTCCAAAATAAAAATTTTAAGTATAAAAAAAATAAAAAATATAATAGAAGTTCATAATTATTACATTCTTACATAATTATTACTCATAGTGGAAAAATAATAAATTTTGGTGATCCTGGAAACATTTCAATGTTAACTTTGCAAAGCATTATACAGTTTGAAAAGGAAATATTTGATCTAGAAATGTCCACTTGTCTTAAAGTAATATCCGGGAAACGCGTGATGGTGTATTTTACTTTCCCGATTTTTTTTTTTTTTTTTAACCGGCTCCACATTGAGATATTCTGACAGTGATTGAGCGAGTATAGAGTATAGAAAGGTCGTCCTTCATACTGCCATATCCGACGGGAAAAGAAAAGAGTTACCTATCGGAGGAAAAATAACCAAAACCTTTTTAAGAGACGTTAGCCGATACAATTCCAGAACTTTTTTTTTTCCCATCCGTCGCTGATATATCGAATGCCATTCTTTCCAGAGAATGGAATAAAACTATTGAATTGAGTATTGTGCATTGTTGCCTTCTGGGGCGACATTGTAGACAATCGGTAGATATGAGGGATTGGGTTTCTACCTGATTCGTCCAAGTGACATAGCTCTTTATTTCAATATTCAAGAAAAACAAAATATATATTTCGTACTGTAGCAGTCGGATTTATGAATATTCTCGAAAATATATTAAGTACGGAATATGGTAATCTGATATTTGGTCATGATGAATTACTTATATTCGCCACTCTCCGTTTTTTTTAAAACTTCTTCAGTGGCTTTTTGCACTTGTGCGAGTGAAGAGCCGTCAGATTTCCGTTGTGTAACCTTCGGTAAAATCGGCTAGAGTCGACTAATTGTTTTTGCATATGGATTAAAATATCTCAGAACCTAAAAAACGAACCTGCATATCGTTAGCGAGGGAATGCTTACCATTTCATCCGCTTTGAAATGAGCTATTATTCAAAATACAAGAGAGGAAACCAGATATTGACGGTTTCTGTATGGAAGAAGATAGCGTTAGAATATTCTGCGCAATACTTTATTATCAAAAACCGTAAGATTCTCATATATTATGCTATGTATTGTAAAGACTGCCGGTGGAATAATTATTTTAAAGGTATAAATAAAGAAACATCATAAGTGCTCACATCTGGCGGTTGGGTACCTGAGCTAGGGTAACGACCCACGAGGACAACCTTTTGTAAGTGGTAATAAAAACCCTTAAGAACCACTGACCTAGACCGACAACTGAGTGTTTAAACAGGAACCCGAAAGACCTTTCACACCTTCCACCAGAAATACGTAAATCTGTACCTGTTGCTTTACCTTGGCCTGGGGGAGAGGGCGTGGTCATCCCTTAGGCTAGGAATATTCAGCCAATCAGAAAAGACTACCAAAAGAGTGGGGGATGAAGAAAGGTGGGAAATAGAGAATTGGGACTGAACACTGAGAGCTGGGACAAAGGCGGGGACTTGATCAGGAGAAGGGGAGAGAGAAAGATGTGGACTGATAGCTGGGACTCAGGCGAGAAGACAGCCGGAGGGAGCAAGATGAAGACTCGAAGACCAGATCGACGGAGCTTCCAGAGAAGTAGCCAAAACAGCTAGAGATAACGACAATACCCCTCAGCATCTAGGTAATAACCCTCATTTAGTTATACAGATGTAAATCTGTGTTGGCAACCATAAATTATTAATTAATAAAATCAATAGAACACATTTAACTCCAATCAAGCATTCTCCTCTAGTATGATTCTCAACTATTATTATGTATATAGGTTTGTCCATTATCATTGTATATATGTTTTAGTTATTTAAATTTGTAAATATAATAGTTAGTAAACCATCTTGATGATTTTACATTCTACCTTGCATGCCACCAATTAGATATAGAACAAATAGTAAATTTAAAAACATGATACCTTTAGAAAAGAAATCCAATAAAATTTATATGGTTCAATCTAGGATACTACAGTAGGGGGTCTGTGGTATCTAACCTTTTATTATATTTTCGGTAGATCGGTTCCCTTCTGGGACCGATATAAATACCAATATAAGTATTAAATACAAATAAATGCGGTTCCTGGAGCCTCCTACTCGCCGTAGGCAAATAAACGCGAGGCCAGGAACATAGCAATTATTTGCTTTATATAGGCCTAAATAATAAGCTTCCTTGTTGATTTAAAGGGTTCCTGTCTTTTCCTAGATTGTAGAACACTGGCCTTCATTGACAACTGTATGAACAAAGTTCCCAAAAGAATATTTTAAAATGCCTATCATAGTTTTTTTTCTGTAATATTCTTGAGATCAGTGTGTTACATACCTTCTTACTAACAGCTCTGCTATGAGTAAGTTGAACATTTATCTTATCGTTATTGTTATCTTTATAGTTATATAAATATTACAAACTTTCTCTGAGGTATGTTCAAGGTACCGACCCCTGTCCATAATTAGAACGATTGGATTTCGGGGTGTCCAAAAAATAGTGAAAAAAATGTGTGTGTTTTTTTTAAATGGAGAATATACCAAAAATCGGCTTCTATAAACATTAATGTAAAAAAAAAAACTGACAACTATTAGATAAATCGACTCATATATGCAAACAAACAACAAAACGAATATTTTGTTTAACAGTTTAGAATTTTGCAATGCCTCAATACAATATTATTTTTGGTAAAAAGACGTAATAATTATTTCCGTAAATCTAAATGGAATCTAGTAGATTTTTTCGATTAATCTTATATAACAATTCTATGTGAAATCGATACCTATTCAATAAAGATTTGTTTAGTGGAAAACAGTATGATATAAGCATCTTACGCAACCTTTTTTAGGGAAAACCGATAAACAGATATATTTAGGAATAAGTACTTGAAAAAAACTTACTTGTTACTTTAAATAGTACAGAAAGTTTTTCTTTCAATTACAGACAAAGATGTATATATTTTATACCTCAAATTAATATTTATTTAATATAAAAATATTTTAATATTCATAATAAAAAATTAATTAAATTATTTAAAGTTAGTACATGTTAAAAAAAAAATAAAAATAATTCTCAATAATCCCCGAAAAAATTCTCAAAATTTGATTAAGGAAGTGAAGCTATAGGATAATATTATTTTCTGGTGTTAAGTATCTCGTAGTAGTTATTTTAAGTATCTGTTATCGTCAATAATAATATAATTTTTCACATCGGTATTTAATTAAATGAAATTATTATTTTCAATGAAATTTGAAATTCTAGTTGTCAATATTATTATTTTAAGACAAAACACATGGAATTAAAGAAAATATAAAAAAAAATATCAGGAATGAAGATTTCTATCCGTAACGTACAATATCATTACTGAATCTAAATCAATGTAAACGATTTTTGAAGAATAATTTTAATTAATTGAAATTATAATTTTAAAATTAAATTCACCTATTAAAACCGTAGAATTTACTTTCATTTTTTTTTTATTTTATTACAAAGTGCATGAAATGGAAGAAAATATAAAAGAAATATTGACTTTGACGAATTTATCAGAGACGGGTTTTGTTTGTAATTTAAAAGTGGCTTTTTTTTTTTTTGTTATCATTTTAATTCAATCCATGAATCCTTTTTGTGAATTTTCTATTCAAACATAAAATAAATATTCGATATGTAATTATAACATTTTATTTTTTTTTAGTCCACAAATCATACTAAAAGAATGATTTTTTTCAAAACATCAAAACTGAAAAAAACTAAACACACACACACACACACACACAATATATATATACATATATATTAATATATATATATGTATAAATATATATACCAACTCGAACCTTACCGGACATAAGTTTCACAGAATTTAACGCTTCATAGTTCAGAAAAAAAAGTCGAACTTGAAAAAAATTACGATGTTTAATAAAAAAAAAAAAAATTAAGACTAATAACATACGCTGCTCCATTTGTAAATAACAAAACAATAACACTCCAATTTACAACAACTAAGAACCAATACAAAAGTATTATTTATTCTAGTTCTTAAAATAAACTTCAAGAACATAACAACAGAATGATTAACGATATCTTTGCTTCTGACAAGTCCATTACTAGACGACCAAACCAGGAGGGGAGAAAAATAATTTTAAACTACATTTCTATATACCATAAAATAAAATGTAGCATGTCGCTATTGCTACTGCAAAATGTAGAATTTAATATTTTTTCATTCTTACACTCTTTTTTTACTAAAACGGGCATTTTGTAGTCTGCTATATATAATTGCAAATAAATAGTCTGCTATAACTATTGATATAATAAATAGTAATTATTATGACTATAACACTAATAATTCATAAAGAAATTATCAGTTTTTATGTTCAATTGTAAAAAAAAAATTCAACAATGACCTTTTTCACTAACAATAGCGATATTCTTTTGTTTTATCTCCAAAACATGAACAAAGTATGAATTTTTATTATTATTACTATGCACATTTTACTTACTTAAAGAGGTTAATTTTTATAAACAAAAATTTTTTTGATTAGAATATATTTTAATCGAATTTATTATTCCGAAAATGGCATTTTAACAAACAATACAAAAATACTTTCAAAATTTAAAAAAAAAAAAAGCTTCAGAGAATAGTATTATATATATATATATATATATATATAGAGAGAGAGATATATATATTTAAATTTTTATTAAATAATAACACAATCTTCCACTTTTGAAGGGCTATAAGTATTAAGGCTAAATGTTCTGATCATACAATATATACAAATAATAGAGAAATAACTACGAATATTAAAAAAATTAAATAAGTAATACTAATACAAAAAACAAGTAAATTAATATGAAAAAATATAAAATCATCCTTCTAGACACGTTCATACCGATGTTCAATAAAAATATGTTTAAAATTATAGATGATGTGTTGTCTGTCAATAATGAACCAAATATTGCATCACAAACCCTGCAATCACACATTTCAGCCATTGGAAAATAGTGGGCAAATCGGAGAATTAAGATTAATACAAACAAATTCCAACAAATTACCTTTACCCTTCACCATAAACTTACATCATCCTGTCCCACCGTATCTTTTAACAATTTTCCACTGAGGGTAAACGACAAGAAACTGCGGACAGAATCCGACCATTACAACACTTACTTGAAGAACGCTCCAAACTTCCAATATCCTACATAACTTTGGACATACGGTATTGAGCTTTGGGGTTCTACAAAAACATCAAATTCTTCTGGCAGCCATTCCTTACAATCCAAAATCCTCCGCAAAATCCTAAATGCTCCTTATCATGCAACAAATAAAATTATCCATAAAGACCTCAACATTCCTCTTGTGGAAGACTTGGCCCGAATTAGATATACCTCTTTTCATTCTAAACTCTTTGGTCTACCCAGTCCTCTAGTTTGTAACCTTTCATTCAACACAATTCCTTACAACCCTCCGATGAGTCTGAAAAGAAGATGGCCAATGGACCTCCTAAATTAATTTATCTTTGAAGTGTTATCAATTGTTAGCTTCTTCACAAGTACCTTCATGTTATGTATTCCTATGTCAAATTTACTGGTTGTATATATGATTAAAATTGTAAATTTCAATAAAATAATAATAAAAAAATTATAGATGATTTTATTATTTGTCCAGTTAAATAGAAAGATATTATTTAACCAGTGAAAGAAAACAACTAAAATTTATTTAATAATGTTGAAAACAAAGTATTATTTCATCAATTTACAATTTAAGATATAATTTTATTAAACCTGATGAAAATATCACATAACAAAGAGTACTTTGAATATGAAAGGTGCCTCATCATAGTCTTGAGTGCTTGACCTATTTTACCAATTCATTTCATTCCACTTTAAAGAGGAATTGTAATGAGTGCCCCACTTTAAGGTAATATAAATATTAAAGGAGAGAATTTTTTATTACCTCCCTCCCCCTATTCTATTTTGTGCTATGAATAAAGTGGAATTCGGACTTGAAAACAAAATCATTGAAAATGTAGTTAACGCCACAATATGAGCTATTAAAAAAATAAAAAAAAACAACGTAATATAAAGGGAAATACTATTTTTTTTTTGTGGCAATATATAAATTTTACAATAGCATAATTCTGAATGAATATTCCAAACCAATGATAAGCTTCAAATAAATGTCGATAAAATAATTATTAGAATTACTTTTTTTTTGTAAAAATATTTAATATAATAAAATAGTACTTACATGTTAAATGTATTTTTTTGTTAACACAAGGAATTTTAATAATTTTAAAAAAGTTTATTTTTTAAAAATATTGTTGGTAGTTTGTTTTTAAGGTCTATTACAGACAACTTTTTCTTTCAGAGATATCCCTTTATTTTTATAGGAATGTTAAGAGGTGTGTTCAATTAAGTTTTGAACATTCTTATTATTTTGTTCATAAAAATCTTAATTATACTAATATAAATAAATAAATAAAATGCAATAAATAAACGAAAATATTATTAATAATTTAAATAAATTCCAAATCCTTCATTGAGTTGATTTTATTTTGTCGTGGACCATGACCTAATATATATTCTTGAAAGTCTATTTTTTCAACTTTTTTTCTATATCTCTTTTAAATTTCAATATTTTTTTAAGCTTGTCCAAGATGTTTTTTAAAAATCAAGTTTCGATTCACTTTTTTTTTCTTCTTTTTTTTTGTTGCATTCCTGATTATTCTATGGTTATACTTTGGTGTGTTGGTTTTTTAAAATATATTTCCTAGCAAACAATAAAATTCAATAACTTTTTAAAGTTTAAGTTTAGCTTTTAAAGTAAGAAAAGTTTGATTAGTTTGATTAAGATCTTATCTTAGATATTTTATCAAAATGGTTCCATATCATCATTATGTTAAACATAACTCCAAGAAAGAGTTCTGAGTCCATATGTGGAAATTGATTTTTATAATATGGATGACAGATATTTCTTCGAAGAGGAAAAGTTTTTAAATTTAAATTTATCATGATTTAATCGAATTTTTCATAGTTTGAACCACTATTGTAATTCAAGTGGGCCCTAATCAAGATCTTAATACTTTGTGAAAATTGTGTCCTCAGCGTCAGTAGCTTTCCATATCACATTCTCGACATGAATCTCGTAAGAGTATACAATATGAATTAGAGTTAGCAGTATTGAGCCTTGGGGAACTCCTGCCAAAATTAGACGAATTGAAGTAATTTTCGATCCCGACCAAACTGAGGTAACTCAGTTAAATAGTTAAGATAGAATGTGTGTATGGTCTTTGATTTAGTTTGAACGAATCTTGTAATATAGGTAAGTGATGTTGTAAACGAAGACTTTGTATATTTTGTGAGAATTGTTGTTATGTCAGCATAATTAGCTTTCAGTATCTCGTTGTTAAGAGTTATTTCGTAAGAGTATACAATGTAAAATAGAGATGCCAGTACTAAACGTTGGAAAACTCATATCTAGATTGGAGGAACTGACGAAACTTAATCCCTGTCGAATTAAGAAAAAGTTGTCGAAGAGCAAAGATTGAAATGTTTGATAATATAGGATACAATATATAGTAGAGTGATCAGTATTGAGCCTTGGGGAACTCCTCCCAAAAGTAGATGAATTGAAGAAATTTCCCATACCAAGCGAACTGAGGTAATTTGTTGTATCTCGTTGTCAACAGATGTGTCATAAGAGTATACAATGTAAAATAGAGGTGCCAGTACCTAAGGGAAGTCCTACCAAGATTGGACCAATTGAAAAACTTCCAAGCTCTGTCGAATTAGGAAAAAGTTGTGGAAGAGCAAAGACCGAAGGATAAAATAGTACCTGTAAGGCAGAATAGTATTAAGTTTGAGTTGGAGACCCTGGTGCCAGACTTTGTCAAACGCCTGAACGACATCCAAAAATAAATCAGTTGCAAATAGTTTTTGTTCAGGTGATCTTGTAATTAAGTCAGTAACTCTGAGTAATTAATTAAGAGTTTTTTTAATAAAATCATTCAAGTCAATTCTATTTTGTTTGCTTTCATTGAACTACTGATGAGTTTCCATACAGTGAAAGCTTAATTGGGAAAATTATCCAGGATAGGGCATAGGTTGGAGAGGAAATTGACCTGAAGATTAGTGATTAGTCCTTGGCTAAGGAATAGGCGCTCGATACCTAATGAAGCATACGGGGGGAATAGAGGGGGGCGAGGGGCAAAAAGGGAGTCGAAGGGGGGGGGGTCTTCTTGTGACGATCAGGATTCAATATCTTTTGAACTTAATTAGTACACATTGATTCTAATTTGTCTCGAATTAAGTACGAAAGGAGACTCAGGATAACAAATTTAGATGGAGGTTCGATAGATAAGATTGATCAATGAATGGTAAGTACCTAATAACCACTTTTTTTAAATAATGGTTAATTAATCCTAAGTCGATAATTAACTATACGGATATAAGGATAGACTCATCAACGACATGGTCACAATTGACATGCCATTCGGTTATGAAAAGGATCAGAATAAAAGATCTCCTTTCTTGGATGAAGGAAGAAAATATTGACTTGGAAGAAATCTATTATTCTCATCTACTATTTATTATAGTAGCCTTAATGATAGACGCGGATTTTGATCAGAAGGGAAAATATAATATAAAACTATATATTTCAATCATCATGATACATAAATTAGTTTATTAGAAAATATGGTTATAAATCCATTAACCATTCTGGTTCCGTAACCTCACACTACGACAAAAAAAAGGCTAGCCTCGACTCAGAGGACAGCTCTGCTTCGGTCGCCAGAACATATAGGACAACTTCGCATGAAGCGGTGCAGGTTCTAGCGGGGGTGGTGCCTCTCGACCTCCTCCTACTAGAAATTCGTCACTTCTTCTATTCGTACAAGATAAAAGCTCTACAGTACTTTCGGACAATCTACAGGTGAGGATTATGGAAGCGCCTAATAGGTGGAAGAAGATACTCCGGGAGGATACAATTGAAGCATGGAACCGGCGGTGGGTAACAACCCCTAAAGGAAGTAAATTGAGGAAGTACTTTCCCACAGTACAGTCGAGGCTTCAGGCAAAGTGGGTCCTCCGGACTACTGGATTTCCCAGTTCCTCACGGGGTATGGAGGATTTCGAGCTAAACTTCACGGTCTGGGCATTGATGTAAATCCTCTATGCCCAATCTTTAGTGTTCCGGAAACTGTAGAGCACGTGGTCACGACCTGAACCGCGTTTGAAACGTTAAGAGCGACAATGACAAGAGCCGCGGGAATCTATGTCCTCACTGAAAATGAGTTTCCTCAGTTAGACAGTCAGGAAAATTTCCCGCGGTTTAAGGATTTCATAAATGGATGGAAGACTGCAGTGGGGCCCCGCTCACTTCCATATTGGTGCTCGCAGAAGAAGGGGACAAGCGCCAGGAAGACCTCCAGATTCTGAATGATAGGCAGAAAGAAGAAGGAAGAAGATAAAACAGAATAACTATATATGTGCATATCTAGTAGTAGTGTGTTATTAAGTTTTATGCCTAAAACACACTATTGCCATTGTGTATTGCCATTGTGGCATGGGAGGGTGGAAATAAATAAATAAATAATATAAATCCATTAATAAGTCTTATTACTTTATCAGTGAAATAACTAGATACCAGGAAACCTAGTTCGCCGGGATATCTCCAGACTATCTTTGAGGCTATATCCTAGACCAAGATATCTCTTATCGAAAACCTCCAAAGCGTTTTCGAATAACATCTGGAATTTCGGTTATTGTTTCTTCATGTACATCCGTACTACTACTTGGCCAATCAAAAGAGCTTTTGTGATCCGTTTATATATAATACCGTGTTTTAAAAAAAATAATTTTAGTAAAAAGATCAATTAAAAAAATAATAAAAAAACAATTCTATTTGAAATGAACAAAAACTTTATAATTCTTGTACAAAGCCACATTGGAATACAATTATAATAGCATAAAATAGCGGCAAAAACAGGATGGTCATAAAACTTCGTAGTACAGACCTCTTTTTATCAAATTATTAACATCCGCCTGAAACATCGTAAATAGCGTCTTCTCTTCGTAACCTAGAAATATTTTATTTACGAAAATTCTCGGAATAAGGGCGTCTTCAATCTGGAGATCAGCAAACTTTGTCTACTTAATTAGGGATTTAAAACTCCTAAATGCTCATTTGCTTTTTACTTGAATCGTAAGATAAATTGAACACAAAACTTAATTTTAATCTAAGGTGTCCTGCCAAATTAACTTATATTAATTTAATTTTTTAAACCAATTAATTAATTGACAATTAGCAGTTGAGCTTAACTTAATACAGAAGAAAAAATCACGCATTGCTTTATCAAACATCCGATGTGGTATAAAGTAAGAAATAAAACATAATTTTAATTAACGAATTGATAAAAAAACAATTCATTTACAAATTAATAAAAGAATCCTAATCTTCGTTTGAACTTAATTCATTAAGTTAATTATTTCATTAATAAAAGTAATTTTTTCCGTTCATTTTATTCTAGGGTGTTATATTCATGAGAAAATGTGTGGATATGGTAAACCAAATTATTCTGATTAATTTAAATTTTTATATACCATGAACGAGTGCGTTGGCATGTTTGTTGATGAATAGTAAAATTTGAATTCTTTCCAATTGTTTTATTAATTATTATTACCACAGTGACATGGTTACGTATCTTATATTATTATTTAAAATAAAAGTTAAACCTAAGGCCGGAAAAATTGGATGTAAAGTAAAAATAAAGTACAACTATTTGGATCTAATGTGTGTTTTTATTATTAATATTAAAAAAAAAAAAAAACTGTTGACAAACAACGATCAGATATAGACCAGCGTATTTCCAGAGCATACAGAGCTTTCTTCTCCCTTTTAAAGGCATTGAAATCCCAAAAAAATTCAAGGAATCTCAAATTAACGGCATGCAATGCTATGATAAAGCCAGTTCTAATATATGGCTGGGAGATCTGGACACTAACAAGCAATCTAGAAAAAAATATTGAAAGATTTGAGAAAAAAATCCTCCGCACGATAACCGGAGTGATCTGGGATGGAGAACTAACACGCGGAGAAGAAAGACCAATAAAGAACTGCTTACAGAAACAGGTCAATCAATATCCCACGATATAAAGGCACGGAGGTTAAGATGGGCGGGAATGTAGTTCATAGCAATTCATTTGGAAGCCTCTACGTAACAATGAATGTAAAAGACCAATAGAACTCATTAGAGGGCAAGGCCAACGTGTTCCAAGACCACTTGGAAGGCCAAAAAGCAGCTGGATAGATAGAATCAACAAAGATACAATAGAGATAAATGGAAAGAAATAGTCCAAGAGAGGCAGATATGGAGTAGGCTTACTAAGGCGGCAAAATATTTACATGGTCAGCAAGGCAAACAAATAAATAAATAATAATATTTATGTATACGTTGTTAATATTCAGATTTTTTAGTATTATATTTCTGAAATCACTTTAATTGTGCACGCGGCACCTGCACAATATATATTTGTATATTTCTCAAAATACATACAGATAAGATAAAAAATCTGATTTAAAATAGCATTGCTCAAAAATTATTATTATTGTTAATTGTACAAATTTTATTAAAAATAATGATCGGGAAATGATTTTTATGATTGAAAATCAAAAATTAAAATTGCCAAATGATTTCTTAAATTCCAGATAAAAAAATTGATTAGAATTGATTTTAATTTTTTTAATTATCAATTATAAATCCTGGTTAGGAGTTTTTTTTAAAAAGGAAGTTTTTATTCTTTATAATGAATTTTGGAAATGAAGTTCTGTTGCTTACATTGACAACAATATCCTCCAGACTAAAAATATATCATGAGATTAAAAAAAAAAAAATTATTTCCTATTTAAAATAGCACAACTCAAGAATTATTATTATTGTTAATTTTAAAAATTATGTTTAAAATAATAATCAAGAAATGATGTTTATTATATATAATAAAAAATGAAAATAGCTCTTAGTAAAAATTTATTCAAATGATTTTTAAAACTCCTGATAAAAAATTTGATTAGAATTGATTTTTATTTTTCTAATTATTAATTTTAAGTCCTGGATAGGAGTTTTTTTTATTAAAAAAGGAAGTCTTTGATTCTGTATAATGAATTTTCGAAAGGAACATGTTCTGTTGCTAATAGTTGACAACAATATCCTCCAGACGAAAAATATATCATAGATAATAAAATATAATATATATATATTTATATATATATATATATATATATATATATATATATATATATATATATATATATATTATATATATTGGACATAAAAACACAACTGATTTGGGTAAAGGGACACAGCGGCGTCCGCGGAAACGAAAAAGCTGACGCAATGGCAAAAGTAGCTGCTTGTGATATTCAACTGCCTTATGAATATAATTTAGCCCCCTTCACTTACGTTAAAAAACTCTTATGGACTGATTTAACCGAAGAGTGGAACAGACATTGGCAACAATCTACCAAAGGACGACCATTACATAAATACATTCCAAACATCACCCTACAAAACTGCAACACAACAAAAAGCACCCATTATAAACTAACCCAATTCCTTACTGAACACGGCCCGACTAACCAATATCTAAACAGATTCCACTTAAAAGCGACAGACGCATGCAATTGTGACGGACTGACTCCACAAACTTTCATACACATTTTAAACGACTGCCAGTTATACGAACACAAAAGAGCCAACTTCCTGAAATCTTCTTTGACGCAAGGAGACACATGGCCTCTTCCCGAACCCATACTATACAAAAAATGCAAGAAGGAGTTGAAGGAATTCATTAATAGCATAAAATTATAAGACATTCCAGCATAGCTCTTTTATTTAATATACTTCTAAAGTTAGACTTATGTCTTTTATTCTTTATTTTGTTGATACTCAATTGTAAATTTGTAACATTTGTTTATTCTCCGCATAATTTTTGTATTTGATTCTGCCTCTGTTTTAGAGTATTTTGTCTTAGTATATTCTGGTACTGTTCATTCATCTGATACTGTTATTTACTTTATTTAATCGTTTATTGTTATTTATTTTATTTAAACATCTATAAATATTCTCCTTGTAATACAAATTAAGTACCATTCTTTTTAAATATCTTTAACCAACACATATTGTAATAAGTTATATTTATAGTTATATACTAAATAACACTGTAATGCATATAATATGCTTTTGCATGGTGTATGCACACTTCTAAAAAATATACGCCTCTTCTGTAGGGTTACTACAGCAGAGAAAAAAAAAAAAAAAAAAAAAAAAAAAAAAAAAATATATATATATATATATATATATATATATATATTTTATTATCTATGATATATTTTTCGTCTGGAGGATATTGTTGTCAACTATTAGCAACAGAACATGTTCATTTCGAAAATTCATTATACAGAATCAAAGACTTCCTTTTTTAATAAAAAACACTCCTATCCAGGACTTAAAATTAAATATATATATATATATATTATATATTATATATATATATATATATATATATATATATATATATTATATATATATATAATTTTTATATATATATAAAAATAAATAATTTTTAAAGAAATAATTTTTATCACTTCACATAATTAAAAATAAAAATCGGTCTTAATAAGAATTGTCAAATCATTTTTAAAAAATCCAGATAAAACATTTGATTAGAATTGACTTTTATTTTTTTAATTATCAATTTCAAATCCTGGTTAGGAGTTTTTTTTTTTTTTAAAGGAAGTTTTTGATTCTTTTAAAAACCAAGAGATGGTGAATATTGTGATGTAGTTGATAAATTGACCGTTGTTCGAAAGGGTTGAAAAAAGAGTAACACAAGATGGCGGAACTTTCGGACAGCGGATAAAATTTGGTTTGTGCTGATTCCGTGGTGGGTACGGTGTGTTGGTTCAGTGTGCAAAAACGTGGTTTGTGAGGCATGTACTGCTCAGTTAGAGAACCTTATTTCACTACACTCGTTGTGCAGTCAGGTTTTATTTATTTCTATCGCTTCTTTTAAAATTCTTGTTTTCATGCAACTTTCGCTTGTGCCTCAAGAGTAGTAGCAAGGTAGTAGTGCAGTACATGATTACACAAAGAACCTTTTTGCAGACTGAACCAACACAGTGTAATCACCACGGAATCATCACAAAATAAATTTTATCAGCTGTACCAAAGTTACCCACCCAGTCTCAAAGTTAACCCATCTGACGGCATTTTATAATTTTATAAAAGTATTCGAGTTTTGAAAATTGACTTTGAAAGCGACTCAATGTTATTTTAGAGGCGTTGCTTGCGTGTAAAATATACTTCCTCCCTTTGCTCTATACCCAAGGGTATATTATATCATCCTTACGTGTACAAAAAAAAAAAAACCTTCTAAAAATACCCTAGATCATTTTGAGGCGAACGCATAATTAACCAAATGAAGAACAAGTGGGAGTTATTAAATGGGTAAAACGGGGAGGGGCGTAGCGGGAGGAAAACACTCGGCCACACCCACTCCTCCTCATTAAATACTTTCTTCGTCGGCCCATCCTTCCCTCCCCCCTTCTTATTACCAATTCAAATTTCCCTCCTCACATTTCGCTCAGGAAGGAATGCTTAGAAGAATGGTGGATTTGGGTGGTGAGAGAGAGTTTCCACTATTGTCACACTATTACTAGACAAGATAGGCGAGAGTTCCAAATGTATAATTTATATTAGCAACTGATTTTATTATTCTGAAAGAATTAAAATGATTTTAGATAATAAAATACATTTGCTAGAACGATGTAAATAAAAGAAAACAAACCTGAAGGAGTTAATTAAATTACGCGTTATTAATTATACTTGTAACGAACAATATAACAATGTTTTTAATAACCAGCTGGTATTAACAAATAGTGTTTACATATATTTTTAGGGAAACAATTTTTTTTTTTTTTTTCAGTTGGCGCTACAGACCTTGTAAAGCATCCCAATTTCTGATTTTAAGTACACGGGGGTAGGGTCATTAGTCCTACGCCCGGTTTGTGTAAGTGGCCTCCAGTAGGTTGACGGGCCTCACAAACCCGAGGGAGGATCTCGGGGAGCGTGGCTTTCTCTGGTGGACGGCACCCAAATCAGGCGGTCACCCATCCAAGTGCTAACCACGCTCGGCGTTGCTTAACGTGATTACCTATTGCAAGCGCCTTAGCTAGCACAGCTACCCCTGGGAAAAATATTTAGATCGTGAAAAATTAAAAATAATAATTTTGGACTTATTTACATGTTTTAGTTCAAATACTCCACCTGGAAGAACAAATCACTTGGAATCCTCATACAAGACTGAAACGACAAGAAACTCTGCTCCACGTTTTCGAATACTCCTGCACCTACTAGACAAACCCTATAAACTTAAAATTAATTACAAAAGACTCACATATATGACTATAATAAGGCCTATTTGGACTTGCGGAATTGAGCTTTGGGGCATTACTAAACCATCGAATTCCTCTCTTATCCAGTTATTACCTATGCCGATGACACATGTATCTTATCAGTTAATAACGACTCATCAATTGCATCCCAAATTCTTCAATCACAATATCACTAGTCTTGAAGAATGGTGTCAAAACTGGAGGATTAAAATGAATTCCAATAAATCACATCAAATTACCTTTACCCATCGTCGTGAACCTATGACTTCCTTTCCTACAATATCCTTTAGCAATAACTCATTTATCCCTTAAACAAATTGATTATCTAGGACTCCACCTGTACAAACGACTCACATGGAATCCTCATATAAGACTGAAACGACAAGATACTGCTCGACGTTTTCAAATACTCCAGCACTTACTAGACAAAAGCTCTAAATTTTCAATTAATTACAAAATACTCCCATACATGGCTATAATAAGGCCTATTTGGACTTAACGGAATTGAGCTTTGGAGCGTCGCTATACCATTGAATTCATCTCGTACCCAATCCTTACAATCCAAAATCCTTCGTAAAATCCTCAATGCACCTTACTTTGTCACAAATAAAATCATCCAAAACGACCTTAACGTACCATATGTATCCGATTTAGCCGAATCCAGCTACCTCTCCTTCTTTGACAAACTTCAAAACCATCCGAATCCTCTCGTTTCAAAACTTTCTTACTCCTCGATCCCTGATGACTCACTAAGGAGTCTGAAAAGAAGATGGCCTCATGATCTTATGTAAATGTATTAGAGTGCTAACAGTGCGTAGTTTCTCAACAAGCGTTTTTATGTGATTGTGTTCCTATGTACACATTTACTAGATGTAGATTTTTATTTTAATACAATTGTAAATATCATGAATAAATAAACCAAAAAAAAAAAAACGATCTGTCTATTTATTTAAATTGAATAGAAAATATTTAAAAAAAATGTTTATAAAATATTTGTAAAAACTCCAAGAACTATTTGCCTAATGGAAAGACAAAACGAGAATGCAATATTTAATATTGCAGAAGTTAGATTGAAAAAAAAAACGCATAAATTTGTATGTTACTCTTGTGTTTAGTTTTATATCTGTATCTTAATTTTAGCGTAACAAAGAATTAATGCAGCAATGCACTTTAAGTAGCCATATGATTTTTATGATTATTTCTTTTTTTTTTTCTTTATTGAGTATTACATCAATCTGTCTCTTGGACATTAGTTATAGTGAGGTTGGATAACATTCACACTATATGTACAAAAAATATAAAATAAATAGAAGCAAAATAACAATAAATAATAATCAAAAAGTATATACAGTAAATAAAATAAAATAAACTAAAAATAAGAAAATTAAAACTAAGAAAAAAAAACCACATTCATACCTATGTATGTTCCTCTTGTGTTTAGTATATTTATGATTATTAGTGTTCATTAATTTTTATTTAATTGAATCAATTTTATTGATTAAAATAACATTCTAAAATAGTGGTAAAATCTAATTACTGACAGCAACATGGATAAAGTAGTCGAAAACAATGGAACTTCTATGGATAATTGAATGAAATAATCTGAATAAATTTATAATTAAGCACAAGAACTTTTGTAGGTAACTAGAATTATACTTTTAAATATAAATATTTAAAAACAAATAAATACGATAGTGATATGAATGTTATAAAAAAGAACAGCTTCCAAATGATTTTTCAGTCTCTAATATTATTTCTGAGATGTAATTTCCAGAAGGTTATCCACCATCCATCATTTTTTCAACCTTTTGTGTGCCCATTCCAGGCACTGTCGTTCTTTGTAATCGTTATTTGTATTGTTCTTTGCTTTATTGTAAAAAGTTTTGTAAATTTTACAACATTCTTCTGAACTGTGGGTACTAATTCTTCAATGAGATGTTCAACGGAAATTTCAAATCTCAGTTTTTATATATTTATGGGCCATTTACAACTCTATAATATAAAAATAAGTTCACTTATCTCGGTAAAATTTCATATTTGTTAAAGTTTCTACGAACACTGGAACTGTGCCAAATTTAGATAAAAAAACCCTGACATACTGAGATTCTGACCTTATTCAAATGACATGGAATGTATATAATCGAAAAATAATCGATTTCCCGTCCTACAATTATATTTTATTTATTTTTAATAAAATGATTATAATAACGATAAAACACTTAGTGAGCCCGAAGATACAATGGCGACACAACCAATCGCTTATTACAAACCTTCCTTCACCGGTCGTCATCCAAACTCAGTCAATTCAAATCGGTCTTAACGCAATCTTCCCACCTTCGCTTCGGTCTATACCTCGAACATATACCAGTATCCACAGAAAATATTAACTTTTAGGAATTATTTCGTTAGTAATTCCGACAATTTTAAAAATCCATTTGATTCGCCGCGATATAATCACCTTAATTATATTGACCAGATACAGTTTACGCATTTCGGCGTAGTGTAACCGTCTGAACTCTCCGGTTAACTCATCCTTCTTCGCTCCGAATATTCTACGCAATACTTTATTTTCAAAAACTTTAAGACCTTGCTCATTCCTCAATGTAAACGGACACGTTTCACATCTCTAAAGAACCGTAGGTAAGATACTGGTTTTATAGATTCTAGTTTATAAGTTCCAGGACAAGAGGCGCTAGCTAAGTAGTTTAGTCTAAGAAAAATAACAAGCATTTCTCGCCTTCAACTAAACCTTAATCTCCTCTTAAATTTTGTTTTTTCTTGTTACCGTAAACCCTAGATATCTAAACATTTTTTAAATTACTTTTGAATAGAATTTTATTATTTTATTTTTATTGAATTATCGGTAATACAAAAAAAATATATATAGAATAATATTGAATGAGAATTTACCCTTGCTCCCTCAAATGAAGTGATTTTCGCTTAGGTTGCGATTACCACACTATCCAAATAACAAACACTCCAGCTAAGAGGAGGGGACTTAGAAGAAGGGACTTAGACTAAGCTGCTAGTTTGTAAGGAGCCAAGCCGCCTTATGAATAGCTGGGTCCCCTGTTGTTGACCGTGTTTATTAAACATGAGTTGTTTTGGCAGCGAGGTCTCCTAGGCAACGCACGCACATCTGACGTATAAAACTTTTCGCCAAGTTCTGGCGTCTTTAGCCTGGAAAGGTGATCGTAAGCGTAGATAATCCATCGTATAAAACAAGACATTATATGTATATATATATATATATATATATATATATATATATATATATATATATTTATCTCAGTACAGTAATATGAGAGGAGTATCATTATAACATAAAATACAGTAAATATTTAAGCTGATTAAGGAAAATAGATGAGATAAATATTTTTTTTAAATTGAGTACTAAAGAATAAATGTCAGATATAATTTATTAATATACAATGTCCAGCAAAAGTGTTAATACATGGATTATTTTTTAAAATTTATTTGTTTAAATATAAGAAAAATACTTAACATTTGTTGGGAGGTAAAAAATAAAGGAATATCAGTTGTCTTGGTATGAGTAACAGCTCATCGTGAAATTTAAGGTAATGAAAAAGCAGACCATGCATTTAGCAAGAAGTGGAGGAGAAGAAGAGGCAGTGACTAGATTGAAATATACCACTTTAGAAGACTGGGTATTCCAAACAAAGAAAAAACAACTGGCAGAGTGGGAAAGAGATTGGAAAAGCAAAGATTGTAAGCTGAAAGAAGTGAAATCTAATTGCGATAAATGGCTCACTACCACCAGAAGTTCCAGGCGTGAAGAAATTATACTGTGACGTCTTAAGTTTGGGCAATGCCAGTTCACACATAGTTATCTTTTAACAGGTCTAGAAGCCCCTACTTGCGAAAAATACAATAGTACACCTCAAACTGTGAAACACTTTCTTGCAGAATGTACCCAATTCGATAGAAAAAAAAATAGATCTAGAAAAAACACTAAAAGATATTCTAAGAGCGAGTCTCTATCGTGTTTAAATTTTTAAAGATTATAAATTACTATAACGGAATAAGAACTATAGAAAACGCCAATGAGTAGAGGCGAGAAGAAGAGAGAACTTCTAATATATTTTTTATAAAAAAAAAATAAAAAATTGCCTAAAACATGACAACGGATTACTAAGAAACGTACCACTGAATATGAGGAGGAGACTAAAAAGGCGTTGGATGAGAGATCTCCTTCCTTAAACAACCTAAGTAATTGAAACAAGTCAGGGAAGAGATGCTGCTGCGTACTGCTCTTCACAATGCCTGACATGTCATTATTTCTTGTATATTCATTACATTTACTTATCGTGAACATAAAGTTGACAGCCGAAAAGTGAATGTTTAAAGAAAAAACATACCAAACTGTAAATACGCATATGTTAAATAAAATTTAAGTACAAAATAAGAATTTTAATACAGGAAAAGTATTCATCCATATTTATACTAAATAATAACTTATGTATTTCTTTTTGTATAAAGTTTTAAATTAATACCTTGAATGAAGAACTTTGTACTTCGTCGATAATAAGTCTCTAAGTCTTATTTAGTTGAATGTGAAAATCGCCACTCTAATATACTTATCAATTCAGTCCCAATAACGAAGATTTTGTAATTTTCACACTATAAGAGCTTTTATGTATGTTTGAAGATTTTATATCCGCTTTTTAAAAATATTTAAAATCTATCTTACCTACAGTTCTTTACGGATGCAAAACTTGGCCGCTTACATTAAGGGATGAGCAGCGTTTTCAGGTTTTTGAAAATAAAGTATTGCGTAGAATATTCGGACCGAAGAAGGATGAGTTAACCGGAGAGTTCATACAGTTATACAACGCCGAATTGCGCGAACTGTATCCGGGTAATATAATTGAGGTAATTTCATCGCGGCGAATCAAATAGGCTTGTAAAATTGTTGGGCTTAGTAACGAGAGAATTCCTAAAAGGTTAATATTGGCTGTACCGAATAGTAAACGTCCGAGACCGAAGCGAATGTGGGAAGATTGCATTAAAGTCGATCCGAAGGGACTGGGTTTGGACGGCGAACTGTGGAAGGAGGTGTGTAATAAGTGATTGGTGGTGTCGGCTTCGAACCTTCGGGTTCGCTATGCCTTTTATTATTATTATATTATAATTGTTTTTAAAAATATTTAATTAAAATTAAAATCACCAGAGTATTGAGTTAAAAAAATTTCATATTCGGTATTAAACAATATTTAGCAATGTCATTTTAAATAATTAGGGCATTGATGTTTCAGTTTTGAGATATTTTACTGACTTGTTTTTTCATTTATGAACTTTAGATAAGCATAATAAAAAGTAATAATATGGTTATTACAATATGAAAAAGAAAACAAAAAAAAAACTGTATAAGTACAACCCATGAAGGGTCTAGGTTTCAATACTTTGTAAGGAAATACCATTCAAGGGTTGTGTATTAAGGTGATCGGGCTGGGACAACGTTTAAACGCCAGGTTTTCTTCCTTAATTAATTATTTAATTAAGAAACAGATTAAAAAATTGCCTACCATTAGCATTAGAATCTGGGGCCTTTAGTTTATAAAATCAATGCCTTACTCACTGAACTACCCCGATCTAATGTTTTTACTATTTATGATAAAACGTTGCAATACACTTTTTTAAAATTAATCGATATAAAAAATAATAAATTTTATTATAATATTCGGATCATAATATACTATTTTTCTCATGTATTATATTGAAAAGATACATTATGTAATAATATACCAGTAAGACCGAATGAGATATAAGCCGGAACATCAATTCTGGCGGAGCAATAAATAAATCCAACGGAGTAAGTAGAGAGTCAGTTTGGAATTTATGGGCGTCTTAATGCCTTTATGGTATTCATCCGGATAAAGGACGAGCTTGCCACGCCAACTTTGCCACTCTAATTCTGGCTAAAACTTCATAAGGAAAAACTCCGGACTTTGTCATTTTCTGCGTTATTTAGTAATCACACTCGTTTCTCCTTTTCCCCCTTTGTTTATAAATGGGCTGCGAAATTAGACGTCTCGTTTATAATAGTGTGGGAAACTCAGGTAAGAAGGAAATTGAAGAGGATAATAATGCAATATCCAATTTATTTATCAAAGTCGAGAATTCAGGAATAGGTATAATTCGAATAATTTTCTTCTATAATCAACATATTTTCATTTCCAATTAACTATGGCCTATTATATATGTAACTTCTTTAAAAATGTCTACTTTTAATATGTTTAAATATTATTTATTTAAATATATTTAGCGATTAAGTTATTAAGCCCGTGCAAATAATTCACATGGTATATTGGTCAGAGAACAGATGATAAAATAACATAACAATAAAATATATTTAAAAAAGTGATTTTTTTTTTTTGGTCTTCAATTCTTAATCCGCACCTGTCATGGTAGTAGTAGGTAGAAAATGGCATGCTAGGCATGACGGAGAATGGAACCCAGCAGCACCTCTTCCCTGGTCTGTTTACATCCTAAAATCAGGAAAAGAGATCTCTCATCCATATCCTTTTCAGTCGCCTCCTGATAACCATTTCAGCCGTGACCATGTCTTTGATAAGTCCATTGTGATATTCGTGTAGTTTAAAATGAAATCGGGAGTAGAGAGTACGTATCTGCTGGTCAATGCTTGGTTGTCTTAGGCCGGTATGTAAATTTGACATAGCAGGGGGCTGCAGTTATTATTCTTAAAATTTTAGATTGAAAAGGTTGTAGTTTTTATAGGTGAGTGTTTTTAGCTGAATCGTAAATTTGTGAGGAGTATGTCCAAATGGGTTTGAGCAGGTAAGTGTATGTATTTAGTTTGTCTAATTTTCAATTTTGATTTAGAAAACAGGGAGTATAGTATTTTCAGTCGCTTAATTAATTACAAAAGACTCATATACATGACTATAATAAGGCCTATTTGGACTTACGGAGTTGAACTACAGGGCTCCACTAAACCATCGAATTCCTCACGCATCTAATCCTTACAATCCAAAATCCTACGGAAAATCCTCAATGCTCACTACATTCTTACAAATAAAACCATCCAAAATGATCCTAATGTTTCTTAATATTCAGATCTGGCCCAATCCAGATACCTATCCTTCCATAATAAACTTCATAACCATCCCAACCCTATCGTTTCTAACCTTGCTTGAAAATAAGATGGACCCGTGATCTCATGTAGACATGTCATTAGAGTGCTACCATTGGGTATTTTCTCAACAAGTGTCTTCAAGTTATTATTTCCATATGTTCAAATTTTCTAATTTTTTTATTAATACAGTTATAAATATCATTAATAAATTAAAAATTTGCATAAAAAATTAATTTTTTTTAAAACGATATTATGGTTGTTTACTTCTTTTTTTAAAAATATTTTTAATTTTTTTTTTATCTTCTTTAAAAAAATATATATTATCTTTTCTCTTTTGGTGCCACTGTCTCGAGGATTCCCAACAGAAGAGGAACTAATCTCAAACGGCGACGAAAAAAAAAAACGGGACTAAACAAGAAAGAGAAAAAAATAAACTTCTAACAACTTCCCATTGTAAAAGTTAAAGCTTTTCCCCGACTGCCATTTAAGAACATCTCTATTGTGAGCTTCCAACAGAGTTCTAAAGAAAATTAAAGTAAATCCAAGATATAACTTGAAGATTAGCTTATTATTATTTAAATTTATCTATTAACCAGAATGGGAGGGGTTTCTTGTACCAAACATTAAAAAAGTTATTATTTTCTCTAATATATTGATTAAGTAATTTATCTACCGTTTTTTTTTTTATGCGCACCATTTTTAATAAGAGCGTCAGGAAAGTCGAAAGCACAATGACTCTTATGTTTTAGACACGGTTGTGTTATACAATGCCCGCAACACTCGAAGGTCGCGTGGGTTTAAAGGACATCAACCTACGTGCTCAAGAAATAAACTGTGTTACTGACCTTTTTACTTTTTTATTAAATTATTAATTTCCTTCTAAAACTTCGTGAATAGCTTCATCTCAACGTAATTCATTGTTATATAAGAAAATTCTCGGAATCGGGTATTTTTCAATTAAGAGATCGGAAAACTTTGTATATTTAATTAGGTACTAAGCGCTCACGAACACCCATTTCCTTTACACTTGAATTGCAAGACAATTTAATGTAAAAAATAAAGAATAGAGGTGGCTATAAAAATATTGGGCCTTTTGGCCTTTTTTTTCGCTTTTGTGATCAAATTATCTTTCGATTAAAGTGGAAAGCCAATGGGTACATGAGTTTTTATTCCTAAATAAATTAACTGATTTAATGGAAAAACGCCTCATTACTGAAAATTTTGCTAAGCCTAACGACTCAATTGGAAAACAAATGGGTATTAATGAGTTTTTAGTACTTACTTCTAACAGATAAAGTTTGCCGATCTCCATATTGAAACTCCTGAATTCCGATCATCTCCGTAAACAACAAGTTTTAAGAGGATGTAAATAATTTAATAAAATGGGGTCAGTACTACGTACTAAAGGATTTTACTTTATAGATTTACTTATTTATCATTTTCAGACGTTGTTTAGAGTAAATCTTGAAAATATTGAATATTTAATAGTTGACCGTTGCATTATAAAGGAAGGAGATGGTCCGGGGTGGTGGTCATAAATAGGCTAAATATTGGTAAAACCATCTTTATTAAAAGCCTACGTTTCGAACCGACTTTTCAGGTCTTCTTCAGGACTTTAACGGACAATATACAAAAAGATAGAGAATTGTGGAAGTTAAAAAATATTTCGACGAAATTATAAACAATGTGAATGAGCTTATTAAAATTATAAACAGTAAGTACATTAAAATATGAACAGAGTAAGCTAAGTAACAAGATCCTAAACTGAAGTAAATAGATGCTAACAATTGCTGTAGTGTAATATACAATAAATGCAAAATGTGAATATACCTCTACAGATCTACAGGAGAGATTGAAAAAAAAAATGAAAAAAGATATAATATGAAATAATAACATAAAGGAATGTTGAGAAAGGAAAGAAAAAAGATAACCAAAAATTAAATTAAATTGGAAGAATATCTTAAAATATCTTTAAAAGATATCTTAAAAGAAATCTTAAAATATAATTATCATTGGTTCACATTAATTCGGTTATTTACAATTCCTAGAGTTTTCTCCTACGATTCTTACTCTCGTAAACCTCTTTAACATTATTTTATTTTTTTTTTTTTTTTACGAAAATAACTCGAAAAATAAAAATATCGCAGAATTAATTTATACATTTATCAATCAAGGAGGCTGTTTAGTTATTTCAGAACCTAATATTAATGTATTGCTTTAAATGATAGTACTTATTTAACGAAACTTGTGTTTTGTACTATTATTAAAAGTTTAGAGCGTTTGTCAAGTAAATGAAGCAATCGTTATCTAAAAGTAGTTTCTTTTCGTTACAAGACTATAACAATAAAAAATATGAGGATTCCAAGTACGAAGCTTGTTAATATGGAATTATAGATAGTGAATCTGATCAGCAAGGATAAGTGGAATATCGAACAAAAAGTTAAAGATTAAAAATAATAATATAAAATAATCTAAAAAAAAAATAATAAGTGAACCCGAAGGTTCGATGCCGATACCAAAAATCGGTGTCCACATTCTTTCTTCCGCCGGGCGCCGACTAAACCCAACCCCGCCAGATCAGCCTAAACGAAATCTTCCCACCTTCGCTTAAGTCTACCCCTCGGACGCTTCCTGGTCGGCACAACGCATATTAACTTTACATCAACTTAATCATCTCAATTATAATAATCGGATACTCTTATCGGATACTATAATAATCGGTCGATTGAATATTCTGTGCAATACTTTATTTTCAAAAACCTTCAGTCTTTGCTCATCCCTTTATGTAAGCGGCCACATTTCACATATATAAAGAACCACATGAAGGATAATGGTTTTGTAAATTCTAATTTTTAAGTTTCCCGACCGGAGTAGTTTTGACAAAGAAAAATAAGTAGCATTTCCTGCCTTCAATCTAACCTTAATCTTCTCTTTAATTTAAAAAATAATAAAAATACATTAAAAAATTATCCTTTATAAAAGTAATATATTTTTAGTTAACCTAAAACTTGATTAAAACATGTACGTGATATTATCCTAATTTTATTTCTATATAATTATTTATTTTGTCGAAACGGAACATTAGATATTTTTTTTTTTATAAATAAACTCCTATATATTTTTCATATTAGTAATAATAATATGAAATTATATTGAATAACGCCATGGAACAAAGTAATACTTCATACATACAGGATGATACCTTCCATTAAACGGTTCGAGAAATGTATCATTATCTAAACGGAAATGAATAAAAGTGTTGTAAATGAATAAAGTTCTGTTTCATTAGTGGACTCCATTCAATTACTTGATATGGAGAAAAAAAAAAAGAAAAAAGAAACGGAGGGTTGGTCGTTTGGAGTATTGTTGTCGCTGGCACGCAATGTTTCATGTGGATCATTTGCAGCAAAACAGCTCCAAACGTGTGCCATAAATAATCACTTGTTGGATTTGTATTTCTCAATGTTTATAATTATTATGCCTGGCATCATACAATTTTTTTGTCCGTGAATAGTTGACAATTTATGCCATACCCCTCTCAACTAAAAAAAAAAAAAAAAAAAAAAAAAAAAAAAAAAAAAAAAAAATGAAATCAAATGTGTGAAACGAGTTTTTTTTTTCAAATGTAGCAGAGGAAATAAGGAATTTTTGTACATTCCATTCAATAAACGCTTAAAAGGAGATATAGACGGAAAAAAATACAGATTTTTTTTCTGAATATTCAAGAGGAAAACATACTAAAAAACCTGGAATTTTTTACGTTTCGGGGCCATTTTTTTCTTTTTATTTCAATTTTTCGTTTATATATAGAAAATGGTTGCTTGTTAATATGCATCAAATTTTCAACAAAAATATTCTTAATACCTTTTTTTTTGCATTCATGATACTTTAAAAATATTTTTTTTATTTTATTTTTTTATTTCGTTATGACATTTACAACTGTATAACATAAATACATCAAGTAAATTTGGACATAATTGATATAATGACATGAAGTGTCAGTTACTTACTGAGTAACTACCCAATGGTAGCACTCTAATTATATGACTACATTAGGAGATCACGGGGCCATCTTCTTTTCGGAGGGTTATCGGGAATTGAAGAGGAAGCAAGATTAGAAACGAGAGGGTTGGGATGAGTCTGAAATTTATTATGGAAGGATAGGTATCTGAATTGGGCCATATCTGAAACATAAGGAACATTAAGATCTTTGTGGATAATTTTATTAGTGAAAAAGTATGGAGCATTGAGGATTTTACGAAGGATTTTGGATTGTAAGGATTGGATGCGAGAGGAATTCGATGGTTTAGTGGAGCCCCATAACTCAACTCCGTAAGTTCAAATAGGCCTTATTATAGTCAAATATGTGATTCTTTTGTAATTAATTGGAAGTTTAGAGCGTTTGTCTAGTAAGTGCTGAAGTAATCGGAAACGTCGAGCGGTTTCTTGTCATTTCAGTCTAGTATGAGGATTCCAAGTTGGAGTCCTAGGTATCGGATTTGCTCAACAGGGATAAGTGGAGTATTGTTAAAGGAAACTGTAGGACAGGAAGTCGTTGGTTTACGACGAACTTTAAAAAAATTATATTTATTGTTTATTTCAGGTGATATGTTTTTGTAAGAACTTTGGACAGTTCAAAGGTTAGTTTTTGGGTTGAAAAGATTGTAGTTTTTGTAAGTGCCTCTGTTTTGTTGAACCAAAAAACTATGAGGCGTATCTCCTTTTGCGTTTGGGTAGTTATATGTATGTATTTATTTTTTATCTGATTTTAGTCAATTTATATGAAAAAAAAATAGAGTATAGTATTTTCAGTCGATGGTTTAAGGTTATTCTATTCATTTTGACGTGTCAGCCAGATAATAGCTCAGTCTAATATTAGTGAAACCAAGAAAATTAAAATACATTCATAAAATTAACTTCAAAACATTTATTTTTTGTTTACCCTATATTTAACTGAAATATATCTGCGAATCCAACTCTTTCTATAATTATTTATGTATTTATTATGTTGTTGAAACGAAAAATCAGTTGGTTTTATTTATTTATTTTTTAATAACTTTTTTACTAGAAACTTTCTTTTTCTGAACCTAGGGTTCCAGCTATTCGCTATAGTTGCCCGAGAGACAACTTAAGCCCTACACAGCTGTTAGATAGTGCACTGGGGAATAATAGAGATACTGTCCCGGCTGTCATGTCAGAGCTGTCTAGGTCCTTTGTACGCTCCTACCGGACAAGAAAACAAAAAGCATTAGAGGAACACTAGTGTAATGTTTAGTCCTAAATAGGCATTTGCGCAAGGGGCCATGTTTTGCAAAGACTATGTTCTGTATTAATCATTACACAGTGTAAAACGATCTCATCAACAAAATAAATGTATAATTAATTCAATAAATTTTATTTCAAGGATTTTTGATGATATCTGCGAGGGGAAGGCTGTAGCACAAGATTTTTGGATTCGTCTTATTTTTTTTATTATTTGTAAAAAATGTATTTGTTCGAGATATTTCCATAACCTCAGAATACAAACCCTCTATCAGAAACAATTGACAATATTAACGATTCCTTACCTCAAAAGACTACGGAGCTAAGTGTATCCTAGTTTACATACTTCAAGTATCATTCAATGGACTATATTGTAATGAGGGATATCTGCTGGGCAAGTTGTGAGTGTGAAGATATTTCTGAATAGTTTCATAAGATTCATCTTAGGGATTACGAGGGGCTTCCATGTTTCTTGTTGTTAAATACAGTTAAAGCTGTTAAACCAACTCTTTTATACTTTATTAACAGCCGGCTGAAACTTTGTAAATAGCTTCATCTCATCGTAACCTACAAATATTATATTTACGAAAATTCTTGGAATTGGGGCGGTTTCTATCTGAAGATCGGCAAAATATGTCTATTTAATTAGGTTCTAAAAACTCGTAAATACTCATTTGCTTCCTGCCTTCATTATAAGATAGCTTGAGAACAAACTCGAGGAAAAGATGCCCTTCGATACTATTGAACCGTTTGGTCTATATAACCTCGTTATTTTGACAATTTGGGATATAGGACACGCCACACAGCTCAATATTTATGAAAGCCACATTTTTTCCAGACTTTATACTCAAGTTACCTTACGACTAAAGTGAAAAGCAAATGAGCATTTAAATTAAATAGGCAAAGTTTGCCGACCTCCATATTGAAAACGCCTCAATTCCGAGAATTTCCGTAAATAGACTATTTGCAGGTTACGATGAGATGAAGCTATTTACAAAGTTTCAGCCGGGTGTTAATAATTTGATAAAAAGAGGCCTCTAGCACGGACTAGTAGTCTGCAGTTAATTTTTAGTGCCATTCCTTTTCTATAATTTAGAAATAAAAAAATAAAACGTTTCTCTACCCTCACTATGGATCATACAAATATCATATCTTAACATTGCGATCTGTATAACTCCTCCAAAAATTACTCCCACCATCAAATGTTTAGTCATTCGTGCTATCTCCTTACTGGAATTCGTTACCCCTATAGGTACGTCAATTTTGTCTAAATATTCCTTAAACAAATCAAACCCTTTCACCTCCTTTCAATGCTTAACTTCATTTTATTTATTTCAACAACGTTTCAGCCAACTTTGCCCATTTTCAAGTTGAACTTTTTATATCCTTATCTAATCCTCACCTTCTTCAAATAATTATTTCATACCTTCCAAATATCACATCTTAACATTTCGATATATATATATAACTATTCCAAAAATGAGTTCCATCATCAAATATTTAGTCATTCGTGCTGTCTCCTACTGGAATTTGTTACCCATCTTGTTACGTCAATTTTGTCTCTCACCTCCATTCAATGCTTAACTTCATTTTATTTATTTCGACAATTTTTCAGGCCAACTTTGCCCATTTTCAAGTCGAATTTTTATATTCTAAATAAATATTTATGACATAATTATTGGAAGAAGGTGAGGATTAGATAAGGATATAAAAATTTCGACTTGAAACTGGACGAAGTTGGCTTGAAACGAGGAGGTGAAAGGGTTTAAGTTATTTCCTTGAAATTATTAATTTTATTAATTAATGAAAAATACCCTTGAAAAATTTAAGATTTAATAAAAAACTTAAACAACTCCTTTTCCTTCATCCTAAGGATTATTGTCGTATCGGGCAAGTCCCGATTTTCCTTATCGATATCGAATCTTTGATATAGATATAAATATTAATCATCGATATCAAAATAAAATTGTTGAGATACTTAACAAATATATCGCCGCAAATATATTTAATTAATTATTAATTAACTTAATAAAAACTAAAAAAGTCACTATGTGACTTTTCGTAACCTTAAATCCTCAGAAAAGTGGATATTGTGCGCTTATTGTACAAAAGTTGTGTTGTATAAAAAGGTTTGAGTCATTTTTGAGCACTTTCCTTATTTTTTATTGATAAGGCCGAAATTCACAAAAAGGTACTTAATAGTTGAGATCTATCAAAAATGTACTGAATGATTTTTTGCGATAAGCCAACGACATGAGCTATTTTCTTTGAAAGTATTGCAGCTCCATTTTGTAATATATCGAGATATTCAAGGGTTACTCCAATTGTTTAAAAAAATATTGGTTTCATATGAGCTTGTTTGAAGTTTTTAAAATATCAAAATGATTTTTTTTTTATCTTTAACTGTTTATCCGCACCTGTCATTGTATTGACAATCAGCAGATGTGTTGTTGGCATAATGAGGTTGGCATTATGGGCATGAGGAAGGATAGTACCCAGCAGCACCTCTTCCTGGTCATTACTTTGATTTAGGCAAGGAGATCTCTCATCCAGCTCCTTTTAAGTCTCCTCCTGATGGGCATGTCAGTCGTAGCCATGTCGTTTATAAGTCTGTTTGTGTGTCCATGTAGTTTGAGATGAAAACGAGAGTAGAGAGTACGTATGTGTTGGTCGATGGTTGGTTGTCGTAAGTCGTTATGTAAAGTTTTGTTGTTGACGTACCAGGGAGCTCCTGTTATAAGTCGTAAAATATTTGATTGAAATGACTGTAGTTTTTGTAAGTGCGCCTTTTTTGTCTGCGCAGTTTTTGTAAATCTGAAAGGCGTATGTCCAGATGGGTTTGGGGAGGTAAGTGTATGTATTTAGTTTTTGTCGAACTTCCAATTTTGATTTAGAAAAAAGTGAGTACAGTATTTTCAGTCGCTTGTTTTACATTGATTTAAGTTATTGATGTAAACGAAAAAAAATAAATAAAGAAATTCGATATTGCATTCTTTCTTACGATATAACGATAAAATGGAGTCACTTCTTTCGATAAAATAATGAACTATATCGAAAGGCGATAATGAACGATAGATGTCTATCGTATATTGATATCATCTAAATATCTTTATACATCTTCATATTTTAACTACTGCTTCGATGTAAGCATTTATTACTGCACAATCATTTATTACTGTTATAACAATTACTACTCTTGCAGATAATTGATAAATGGTAAATATCTTGCGAGAATATTGTCTGCATTGTGCATAATATATGAATATTATTATTCTTAAGGATTTCCGTCAATGAAAAAAATTATATTTTCATTTATTAATTCACCATAAACCAAACTGTCAGTTTTTATTTTAATATCACTGAATCCAGTTTTGATGTTCTAAAAATATCGTCTTTTATAATAATATATTTTAAATGATTTTCTACTTATTTATTATATAACCTATTCATCGATCGTTTATTCCTACTACAACTCAGAGCGCTGTTGATTGAAGCCATACAGAAGAATTGAGTATGCATGTATTCACCTCATCGACTTATTCTAGGGAACTGTTCGTATTCAGCAAGGGATGTGCTTCATGTATATGCTTGTTCCGATAGTGAATATTTATCGAAATTTATTAATCATTAATTTGAATTATCAAAATAACAACCGTAGTCGAAATATAATATGAAAGGAGGAAAAAATATTTAGAATAAAATAAAATTAATTGAGAGCGTCTTAAGTTAGGATGATAAAGAATTTAAATTAAAAAAAAATCGTATGAACAATTTTTACCCTAAAAATTCTAAAATACAATTTTTATTTTTTTTAATCGTTTGAATAAATTTTACTCTCTCAATAAAGAGAAACATTTATGATTAACTTTGTAACCTTATTGATATAATCGTAATAATTTATTAAATAATTGTATTTGACGAATCTGTAAAAGTTCCAAAGTAACGGGAAAGATCTAGAAGTTTCAGTTTTGTGTGAAGATTCCAAGAGAGACGTTTATTTAAATTGGTCCAAGGTATTGGATTCGTTTAACAGAGCTAAGTAGGGTATTATTAAAGATATATTAATAAAAGGTATATGTTAAACGTATATCGTATAGTATATAAGACAGAAAGTCATCGGTATACGACTACGAGTGTTTTAAAATAAATTCATTTTTTAAACGAATCTAAGAAAAATGTGATGGTAAACATAATATTTAAATAATATGTCCATCGCTCTAACAAGTTTAAATTAAAAAAAAAATTAATAAATATAATAATGATATTAAAAAGCTTTGCGAATCAGAAGGTTCGATGCCGACACCACCAATCGCTTATTATACACCTCCCTCCACCGTTCGCCGTCCAAACCCAGTCTCTTCAGATCAGCTTTAACGCAATCTTCCCACCTTCGCTTAGGTCGATCCTTCGGACGTTTACCGTTCGATATAACAAATATTAACATTTTAGGAATTATTTCGTTGCTAAGCCCAACAATTTTACAAGCTCATTTGATTCGCCGCGATGTAATCACCTCAATTATATTGACCGGATACAGTTCACGCAATTCAGCGTTGTGTAACCGCCTAGATTCTCCTGTTAACACATCCTTCTTCGTTCCCAATATCCTATGCAATACTTTATTTTCAAAAATCTTAAAATAACATAAAAATAACAAGCGTTTCCCGCCTTCAGTCTAACTTTAATCTCTTCTTCAATCTCGTTTTTTCTAGTTATCATAGACCTTAGATACCTAAACTTCTATACCTGTTTAAACATATAGCCATCTATATCGATATCATCAGTAATATCGCCATTTTTGCAGCTAACCACATATTTTGTCTTAACAGTGTTTATTTCGAGTTCTTTCCAGGCTTTCATTAACGTTGTCGTGTTTAATTTTATAGTTTCCTTCGTTTAACAGGACCAGATCTTCCGCATAGCCAAGGACAGGTGATGTCCCATCCAGATCCAACCCTTTTTTTGTACGCATTACCTCCTTAATGGCATGTTCTAATGCCAAATTGAACAGGAAAGGCGAAAGGGAATCACCCCGTTGTAAACCCAGATAAATTAAAAAAAAAATTATATGAAAAACAAATAGTATACAATTGATATAAAAAAAGTTAGATAATTATTTGTTTGAAAAAACAAAAATATGCGTTAAAAGAGCAAAATATTAATATTTATTATATATTATTACCTGTAATAATTAATAAAGTTTAACTATTAATAAAATAACTAAATACGCATGTTTATGCTTAACTAATTAAGGCCGTTAATCTAGCAGTGAGCATGTCAGTTGATTACTATATAAATTTTAAAACAAACTTTGAAATCATGTAAACAGAAGTCGGTCTCATTTCATAAATTATTCATGGTTGTAACTGTCCCTCTTTGGTGCTTTGAATAATTGAGTTATTCACACAAACATTTGTCGTTTATATTAACTTGTTTTTAGACTTAAAATGAGGATGTAGACTTTATGTATTAATAAATTATAACAGTCATCAAATGTAAAGACTCAACAGACCATTTTGTACGAAAGTTAAATATAATAAAATATTTTATTGTTGTTTAGATGTCAACAGTGCACTAAAGGGATCCACTAGAATGTTATTATATATTTTAGCTCTTCAGTAACTTTTCTGTTTATAGATTCAGAACTAAATGAGCTGATAAATTAATAAATATGCTTAACTTTATCATAGACAAAGAAAAAGGTTTAATGCCCCAAAGGATAATCAAGCTTACACAAAAACATCTACTTACGAATCCTAAGACATATATAAAGGTTGGTTCAAATCTAGGTTCTACCATTATTTAGGTATTTAAATGCCTTCCCCTAGGGTATGTGAGCGTTATAGCCTACTGGAGACAACTAACACTTACCTGACCAGCAGAAGCTATACTACTCTTTGTACCTTGATCAACAATCGGGATAAAATTCTCCTAAATGTCCGAAGAGATGTAAGCAATATGTCTCTGTGCGTCTGCTGACCTTGAACGGCCGTAACCTGAGGATCTAAACTGTTTCGTGACCTTGGACCTAGAAGTAAGCGAAAGGGCCTAAATGTTGGAAAGAACATTGCTGAATTATTACTAAAGTGACTGCCTATGGCGTTTTGGCCAGTCAACTGCAATTACATTTCAAATTAAATCCAAAAATATTTACTTTTATGATTGAAAATATATTGTTATATTTCACAAACATATTCGATTTATATTCGATTGACTGTGGAAGAACATTGAACATTGAATGAATAGTACTTCACATATCTTATACCCATTAGAAAACAGGCTAAACGTACAAAATTGTATGCATCAAGTTGATATTATTTCCACCATGTTATCAATCTTTATACTTCGAAAATCCAGTTTGGTAGAGGTGAGAAAAATAGATACAACACTCCGAATGTTCAGGAAAAAGTGTTATGAAAGAAATTAATCTTTATTTGATCAATTAATTAAAAAAGTTTATATTTTTTAATTGATTACACATATAGTTATTTAGAAGAATACCTAATTTCCTAAAAACCAATCATCGAATTCAGAATATTATTAGCTGAGATATAGATTATTGTAATTCGTAAATATTTTTGTTTAAAACAACAATCAAGTGTTATAATAATTTTCTTTTACTTTTACGTAATAACCGAAAAAATAGAGAATGATTCCTTAATCTTATTGTCATAAGATACCATGAATTATATGATTTGAGAAAGTATCACAATGATCTCTTGGAGTCCTCTTTTCTCTTTAAAGCTAGAGCGACCAGCCTGGTTTGTAGTTCCATTGCCAGAGAGAAAATAGTGTATATAGGTATGCCTATTTTTTTTATTTTATTGTATATGATTTTTATTTAATAATTATTTAATTATTATTTTGCTTCTGAATATTTTATTTAGTCTAACCTCAATATAATCGTCTACGTTATCTCCTTCCATATAAGTCTTGTCAACTCCTTGTTTCCTGTCTTGTTTTCCCACACATCGACAATGGCTGTATGGTGTAAAGGTGTACTCTCGGGAGATTTCGAGGCCAAACTTAAACGCCACATGAATTACGCATTACGTTTTGTATTCAGATTCTCAAGATATATATATATATTACCCAGCATTACACCGAGTTGAAGTGGCTCTATCCATCCTTTCGCCACCAGTAGTTTATAGCTACCTTTCTGAACCAGATCATTAGAACTCATCGACCCTCCTATATTTTTCATAGCTTACAATTTAAATACTCCATTAAATCCCGCCCCACTAGATCTCGTACTTCCGACCCGTATTTCCCTCCTCACCGAACTGCTGAGTTCGGTGAGGAGGGAAACAAATCATTTGCAATTCAAGTCCTTATGGAATTCCATCCCTGCTAATATTCGACAGGCACAATCAGTTTCCTCTTCCTAACTTCTCCTCTTTAAACACCTACTCCTTTCTCAATCCGCCTGATTGCGAAATATACCTAAGAGTATTCCCAGAAAATATTTCTGTTATTTTATTTTTCTCTATTAGTATTATATATATGTACGCTTTTAATGTCTTTTTCTCTCCCTCCTTCTATATTTTTACTTTTAAATAACCAAAATTGTAAATATTTACTTTAATTATGGTCACATATACATTTATTCAGTACTTATAATTTGTTCTAAAGGGACAACAGTCTCATAATAATAAAATACATTTTCATTTTTTCATTCCATATAATTATTTTCCAAGTGATTGAATATTGTATTATTAAATAAATAAATTTAAAAAAAATAGTATGTCATTTGTTCACTGACCAAAATTCTCCGCGAATCATTCGCACGGGCCAATTGTTTTATTTTAAATAATATTTTTGAGCTTTGGGGCTCTACAAAAACATCAAATTCTTCCCGTACCCAATCCTTACTATCCAAAATCCTCAGTAAAATCCTAAATGCTCCTTATTATGCAACAAACAAAATTATCCATTAAGACCTCAACATTCCTCTTGTGGAAGACTTGGCCCGAACTAGATATAACTCTTTTCATTCCAAAATCTATGGTCACCCCAATCCTCTAGTTTGTAACCTTTCATCCAACACAATTCATGACAACCCTCCGAGGCGTCTGAAAAGAAGATGGCCAAGGGACCTCCTAAATTAATTTATCTTTGAAGTATTATCAATGGGTAGCGTCTTCACAAGTACCTTCATATATATGTAATATATTCCTATTGCAAATTTAATGGTTGTATGTATGTTTACAGTTGTAAATTTCAATAAAATAATTTTAAAAAAAATAATAAGATAATATTTCTTCATATATTTTGTCGGTATCATATTTTTATTTTACACGTTTTTTATTGATTTATTTTATTCCATGACGTAGAGTGTTAAAAACTGTTTTTTTCTTTAATAAAATAAAAATTCTTAAACCACTGAATCAATAAATCGTTAATAATAACCGATTCGTTAATAGAATTAATTTTAAAAAAAAGTTAGTAAGCAATTAAGTTAAATAACACGCTTGTAAAAAATAAAATAAAAAGGAACATATAGTGATGCAGGGCATATAAGCCCAAAGCTGGCTATAATATGATAACGCCTCGGACGATGTTAAGGAAAACGTAATCCGTTGGAACAAGCCGCGGTGTTAGCATAAGCCATTTCCCCTCAAGGGTCGAAGGGATTATACTGGTGTTGTGTATAGGCCTCCACATGACGGATTAAATTATACAAACTGGGATAGAATAAATACTGTGGATATATATATATATATATATATATATATATATATATATATATATATATATATATATATGGGTGTGTTTCATTATCCTATATATTATTTCTAAAAGGTGTTTTTTTTGTCGGTACGCCATAACTTCGTCAATTCTTCATCAAATCCAATGACTGACCACTTATTTTGAAGATATTCTGCTCCCACACATGCGAAAAATAGTCCCATCTCCCCGAAATTTCTGAAAAAAAAAGTTATGGAAGAAAAGAAATTTTATTTGCGAATAACTCAAAAAGTATGAATTTTACTTTTGATTGTGCACATGATAATTAGAAAGATTACTAAATTACCAACAAAACAAAAAAAAAATCGTAAAAATCTATTAGAAACATGTGTAATTTAAACGATTCGTTTTGACGGAAGGAGTAAAGTGTGTTGAAATATTTTTTAAGGAGAAACAGAGTTGAGATTTGTATTTCGCAGCTCGAAAGACCCTCGAATACGAATTTTTATTCCGATCGAAAAAAAAAATTTTTTTCTACAAATTTGACACAAGACATTCTTTGATTTTATTTTGAAAATCACAAAAAAGTGTTATAACTTCAATATTCTTCGACCTATTCACACGAAATTTTGCAGGGATATAGGGTCTTTTAAACTATACGAAATGGCACAAATTGTACCTTTCTAAATAATTTAGAAGTCAAGTTATAAAACAAAAACCTGTTAGGAGTTTTTATTTATTTACTCCTTATAAACGTGTTATCACCCATGATAATTAGAAAGATTACTTACAAAACAAAAAAAAATCGGACAATTATTAACAAAGATAAAGGCCATTAGTTTTATTATACTTAATAATGTCTCTCTGTTTAAAGATATTGCATTTAAGAGTAGAAGAGTGTACTACATTTTTTTCCTGGCTTTTATATTAACTTTATTATTTCTTAAAGACATTTGGTTGTTCTTATTTCTTTGGACATTTAATTTTTTTTATGTTCACGCAATTCGGCGTTGTGTAACCGTCAAAACTCTCATACAAAAATAACGAGGTTGTATAGGCCAAACAGCCCAATATTTGTGTTATGTTGCGATCAAATTACTTTACAACGCAAGTGGAAAGCAAATTGGTGCTCATGAGTTTTAGTAGATAATTAAATAAAATAAATTAATGACAAACCGGTCCATCTTTCAGAATTTTTTTCAGATAAAAAGCGTCCGATATTTTATTAACAGATAATTAGTGTTATACCAGAATATGTTTTTGTATATTGTCTCAGTAACACACAATTGTGGACAGATGGTCACTAATGTAATTGCCTCTAATATTATTTACTATAAATCGAGCCTTGACAATTACACGAGGCCACTGGCCTGTCCAGTTATGGGACAGTGGCCAGTGGGCGAGAGGTCTTGGTGTTAGCTTTGATAACGAGAAGCTTGCTAGGGTAGTTAGTAAGTTTGCTCATTAATTATCATCTATACTCGACTCTCTCTAGGCCTATACACCTCGCCGAACAAGCTCCCCAACCCCCCGGCAAACTGGCTAATTTCAATGTCCACCATAATTACACTGGCGGCAATTGCCAAGCTATAGGAGTGAATACAAATTGAGTAGTTACGAATAATCAATAGGAAGTGAACATTAATCAATATAATGTTGATTGCTGAGGATAAAGCAGACTGCTTAAAGTATGTATCGATGGAAAATAGTGTTGTCCAAATGTGAGACCAAGATGAGTCTTAGTCTTTCACTCTCAGTTTTGGTCTTGCGGAAGAGTCTCGCAAAAGTCTAGCAGTAACCTATTAGCTTATTACTATAGAAATATCACTGTAACTTTTTTGATAGGGGAAACCTAACTAAACCTGAATATAAAATTAGAAAAGTTAAATGCTAAAGTATATTGGTTATACCAATTATTTACATAGGCTACCTAAAATCGTCAAGTATTACTAATAGTGCGTATAATAAGCATTAATAATTACTCATTAAAATTTTTTTTTTTACAAGTCTTGGTCTTGGTCTTGCGCAAGAGTCTCGAATAAGTCTTGGAGTAACCTATTAGCTTATTACTATAGAGATATCATTGTAACTTTTTATATTGGAGAAACCTAATTAGGCCTGAATAAAAAATTAGAAAGGTTAAATGCTGAAGTAATTTAGTTATACCAATTATTTAAATACACTACCCAAAATCGTCCAATATTAGCAATAGTACGTATAATAAGTATTAGTAATAATAATTATTTATAATAAGTATTAGTACTTAAAATCGTCAAGTATTAGTAATTTACCTTAATTTTTATTCAAAAAATCGATTTTTTTTTTTTTTACCAATCTTGGTCTTAGTCTTTCGCAAGGGTCTCGCAAAAGTCTTGCAGTAATTAGCTTATTACTATAGAAATATCACAGTAACGTTTTAGATAGGAGAGACCGAAGTCAGAATAAAAAATTAGAAAAGTTAAATGCTAAGTACATTGGTTATACCAATTCTATACATACAGTACGTAAAATCGTCAAGTATTATTAATATTACGTATAATAAGTATTAAAAATAATAAGAATTAGTATTAGTACCTAAAATCGTCAAGTACTAGTAATTTTCTTTATTTTTATTAAAAAAATCGATTTTGTTTTTACCAGACTTTGTCTTGGTCTTGCGCAAGAGTCTCGCAAAAGCCTATTAGTTTATTACTATAGAGATATCATTGTAAGTTTTTAGATAAGATAGGAGAAACCTAAGTCCGAATAAAAAAATAGAATAGTTAAATGCTCAAGCATATTGGTTATACTAATTCTATACATATAGTACCTAAAATCGCTATGTATTAGTAATAGTACGTACAATAAGCATTAGTAATAATAAGTATTTATAATAAGTATTAATATTAGTACCTATAATCTTCAAGTATTGGTAAATTTCCTTAATTTTTATTCAAAAAATCGATTTTGTATTACCAGTCTTGGTCTTGATCTTGCGCAAGTGTCTCGCAAAAGTCTATTGCTATAGAGATGTCACTGTAAATTTTTAGATAGGAGAAACTTAACTAAGCCCGAATAAAAAAATTTAGAAATTAGTATTAGTACTTAAAATCGTCAAGTATTAGTAATTTGCCTTAATTTTTATTCATTGAAGTGCTCTCGATCAATCTCCACTGGCTTTAGTACCAATAAGGCGGTTAAGAGAGTAGCGCAGGGTTCTCCTGGAGTTCCCTCGCCTGATTGGAAATAGTATATATAGGTATGCATGTGTTTTTTGCTCAATATTAATTTTCTTATTTTTAGGCTATTTTATTTTACTTTTTGTATATATTTTTGATTATTATTTTGCTTCTATTTATTTTATATTTTTTGTACATATAGTATGAAGGTTATCTTATCTCACTATAACTAATGTCCAAGTGATAGATTGTTTTAATACTCAATAAATATATATAAAAAATGTACTAAAAAAAAGATTTTTTTATTTATTTTTTGCCAGCCTTTTTCTTGTTTTTTTTTTTAAATCTTATTTTATTGCGAAAAAATACATTTTGCCTATATCAAGGGCATTGAATATTTGAGATGTGAGAAACTCATTCATACAATATATACAATTACAAAAATAGTGGAAATTATAACAAAAATAAGAGTAAGCGTAATGAAACAGATGAAATAAAAATATGATACAACAGAAATAAAAAACAAAACAATGATGCTGATTTATAATATTTTCAGTCAGCCGAGTGAGCTCCAAGTCGGGCCTTTTCGCCCAAGTAGATAATGCAAGACTTGGTCTTGGTATAGCAAAGTACAAGTACAAGACCAAGACCGATTTTGCGCAACACTAATCAAAGATTATCAGGAAATCAATCAAAGTGACGTAAAGAAAAAAGTAGTGTTAATAATCCGTGGTACGGACGTATTTTTATGAAATTATTAACATTCGCCAAAAACTGTGTGAGTGGCTTCATCTCATCGTCACTAGACATTTTTACCTACGAAAATTCTCAAAAATGGAACATTTAATCATTAAATTAATTAATTTTCAAATTAAAAATTAATTAATTAAGTATTGTTATTTCCACAAACATAACCAATCGCAACTTGGTCTTTCTAAGTTAAAAGTTTTGTTTGGCGTATGCATACGTTGGGGGGATTAATTTCAAAACAAAAAGTTAATCAACAACGTGCTTAAAACTTGTGAACTTAGGCGATTAACTGGCTCAACTTAAATATGTTTAAGCACAAAGCCTTTTAAGCTTATCACAAAATAAATTCAATAACGTTTTAGTCTTCGTTCACATCTTTAACAATGAGAGAGTTCGCAATGTTCAGAGAAATTTACCTCAAAGGAACAGAAAGATAACTGTAATACGTGTGCAAATAAAACCCGACATTGCGGTTTTTTGTTTAATTCAATTATAATTATTTTATTAAGGAAGGGAATGTTCTAGGGTGGCCTTCATAAATATACTAAATAGTGGCAACACTATTTTATTAAAAGCCAACGTTTCGACCCAAGGATTGCTGAAAACATCTCCCTGAAGAAGATCTGTAAAGTCGGTTCGAAATGTTGGCTTTTAATAAAATAGTTTTGCCACTATTTAGCCTATTTATGACCGCTACCCCGGACCATCTCCTTCCTTAATAATGCAACGGTCAACTATTAAGTATTCAATAATTATTTTATCTCAGTGTGTATGGAGCAAAATAATAAAAATATGAAAATATATCCCTTATTAGTAGATTTTTCGTTACAACGCAAGGAACTGATTTTTATTGTTACGTAGCTGCATGCAATAAGATTCTTTTTCAAGGCTTAATCTTTTCTTCGCTTCTGAAAGAAAATCTGTACAAATTATGAGCTACATTGATTAAGGATCTAAATCTCAGGGAATACCCTCATCAAGCCCTTTTTGGAAAAAAAAAATGAATGGAAAGTGAAACAAAAAGAACAAAGGAGGAAGAGATTGAGGTGAAAGATAATTAGACGGAGGGCTTTGTGAGAAGTGGACCAGAATTTCTTTGATCCTCGGAAACTGAAGTAGTCGTTTGGACCCTTCTTTTTATTTTCAAACACCTCGGGTCTCTCCCTCCTCGTTTCATTATTAGGCGTTTCATTGATATGAAGGAATGTCATAATTTTATGACGAAATCTCGTGGTGTTTTCAATATTAAACATGTGTACTTAAACAGATGGTAAACTTTTAAAAAATATAACAATAATAGTCCGTGGTACATACCCCTTTTTATCGAATTTTTAACATCCGCCTGAACCAATGGTTTCATTTCATTGAACCTACAACTATTTTAGTTAAGAAAACTCTTGGAATGGGGGCGTTTTCAATCTTGAGGGGATTCGTCTATTCAATTAGGTACTAAAAACTCGTAAATAACTATTTGCTTTGTACTTGAACCGTAATATAATTTGAACACAAATTCGAGAATCACATCTAAGCTTATCTAGATAAGCTACTGTGCGGTTGTAAAGTGTATAATAAGGAATAAATAAACCCATGTTTTTTTTGTTACTTTTTTAATTAATTTTTGAATATTTTTACATATGGTGTGCCACTTCTAAAGGGTAATAGTTTTATTTGTTTTGTTATTTTTCGGCTGATCTGTTGTTTTAATTATCTTGTATATTACTTTATCTTTTTATTTATATATATACATATTTTTTTTCCTTTCTTATGTACATATTGTGTGAATGAATACTATAGCCCTAGTACCAATGCCATTCAGTGTGGCAGACTGTATTAATACTCAATAAAAGTTTAAAAAAAAAAAAAAAAAAAAGGATAATAGTAATTTGATTTGTACAACAACTTTCGACAAGATCTCACAAAATTTATCAATAGTCTAGATTATGACCTACTGACAAAAAAAAAGTAAATAGTAAGCATAAAAGGTCACTCATAAGTCTGTATAGTATATTTATTTACAATGAAAATGTACAATTATTTTTACCTGTTTGATAACTTTTGTAAATTTAAGAAACTATGTTTTTTAAAGGAAGGAGATGGTCCGGGGTGGCGGTCATAAATAGGCTAAATAGTGGCAAAACTATTTTATTAATAGCCAACGTTTCGACCCAACTTTTCAGGTCTTCTTCAGGGCTTGAAAGTACAAGATACAAAAAGATAGAGAATTGTGTAAGTTACATAATCTTATAAGATTTAAAATGCTTCTATATGTTAAAGAAATGCAGTTTTTATCTACTTTATGATTAGGAGGATTCTGTTTCATGTGAATGTGGATGGATTCGGAAATGAGTCTTCATGGTTAGGGACCGTGGCAAGGATAGAGGTTTTAAACTGCATTTCTTCAACATATAGACACATTTTAAATCTTATACGAGTAACTTCCACAATTCTCTATCTTTTTGTATCTTGTCCATTCTAGCCCTGAAGAAGACCTGCAAAGTCGGGTCGAAAGGTTGGCTTTAAATCAAATAGTTTTGCCACTATTTAGCCTATTTATGACCGCCACCCCGGACCATTTCCTTCCTTTATAATGCAACGGTCAACTATTAAATATTCAATATGTTTTCTTAAATTTTGTATCCTTTTCTTAATTATGTTTATACTAATTATGAATTGAATTATGTTTCTAATTAGTTAAAGTTATTTGAAAAAATGTTATAATTCAGATGCTAAAAAAGGTAATATACATTTGTATGGAGTGAAATAAATAAAGGGTCCTTTCAAAGGGTTACTTTGAAAGGAAATATAAAAATAAATTGGCGTGCCATAGTCAATATTATTTAAAATATCTTGTGATATAAACACTAAGCAGCCCTGTAAAAAAATATATTTTTCGTTAAAAATGTTTAGTAAAATAATGAGAAGAAGAATAGTTGGGGTCATCAGTCAAATAAGAAGGTAAAAATAAATGATATTTATTTTATCATTTGCCATTTTTGTCATTTATTTTGTCTGTACATATTGATAGACTTTACAACATATCAATTTTCTATCTAAATATTCTATTAACTATATCTTAATTTTACTATTTATTTCCATTTCTTATATAACTTCATATTTTTCTGTTTTACATATTATTCTAAGATTCCCTTTACAATACTTATGTCACCTTTTTCACTATGTTTACTTCATCATTCCACACTTTGTACCTGTTATTACTATTTGTATCTTGTTCTTACTATTGTCATTATTCTAACAACTTCATTATTTTCTATGTTTCTCATACCTTTTTATCTGGTTCTTTTCTTAGCCCTGATGATGGCCTGAACTTCAGGTCGAAACGTCGGCATATGTAAAAATAAATATTATCATTTATTTTTGCCTTCTTATTTGACTGATCACCCCAACTATTCTTCTTCTCATTATTCACGACAGTCAACAATTTAACCACTATTATGTTTAATAAAATATATTTTAGGGAATATTTCGCTTTAAAACCTCAGTATAATTTGATTAATAATTAAAATTGTTCACCTAATTCAAAGCCCAGTTTTATATAAAAAGTAAATATTAACGTTTAAAATACTCAGAGAAGATAGGATGAGTGTGTGACCAAAGATTTATTACAGGTTGGTATGGTATAAAAAAAAAAACTCCGAGCACACAGAGCAATGGATCAAGATAATCTAGAGCTTTGAATGCGGTGGGGTGGAGGGGGGGGGGAGGGGACGTCGCCCATTCATTCGTCTAATTTATTCGAATTCCCGATACAGTTCCACAGTTAAATCCAACGCATGGTTATTCGTTATCAGTATTCCCATATTTGATATACGAACATAAACTTTTCCTAAACTACAATACTTAAAATTAATGTTCAGTAACAATGATTAAACACATAAAGTTTATTAAATTTATTTTACTATTTTCTGGACCAATAACATTTGAAAAAAATAACGAAAAAACAACTGCTTACGCAATTAATTAAACTTGTCAATCAATACCTATTGAAGCCAAAGAGGTTAAGATGGGCGTGGCGTGATGATTAAAGTTATCCTTCTGTATGACTTTGGACTACAATGAATATCTCAATAGGAAGTAATATTCCGTGGTACAAATCCCTTTCTATCAAATTATAAACATCCACTTGAAATTTCGTGAATACCTTTATCTCATCGTAATCGACAAATATTTTATTTACGAATGTTGTCGGAATTAGGGCGTTTTCAATCTGGAGGTCGCCATACTTCGTCTATTTTATCAGGTACAAAAAATTTCCTAAACATCCATTTGATTTCCACTTGAATCGTAAGATAATTTGAGCACAAACTCGAGAAAAAGGGCACCCTTAAAATATATTGATCTGTTTACTGTGATCTATACCAACAAAATGTCATTTTGACAAAATAATTTGAGAATAACGAGGCTGTATAGGCCAAATGGCCTAATATTTTTGAAGGCCACATTTTTTCTCGATTTATTAAACACATTATCTTACAGTTCAAGTAGAAAGGAAATGGGTATATAAGAGTTTTTAGTACCTAATTAAATAGACAATATCTGCCAATTTTCAGATTGAAACTGCCCAAATTCCTGCCAAATATAGGCAGAGCTGAATAACAACAAAATGGCTGTTAATTCAACAAAAATAAAATGATAAAAACAATCGAATAATAAAAATTATTAACACAGAAATTGTTGAACACCTCCAATGTTTTCGAAATGCCACACAAATCGTGATAAATTCTAGATGACTCTATCGATTCACACGAACACTTTAGATTTAGGTCCTTATTTACTAAACGAATGCCAAAATATTGGATTTCGTAAAAAAATTACAAAGCAAATATGAAAGTTATTGATATGGTTAACTTAACTGTAAATTGAGTGACAATTCTAAGGAATTATATATATTTTAGTCGAAGGCTGGGAAAAATTTGGGTGAGTTTAGTGGGGTGAGTTTAGAAGTTTCACAAACCACGTGAAACACAATATTTAAATGTTTTTTTCTAAGCCAGTGTTTTTCTTTTTGATGTTTAACTCTTGAAAGTTGATCTCAGCATTAATGCCGTTATTATTAAAGTCAGATAATAATGTTTAACTTAGATATTTGTGTTTTATATGGTTTATGAAACGTCTGAACGCACCAAGAGTTTTAAGGGATATTATAAGGAATATAAGTTGCTTTTTGTAATTCATAGTTAATACATTATAATTTATTAATATTATCGGAAACAACTTTTCCTTATTCCATACAAAAAAAAAGATATATGTTGATGATGGTACATCAACTTAGAAATTCGAACAAAAGTAGAAATAAAAAATAATTTTTTTTTTTGGAAAATATTTAATTTTTTTCTCGTTTCCTACGGTCTATATAACGAACGTCTTTCAGTTTGTTCAATATTTCGTAATTAAAAATTAGTGAGGTTAGAAATACTAATTTCTATTTGATATATATACTTGACATATGAATAGTGAAATTTGAGGATCTAAAAAAAAATGCAAAAGGAATCGCAAAGTGTAATGAAGAATATTATATATTATTTATATTTTTTTACTGGATTATTATTATTTCCTGTGGTATCTAGACACCCTATATATAGTTAGTTGGTAAAACATATTACATTCAGAAAATCCTATAGTACCTAATAATTTATTTAACCTGATTCCATAGAGTGGCTAGGTATGATCATTTTAAGGCAATTAGGTGATTTAATATTAATTTTGTTTAATCCTATTTCCTTGGGGGTCGATGAAGATATATAATTTAAAATACCCCGCAGTGTCTGAGCCTATGCCACTGAAATCGCGACTAGTGTCGATGTTTTGACATTATTTTCATCTTCAATATCTTGACATAAAGTGATTGTTTATTTTAAATTTTTATACGTCCTTTATCAAGCTTTTTTTAACCCCATTTTAAGCACTTTGGTTATTAATTTGTATATTCATAATTTAAGATTAAAAACAACATAATTTTTTTTTTAATTCATTATCAACTCCAAATAATTAAACAAACAGATAATAATTTTAAAACGAATTGCTAATTTCCATCAGTTAATCCAGAGAGGCAATCTTATTCCTATCGAGAGATCGAATTTAGAGGACCTTACGGGAAAGTGGTCGTAAATAAGGAACTTTATTTCCCGATACCCCGCCCCGCTGTGTGGGCTGGGAAGAGGGTAACTGAAGGGAGGAGATTTTAATATCAACATTTGGCAAAGGCTTGCATCGGTTCCAGTTCTCAATATCCTTTCAAAGGTTCAGGTCAATACATTAAAGAAAAAAAAACACAGAAAAAATATAGGGGAGAGAACGAAATTTACTTAAGCATAATCTCACGTCAGAATGATACGGCTCCATGATGGTCTATTTTTTTTTACTTAAATTACATAGCGAACCAAAGATATAATCCTAATTTCTCTAAACATTATTGGATATTAGTGAGAATAAAAATCGTCTTCAGGTAAACATATGTCCTTTTTCTGTCATCTGAGAGTGAGACGGCATAATTTTATACTTACAGGGGGCAGGAGTGTCCCCGCTGAACAGGAGGAGGAAAGTTACATTAAAATTTTTTAAGTAGGCACATTTTGACTGGGCTATGAATTTTCAATATGAAAAATACTTCTGAGGGGTTACAATGTGAGGAGAAAATTTTGGAAAAAACAGTATTTTCAGTAAATATGCCAATATTTTATAAATGTTTAGTTCAATTTGGCAAAGCTAAGATCAATAAGTCAGTTAAGGGTTTCAAATCCCGAATTAATTAAGCTCTATACGAAAAACAAAAGTTTCTACTTCAAAGCCCAGGAAACCTGCACTTTCTGTAAGCAATTCATTACTAACAGCCTGTTCCATATCCTTCTGTACTGTGAAAAGCTAACAGACGACAGACACAAACATTTACGAGCATTTCTCTCTGCGCCAAGTGATGTAAACAAGATACAAGACATACTTAGAATTGATAGCATAGAGAAACTTAACCAGGTTTACTGGTTCATAATGTCAGCGTGCAATTCACTGGATTCCTTAAGCTCTGATGTTCCACACACCAATCAAGTTCTATGACCAAGGATAATTGTTGGTCAGTTGATTGGACAATTGATTGTTTGTTTCTGTTTTTTTTTGTGGTTTTATTGATAATGTATATAGAAATTAATTGGGATGTAAAGAAGTATTATTGTTTAGTTATTGTTTTTATAATACTTCAATGTACAGTTATGATAAACTAGACTCATGTATGTGAAATAAAGTTATTCATATATGTATAATTTGTAGAAGATTGTTCCTATTCTATTCAAGTTCCATTTGGTTCAAAGTTGGATAAAAGGTAGATATTAGTGAAAATTTAATGTAACGCCAATTTTATTGAATTCTGTCTACGGCTTTCTCTTATATATGAGCAAACGTGTTTTTCTTGTTATGTCTATATCTCTAAAACCGCTTTTATTTGTCTCAAATATGGAGGGAAGTTAGGAATTGGTAAATTGATAATCGAGTACGTATGAATTTTATCAAAATCTATCCACTACTTAAAAAAAAAACCTCAACTTTCAGATCGGGAAATCTATTATATGGCACACCCATAGTTCAAAAATTACGCGTTCGATTTGTTTGAATTTGGAGGAAATTTAGAGAATGATATAAGAAATTACCTAGTATCAATTTCATTGAATTTTATTTAATAATTTAACTTAATCAACTTGATATAAACCAATGCATCATGTTCCGTGACTTAAGTACATTCAAGATTTATTAGCATACATTACTTTGAAGTCAGCGAATATTTTTGGTTCAAAGTATATACTAAAAACAGTTAAGACTTAGTCAAGATAGATGAGGTTCAGTCAGCATGATAAGATTAAGCGAGTAGTTAAATATAAAAAAAAAAAGTATAAAGTAGGGATATTAATTGTACAAATTTCAATAAAAGTAACAAAAAATGAACTAGTCAGTCTGGCCAGAGCCAGCTACCAATGAACATCGCTATAATTCTCTCTCTAAATATTCGTAACTGATTCAAGTGACGTATATTTACGTAAAAAAGTGCATAACTCTAACTGATTTCCTAGAAGTGCGGGACTGTAATCTCTTACTAATCCTTACGGCATTAAGCACGCTGTTTATTGCTTTCATCACATCAACAACTGTCTACCGGTATTTATTTACATTTTAATTAGTTTACTTCTCATAAAATATGGTGCAGTGTAATATTTGCAATAATACTATTGCATTCGAGGACAAAAACAACATTAATTGTGCAAAATGTAAAATTATTTACCACAGTAGGTGTTTCAACTTATCTGATAAAGACATCGAAGCACTAAAAGCACACAAAAAAACATGGGTATGCCCTAATTGCGACCAGGCCAAAAAAACCAACACTGAGCCGTCTGCCTCAGAAATACTGGCGGCAGTAAATCGTCTAGATTCAAGCGTGAACGAAGACGTAAAAAACATTAAAACAGCCCTCGATAAATATGGGGAGCTCAGTTTTGAGGTAAATGAAAGATTAGCGAAAATTGAAAAACACCTCGAAAGTCAAGCCAGTAAATTCGAAGAAATTATTCTGGAAAATAAAGCCCTCAAATCCCGAGTGGGCGAACTAGAAGTTCGCCTGAATAATGCAGAGCAGGGCCTGTTATCCAGATCACTGGAGATCCGAGGATACCGGAGCGAGCTGGTGAAACGCCCGCCGGTCTGGTGACCAGTGTAGGAGCCAGCCTGGGAGTCAAGCTTAGTGCAGAAGATCTGGATGTGGTGCATCGCCGCAGAAGCAGGAAAGATGACCCGCGACCGCCGTCTGTCATCGTGCGATTTGTCAGGCAATCAGTCAGAGACGATTTAATATCGAAAAGAAAAGTTAAGAGGGATTTCTCCACGCGGGATATCGGTTGGCAGGAGAATGACTGCCACCGGATATATCTGGGAGAGGAGATGACTCACACGAACAGGCACTTATACTGGCTTGCCCGACAGAAGAAAGCAGCGGGGAAAATCAAATATTGCTGGTTTGCCGCTGGAAAGGTGCGATGTCGAAAAGAGGACGGGCATAAGGTTATCATGATCGAACAGGCCTCGGACCTCGATATATTACCTGACTACACAGAATTCGTCTACCCTCCATCCTTATCAAAATAACTACTGACAAAATTCCTTCGAAGAAAGATTTTCGCTTTTAGTTGTATTTCTTCACTTCCACATATTAGCCTATGTATTATTTACTATATGCTTTCTATTTTTTGTTTCTTTAAACACTTTCTTTTTTCTCATTTTCATTAATTGTAATAGCTTTTCTGTATTTTTTATTTGTTTTAGTGTTTCTCTACTGAACTCTGACTGTCTCCTTCCAAATACTTCTCATGTCTAGTACCCTAATCACCTGCCATGTTAACTCTCAATCCCTCCCCGCCACTATGACGAATTCCTGCAATATTTCACTCAAAATTTTTACCATATTATAGCTATCTCCGAAACTTGGCTCAAACCTTATATCCCATCCTCTTCTGTCTCCCTGCCTAATTACAACCTCTTCCGTCATGACCGGGTAAGCCGGACTGGCGGTGGAGTAGCCATATATGTCCACAATAGCCTGAAGACCCGAATACTCGATTTATCCCCATCTTCCAACCACCCACAAATTGAATACCTATTAGTTGAAATCCTTTGTAATACTTCTCCTCTCCTCTACGCTGTGGTATACCGTCCTCCTCTTGTTCCATTTCACACGTCCTTTGAATCTACCCTATTGAATTTCGTTCCCCTCTATCCCAGAATAATCATCTCAGGTGACCTCAATACCAATTTCCTATTTAACTCCAATGACAAATCCTATCTAGAAGACCTATTCTTCTCCCTTCACCTCTTTATCGTTCCTTTTTCTCCCACTCACCATACTAGCAGGTCCGACACTTGGATAGATTTCTATATTATAGACTCTGCACAAAACCTCCTCTCCTCTTCACAACTGCCAGTATCCTTTTTGTCATCTCACGATCTGATACAAATAACATATAATATCCAAACTCCTCCTATTCAGCCTCGAACTATCACCTTCCGCCATCTAGATTCCCTTACACGAGAACAAATATTACCTGACCTGGAAATCCTAGATTGGAATAAAATATATTTTGCACTTCTATCGACTCTATGGTCGATATTCTTACTACCAATCTCCTCAATATCCTCAATACCCATGCCCCTCTCAAAACCTCTACATTTCGTCACCGGCCTGCTCCTTGGATGTGTCAGGAAATTAAAGACCTGCAGAAGAGGCGCGACGCTGCTCGTAGACGCTTCAGACGTACTAGGCTTGCAGATGACTACCAAGCGTTCAGGGTGCTTCGCAACTTGACACAAACAAGGATCCGGCGTGCGAAGTCCCTCTACTTCCACGAAGCCCTTTCCTCAACTCCTGACATAAAATCAAAATGGCGACTGCTTCGTAAACTCTCCCTTTGTGATCCTTCCCGATCCCCTACTCCAGCCTTTCCAATATCCCCTGATGATCTAAACTCGCATTTTATATCTGTTGCTAATACCTCTCCTTTATCCTCCTGTTCCGACTTCCCAATAGAGATACCATTTAACGACAATAACTTTTATTTTTCCGACATTTCCCCTACAGACCTTTTAACCGCTGTAATGAAATCCCACACCAATTCCATAGGACCGGACGGCATCCCTGTCAAACTAATAAAATTATGTCTTCCTGAAATCCTCCCAGTCCTTCTTTTCATCTACAATTTCTCCCTTCAGAATTCAGTATTCCCTACATCTTGGAAACAAGCCATTGTCCTTCCTTTAAATAAAAATTCTAATCCGACCTCACCCGAAGATTTCCGCCCAATCTCAATTCTTTCCAACCTCTCGAAACCCCTAGAAAGATTGGTGCAATCCCAAGTCTCCAACTTCCTTGAAAAGTCCAACCAACTTGATCCTCTCCAATCTGGTTTCCGTCCCAGCTACTCCACACAATCCGCCTTAATTAAAATCACCAACGACATTCAAACTGCAATAGATGATAAAAAGTTAACCATCCTTATCCTTCTCGACTTCTCCAAAGCCTTCGATTCCATTAACCATTCCATCCTTTTCAACAAACTGAAATTATTATCCTTCTCCAATAGTTCCATCTCTTGGTTTCAATCTTTCCTCTCACAACGTACCCAAGCAGTCTCCATACCCAACCAACCACTATCTGCCTTCCTTTCTTTATCCTCTGGAGTTGCCCAGGGTTCAAGCATATCTCCTCTCCTTTTCAGCTCCTACATTAACGACCTACCTAAATCAATTCTCCATTGTTCCCATCACCTTTATGCAGACGATTCACAGATCTACCTATCATTTTCCCCTCCTGAGTTACTGGGGGCATTTGCCAAGATCCAAGAAGACCTAGATCGAATCAGTGCCTGGGCAAATGTAAATGGATTAAGGTTAAATGCCGCCAAAACTCAGGCCATTGTCATTGCTTCCAAGCCCCTTCTTAGATCCCATCCAGACTTTCCCATCCTTCACCTTAATGACCAGCCAATCTCCTTCTACTCCTCTGTTAAAAACTTAGGATTTTTCATTGATCAAAACCTCCTTTGGAATCACCATATTTCTCATATCTCTCGACGGACAATTTCCACCCTCAAACTATTCCATCGCTTCCGCCATCTCCTACCTCAACATACGCGTAGACTCCTAGTTTCCTCTCTCATTTTCCCCCACTTTGACTATAGCTGTGTGGTGTATGATGGCCTCTCTGTGGAGCTCCGTGATAGACTGAAAAGACTAATGAACAGCTGTGTAAGATTTGTGATCGGGGCCCCAAGATACTCCCATGTTTCTCACCACTATGCTGAGTTAAAGTGGCTTTTCCCCTCCTTCCGAAGACAATATTTCCTAGGTACGTTCCTCTACCAAATCATCAACAGTCATCGTCCTTCTTACGCCTACAATCTTCTCCAGTTCAAATCCTCAGTCCATTCCCTGTCCACAAGATCTCGACCTTCTAATCTTTACATGCCTTCTCACAGATCTGCCTCATTCCAAAATTCCTTTGTTGTTCGCTCTGTCAATTTCTGGAATTCCCTCCCTATCAAAATTCGACATTCCCCATCCATATCCAAATTCAAAATCCTCCTATTCCAATTCCTATCCCAAGAACAGTCAGATAGTTGCTAACCATTCGAGCTGATTTTAATAGAGAATTTGATACATAAAATTCATTGATTGATTCATTGATACATTTTTATTTTTTAATTCTTTATTATTTTCTTAAAAGTGTATACTAGTGCAAATAGCTTTAAGTGCCTTGTTATAGTATTAATTGTTTTGTATATAGTTTCGTTTTTTTTTATATAGAATGTTTACCTTATATTTTTTTTACATTATTTCTTTTTTTCGATTGATTTTATTTTGGCCAGATGTGATCTACATCATACGACTGGATCATACGATCTACATCATATCAACATACGATTGGATCTCACAAAGCCATCCAAATAAATACTAAAGGAAAGAGAAGGTTACATTAATACAGCTAAGTAAGGTTATATTGAACAGTTGATTAGTTAATACAAGGTTGAGAATATTACGTATAACTAAAATATACCAACACAAAACGTGTTAAATAAAATAAAAACTTACTAAATTGAAATGAAAAAGCTGGAAGGTATATATATGATGCCTGAATTTGGATTTTGGATTTTTCCATTCATAAAATAAGTCTAATTTTGCAACTACGAAAAGTATTATATTATAAAATTAAAAATAAAGAATATATTTATTTTAATTACATACACATATCCAATAAGTGAATCTTGAAAAAGTGGACAGTAAAACGGCATACGCTTCTTAATTTCTTTCGTAAAAAATTATAATTAAAAACGGGTTCTCTGCCTTAGGTAAGGAAGATAGATACAAATATTTTTTTAAAAAGTAATTGATTAGAATAACTTAACTGGAACTTAAGGATAAGTTCATTAATTACATTAAATCGCTAACTAGCTTCGCGGCTGTTCACCGTTTGATTAAAATTGTTTGGAGTCTCAAAATAACATGTACATATATTAATTTTTGGCTTCCTACACCTTTAATATTTTCTTTAGAAAAGATTAGGTAACACAAACAACCCGTAAGGAACACAAACATTTATCTGTATGAAATTCCGTCGAAGTTAGCGACGGTAGTATACTCAAACAACATTAGTAATGCTCAAGTTTCTTGGAATTTCTTACAATGGAAAAATGTTGAAAAACGAAATAATTCAAGAAGATATCGCTGATATTTTATAAATAGTTAACCAAATTAAATTAAAATATACTTCATGAATCAAAAATAAAATCAAGTCACCTTGTTTAAAAATAATTAAATATTGCTAACACAGAATCTAAATACCGACACTCAAATGTAGTGTTGACCGAATATCTGCTTTGCACGTTAAAAAGATAAAGCTATAAACTATAAGCCTATTTAATAAGATCAAAAAACTTTTCCAAATTTCATAAAATAATGTGGTGTACTTTCTGCCTACAACAAAACTTCGACCAATAGGAAAGGCTGAATAAAACGAGAGGAGGTGATTGAGATGAAGGCATTTTTAGATGGAATAGGAGGATCTGGTAGAGTTCCTTGGAGAAGGAGATCGAGTCGGTAGAGGAGTCTGAAGAAGAGTGCTTAGATACTTTTCGCCAGTGAAGAGGTTAGTTGGAGGTGCTAGGAAGTATTGCCAAGCAAAGAGGGAAGAACTAGATCGCTGGTAAGATTGAGGTGGAAATCAAGAAGATAACTGAAGATGATGGAACCTGAGACCAGAAAGAAGTATCTGAAGAATCGACAAGGGAGGAGGTGGTTTTATTAACATATAAACTCGAAGATTATGACTTCAAATCTCGGTATCCGGGGACTTTTAACTCAGACATTTATAACCCCACCCTCTCCTCTGACCCTGAAAAATAACACGTAAAGCCGAAAAGGAGAGGAAGGAAAGGAAAAAAAAATGAAGAATCCACTATATTCTTAAACCATCTAAATGATAATATTCATTTAAATCGCTCTCATATAAATAGGTGTTTGAAATTATAAAATAATAGAGTGATTTGTCATTATTACATCAGCATCCTCAATGAAATATTCTGAATATATTTACAATATTTAAATAGTAAATACACCTTCTTCAGATCAGGATACGATTTTTATCCTTTTTTCCTGCATGCCACAATATATAAAAAGTTATAAGTAAATTGGTAACAAGTTACCTTTGGAAAGTATATCTAATAGTAACTATAAATCAATCTAGTATATCGCAGCTGGAAGGTATGTGGTAGTCAGCCTTTTTTATTCATATTAAGTATATAAATAATATATAATAGAAGAGACCGTTCCCTTCTGGCATCAGTGAAAAAAAATACGTATGTAGTAGAAATGTAATAAAGATTCTGATGTAGCTTCAGATATTCCCATTGGTCTAACAAAAGTGGCAACCCAGAAACTTAAAAATGCTTTTATCAAAGGAATTCAATTCAGTTGTAAATCATCATGATGTATTTAGGATACTTGAAATGTCTAAAAATAAAACAAGTATGACCAATAAAAAAAAAATTAAGAATATTTTTATGAGAAGGAGTTGATCGGGGAATTATAAAAATAGTAATATTTAATTTTTTTGTCGACGTTTCGACCCACTTCGCAGATCTTCCTCAGGGCGTTGAGTGTTTCAACCGCCTTCCAATAAAAAAAAATTAAGAATATTTTTATGAGAAGGATTTGATCGGGGGTGCGGTAAAATAAATACTAAATTATACAAATAGTAATATTTAATTTTTTTGCCGACGTTTCGGCCCACTTTGCAGATCTTCATCAGGGCTTAGGATGTAGCACTCCGGGAGGCAGTTGAAACAATTAACGCCCTGATGAAGACCTGCAAAGTGGATCGGAACGTCGGCAAAAAAATTACATAATACTATTCGTATAATTTATTATTTATTTGACCACACCCCTCGATCAACTCCTTCTCATACCATATCACGGTCAACCATCTCTACATCATTAAGAATATTTTTCTTAAAAATAAATACTAGCCAACAGATCAATAACACGTTTTTCTATCATCTATGTTAAAACTTGACATAATTAAGCCTTATATTAGATCTAATAATGACCTAACTAAATGTTGATCCCATCCCAATAAATACAAAAGTTAATTAAAAAATATTCAACTTTTTTATAAATTTTTTTTCAAAGAAGTTTGGAAATGTAGATACGGTCACACGACTACCTGACAAAAGATCTCGTAGCCCCACGGTGGCAGTTTGTCATAACTGAACAAATAAAAGTCCTATGTTTGCAAATGAGTTTCAAGTTTATGAGAACGTATGGGTAATAAACTGGGAACAACCATCCCAGGTACAACTTCTCCAATATAGTTTATCCCTAAAGCCTTGTTTCCGACCTCATTTAAACATGTGTTGTATGCATAGAAAACAGCCATTTAAAAATAATAATTTAATATATCTATTAATTGTAACTATTGTATAGTATGCATGTGTTTTAGTTGGTATTTTGATTAGGTTAGTTCTTTTGTTTATATACATTTATTTTTTATTATTATTAGTTTCTGTATTATTTATTGTAAATTCAGTGTGAGTGAGCTCTCTGAACACTATTATTAATACCCTTGATTGTGACAGAATGTAATATTTCTAAATAAACCAATAATATATATATATATATATATATATATATATATATATATATATATATATATATATATATATTATTTATTTCAGACATCATTAGCAGCAACTTATATGCAAATTCATAATAGAAATAAAAAACTGTTTCAATTTATCAGAATAAAATACCATTAAAAAAAACAAAAAAAAAAAACAAAAACAGATATTTAATATTAAAAAAGAATTTTCATGATTTGATTTATTTTAGAAGAACTCTATAAGACTTCATTAAAATAAAATAAAAATAATATTTTTTTATTTGAATGATAGTATGTGTGTTTGTTGACTATAAACTTTATTCAAAATAATAAATACAATTTAAAATGTCGTGTAACGAAATAATTCAAGCAGCTATATTTTTTATGTATAATTATCTAGCTATGAATATTAAAAACAGTTTCATTACAAAAATAATTTAAAATATCATCTGGTTCATACAAGAAAAATCCGTAAAACACGAATAACTTAGCTTAAACATCCTTTATCTTTGTTTTATTAACTAAAAATGAATAGAAAATAATAAAAAAATAGTAAAATAAATTAATAATAGGTGAATTTAGATATGAATAAAGAATTTGTGATTGAGATGTTTTCGAATTTTATTTCTCCGCTACAAATATATTGAGATGTTATTATTTTTTATCTTTACAGTGTAAATATAATCTAGTTCCCAAAGTATGGTGAATTTACCAGTTACGGACAGAGGACCCGGTAATGGACAGGTTAGACTTCAAATGTAAATAATAAGTTTCCTTGTTGATTTAAAGGTTCCAATTTTTTCTAGATTGAAGAACAATGCCATCTATTGACAATTGTACAAAAAAAGTTTTCTAAAGAAAATTTTAAAATTACTATCATTGTTGTTTCTGTAGTGCTCTTGAGATCAGTGTGTTTCATAGCTTCCTTCTAACAGTTTTGCTAAGATTAAGTGGAACATTTAAGTCTTATATTTATCTTTATAGTTATAGTTAAATAAAGATTTTAGAATTTTTCTGAGGTATGTCTGTAACTGGTACCGACATCCTGTAAATTACTAGAACAATTAAATTTCGGTGTGTCCGTCACTAGTGCAAAAATGTATTTTTTTAAATCGAAATTATACCTGCAAAACCGAATATTTTTTCAAATTTCAAAGTATTAAATAGAAAAGGGAGACCCTAGAAATTGTAAATGTCCAACAAAGAAGTTTATAACTATAATAATTGCGGCGGCGTAAGCCAAAAAAGACAAATATTTCCTTAACTATCACTGGTGAGCTGACCCTATTTTATTTCTAAGCGGTTGATTAAAATAAAAAATAAAATAAAATAATATATATAAATACGTAGTTATTTTGGAAAAAGATACCGTTATAGAAAAGTTTTTCATTTTCTTTTTTTTTTTTCCTCCTAAGTATTCTAGACACATATATTTCTTTGAGGACAAATTCAGAATTCAAATTCCGATATCAATCCCCGTAATAATTTATTTTATTTTATTTTTTAAACCAACTGTTACGATTTAGATCAATAATTTATTTACAAATGATCCAAAAAATTAAGATCAAAATTATTTTTAAACTAAAAAGGTAAGTATTGATGATTGAAAAAAAATTACCGATATAATGCTTTATAAAGAGAGTTAAGGACATAGAAAAACCTTATATGGAAACTTTATAATTCAACACATATGTGAGGTCATATCCAAAATTTGAAGAGAAAAATAATGAGATACGAAAAATAATTGCTGAGAAATTACTTATATGATTAATCATAAGTTTGATTTTTTAAAACTATAGGAGGAAATTAGTCGACTGTTCTAGATATCATGGGTGATAAATATTCAGGACCCAGCCATTATAAAGTTTTTATTAATTCCGACGTTTCAACCCAAACATGTGGGTCATCACCAGTGCCTGTTTCGAGCATTGAAGGTATTGAAGTACTCACTACTTGAAGTACTGAGGACTGAAGGTATTCAAGTACTCACTTCTTGAAGTACTGAGGACTGAAGGTATTCAAGTACTCACTTCTGGAAGTACTGAGGACTGAAGGTATTCAAGTACTCACTTCTGGAAGTACTGAGGACTGAAGGTATTCAAGTACTGAATATAAGTGCTCGAAACACGCCTTAATGATGATCCACATGTTTGGGTTGAAACGTCAGCACTAATATAAATTTGCATAATGATTGCGTCCTCATTATTTATCACCCATTTTAAAATTATAATTTAAGAAAATCAAAATTAATATACTTAAAATATAGAAGACTAGTCTACAACCCACAGAAACAAATAATGACGTAATTAGGTGTTACCTACTCCTACATCTGACATTAATTATAGTGAATTGGATTTTTCTATTTGCTTTATTTTTTATTCTTCGCTAGGACAGCTCTACGCCCACACAGCTCGATAGAATCAAGAATAAAACCTTTCCTCTACTAAAGGATTTCTTCAGGAGGGTTGACAAAAAGCTACAAAGAACCCCCAAATAATGACATTTGCCCACCCACCATGGACAAGACTGGATTTTGTTTTACTAAGGGTTGTAGGATAAAAAAGTATAGTCATGGCGCAACTGACTGATAGTTTATAAAACTTTTGTCATATAAAAAACTTAACTTTTTTTTAAACAATGGAAAAAAAAAATCAAAATGTTGTGCCATGAGATATTATTTTTTTTAATATATTATTTTTTTTTTTCAAACATACGTATATTTTCCAATATGCTGTATTGGAAATATAATAGATAGGTAACATAGAAAAACATAACAAATAAGTAATATCTGATTAGTGGGTAAACATTTGAACTTATTTGACTGGAATGTATTTCGAGACCAACTAACTGTATTGTTTGTTTTGTTTTCAAATTTCACATGCATACCACCATAAGTGCTAAGATATCAAGTTCCCTTTGCTTGCACTGCCATTTGGTTTAAGTTATCACAAAACTACTATAATATAATAAAATCCCATTAGGAATAAATTATGATATTTTACATTATAAATATGTAAAATAAAACTTAAAAAAATAAATAAATTAAAGAATAAATTTAATTAATTTTTTTTCATATTTATAATGCTATAACGATTTAAAAAAAACATATGTGAATGGCCCTAAATCAAAGACAGACATCTGTAATTTTCAGTGAAAGTGGAGAAAAAGTATGTTTTATGAAAAAAAAAATATTTCAAAGGTTCAACCTAAACTGTTCCTGATAATTTTTTTAAAGAAAATTTAAAATGAAAGGTCAAAAATAAAAATAAAACTGAATACATATACATACTTACTTAAACCCATATGGACGTACTCATCACAAATATGCGGTATCGCTAAAAAGACCCACCTACAAAAACTTTAAACCTTCCAATCAAAATTATCGCGACTTATAACAAAAGCACCTTGGTACGTGACTAACAAAACTCTACATACTGGCCTTCACCTTCCAGTAATTGATCAACGTATAACGACCCTTCATCAACGATTTTACACTAAACGGACATAATAATAGAATATTAAGAGACATGGCCACAGCTGACATACCTCAGAACATGGGGAGGAGAATAAAAAGGCGTTGGATGAGAGATCTCTTACCTTAAACAACCTAAATAATTGAAACAATTTAGGGAAGAGGTACTGCTGAGTACTTTCCTCCCCATGCCTGTCATGCCATTATTTTTCTGTATCACCATGATATTTGCTGATTGTCTACAATAAGTTATTTATAATAACTATAAATACATTTTTATAGAAAAAAAAAAACAAGAATATTTAAGTTGAACAATGAAAAAAAAAAAATCATTAGGGTTGTTTTAAATTGAAGTGATGCTACAAAAATTGACTTTGTCTTAACTTTTTAAAAATGGTAGATGTCAGTCTTTGAAATGATACCACTCATTATTAATATTTTTTTGTCCAGTTTCGCTTAACAATTTTTTTTAATTAATTGAAATTAATGTAATTTCGAGAATAAACTATCTTGATAATAAAATGTTGTTGTATATTGGATTTTTTTTTTATTGAAATTTACAACTGTAAACATATATACAACAAGTAAATTTGCTATAGGAATATATTACATGAAGTTACTTGTGAAGTAGCTACCCATTGGTAACACTTTGAAGATTAATTAATTTAGGAGGTCCCTTGGCCATCTTCTTTTCAGACGCCTCGGAGCGTAGTCAGGAATTGTGTTGGATGAAAGGTTACAAACTAGAGGATTGGGGTGACCAAAGAGTTTGGAATGAAAAGAGGTATATCTAGTTCGGGCCAAGCCTTCCACAAGAGGAATGTTGAGGTCTTTATGGATAATTTTATTTATTACATAATATTATTTAGGATTTTACGGAGGATTTTGGATTGTAAGGATTGGATATGGGAAGAATTTGATGTTTTAGTAGAGCCCCAAAGCTATGTCCCCTGATGATGGTAGTGTAAATGAGTTTTTTGTAGAATATTGGAAGTTTTGAGCGTTTGACAAGTAATTGTTGTAGTAGTCGGAATCTGTTGGCAGTTTCTTGTCTTTTAAGTCTCATATTAGGATTCCAGGTAAGGCGTTTGTCAAGAAGGAGTCCTAGGTAACGGATCTGTTCGACAGGGATCTGTGGAATATTGTTAAAGGATACGGTGGGACAGGATGTTGTAGATGTAGGATGTTGGGATTTGTTTGGATTAATTTTAATTCGTCGATTTAAACACCATTTTTTAATGGCTGAAATGTGTGATTGCAAGGTTTCTGGTGCAATAATTGGTTCATTATTGACAGACAACACACACGTGTCATCAGCATAGGTAGTGAGGACGGTTGAAGGATAGGGTATATAGGATTAAAAAACAATAGCTGAAGTCGAACGCTTAGGGAGAAGGATAGCTACATTGGCTAATGTGAGAGTTCTTGCTGATGTATAATAATTTACCATTAGCGTAATGATATAAGAAGCCATCCGGTGTGGTATGACTAGGAATGGCAATTTTTTTTTTATAAGGCAAATTAAAATAAATTATATTAAAATATATTTAGGCGCAGTGCCTAACAAGTGGTTGGCCTGAGACTCGGCCAGTTTGGCAACAAGTAGTGGTATTGATCTGAGAGAAGTGGAGAGTGATCTAGCGGCCTTGGGCTTGCACACACTCCCCAAGCCATCGAGTGCTGAGCAAACCCAAACCCAAGCCTAGTCTCCCGTTTTATCAGGGACAAAGAATAACATTTTTTACCTTTTTAGCAAAAAAAAAAAAACAAGAAAAAAAAACAAACATATTCCCTCTTACTAATTTAACAAAGAAGAGGAAAATGGAGTACTGGTTAAACAGTGAAGAAAAATAAAAAATCGAACAAAAATCTGCATGGCTTTATTAAAAAAAAAAAGTTTAGGGAATACAAAATATTTAAATTATATAAAAAATGTATAATATCAATCAGAGAAAAAATATATACATTTTTTTATTATAATTTATGAAATTTGCAACTGTATACAAATTCACATACATGGTGTTTCAGCATTAAGTGGCCAAACTGAAAAAATTAAGGACTTCAAAACAAGAAAAAAAAATCCCATGAAGGTATGTTCTTAAGCGCTTTGTTTACGAGATATTCATACCTCAAGATTTTCATCATGAATTATTTACGTTATATTAAGTAAATAAAACTTATTTATTTTTTCCAAATAATTTATTAATTGAACGTAAACATTAAATTCATTCTAGGCTCGACATCAGCACCACACGTGGTATTATAGTAGATGTTCCAGTTTCTTTAAGACGTTGAAACGTGGAGCTAAAGATATATTTGTTTCGTAATCTTCTATTCGGATATCACCTGGCATATTCGCCATGGACAGCATTAGCATCACTATTGCAAACACCGCATACAAACACCGGCATATTCACAATATTCATATTCACAAATCACGGCAAATGGAAGGCATAGTGATGAGTACTCTGCGAAAGCCTCTTACAAACTGATAACTGTTATTGAGAGTTCCCAATGCTAATTCCAAACAGTATCCTATTTGTTGCCAATCCTTATGTTGGCAATAGTTTTTATACAGTTAGGGATAAAAGGTCATATTAGTATTTTATCTAGTCCATCTCCTAAACAAAGCGTTTGCGGATATAGCTTCAGGGAAATTTTTTTCTTGTTTTGAGGTCCTTAGTTTATTTTTGCAGATTGGCCACTTAACGATGAAACATCCAATAAATGTGATACAGAGAAATACATGATATGACAAGGCTTGTAGAGTATCTACCCATTGGTAGCACTCTAATAATGTATCTAAATTAGGAGATCACAATGCCATCTTCTTTTCAGACGCCTACAGAGGGTTATCAGGAATCGAGGAAGAAGCAAGATTAGAAACGAGAGCATTAGGATGGTTCTGAAGTTTATTACGGAAGGATGGGTGTTTGGATTAGGCTAAATCGGAAACATATGGAACATTCAGGTCGTTATGGATTATTTTAATTGTAACAAATATGTCTTATTATAGTAACGTATATGAGTCTTTTGTAATTAATTGAAATCTTAGTGCTAAAGTAGTAGAAAAGGTCGAGCGGTTTCCTGTCGTTTCTGTTATGCGTATTGACGAAATGAAGGTCCATAAAATATGCAGTCCAATAACAATCAATTATCAGTGGCGAATAAGAAAAAATGAAGAGCTATTTGAGTTTTATAATAATGCAAATATTATAGTATCACAGATTCCGCCTCAGATGGCTAGGACAGGTAGAGATGATGGAGGTAGGTTTCCAAGGAAACCTCTCTACAGCCCCCCGGAGGGGCCCCTTAGGGGAAGACAACTGTGATAGGGTGCCTGGAGGAAGATTGTTTCTGAGCCCTAGGGCAATTGAAAAAAATAATAATAATCATTATAATAAGTGGTATCTTGCCTAACATTGATGGATTTATTCTTTTGTAGAGGCTTTCTAATGGATTTCGCTGGATAGATTGATGGATTGATGGAGCAACATTCCTCACCAATCTTAATCTCTGGTATTGTAAGCTGAATCTTTATTGGTACTTCTTCTCCATGGCTTATTTCTCTGATCACTCGGGTTATCGTGCGGAGTATTTATCTTTCAAAATGTTCAATACTTCTTTCAGAGTACTGATTAGTGTGTCACAGTCGTACATAAAAAGTTGCTTTATCATCACATTATATTTGAAATTTCTTGAGGATGTTGATTGATTTTTCGGAGTTTTGATGCCTTTAAAACAGAGAAGAAATCCCAGTTCGTGCTATATATATTTATATACATCAGCCTGACACTTCGTAAATGGCTTCATTTCATCCTAACCTATCAATATCTTATTTGTGACAATTCTAGATATTGGAACATTTTCAATCTAGATATGGGCAAACATTGCCTATTTAGTCAAGTACTAAAAACTCATGAATACCCATTCGCTTTACTCTTGAATTACAGTATAATATGATCACGAAATCGGAAAAAATGGCCTACAAAAATTTTGGGACGTTTAGCCTGTATAACCTAGTTATCTTGGTGATGGAGGTCACGCCAAACGGACCAATATTTTTGTAGGCCCTCTTTTCCCCTCCGTTTTTATGATCGTATTATCTTACGATTCAAGTGGAAAGCAAATGGTTATTTAAGAATTTTCAGTATCTAATAAAACAGACAAAGTTTGACGATCTCCAGATTAAAAACGCCCCGATTCCGAGAATTTTCTCAAAGAAATATTTGTAAGCTACGATGAGATGAAGCTATTAACGAAGTGTCAGGCTTACGTTAATAATTTGATAAAAAGTGGTCCTTTTCAAGGAATATATATCGTTCTTTACGTTGGTCATTTTTTGAGGTCATCGAAATATTTGAATTTTAGGCTATCACATAATTTGTTTCATCATCATTTACTGGTAGGCTAATTAGGTAATATTATTTATCAGAGTCTTAGCGAATCTATCAATGTCCCCTTGATTGTATATCTAAGGATTTCATAATTCATTTTGTAAACTGAAAGTAAGTACTGTTTATTCGTCTTAACAGCTGTTCATAGAGATGATTTAACTAACTCAGCTTAATTAATTATTTAATTAAGAGTACCCATCTTATATGGCTGAGTGTACACCACAGCCACACACACGGAGTATCGATCCACAGCTGATGAAGCAGAATAATATAACTATCGTCCAAAACCGGACAAGAATCTGAAATCTAGATCATAGAACAACAGTGCCTTACTCACTGAGCTACCCTGCTTCGCAATGTAATAAATGAATCGATAGAAAATAGAAGATTTCAAATATTTTATTTTTGCATAGGATAGCTGAAAAAACTTTCTAATATTTCGAACGACTATAAAAAAGTAAAATATACCTACAGAATTACATATTATATATCATTCATTATTAATATCCATATAATCTAGGACGCTTTAAACAGAAAACTGTATGAAAAAAATAACAACAATGTAACAACTAAACGTTGCTCGATAAATCTGAAGAAAAACGTCTGCCAAGTCAGGTCAGTATAGCTTCCTCACCGTTTTCATTTGCTAAAAAATATTTATATTAAAAAGTCTACAAATTTTCTCGCCTCAATATATACAGGCTTGATATCCACGAGTTTTGTTTATCAGCAAATACTAAAATGCGAAAAAGTTCCGCATTTGCCGATTGCATATTCGATAAGTCGTAATTAAAAAAAAAAATTCAACTGCATACTGAATATTTATCTCACTAGAGTTAGGGCAAATTACTTATATAAAATTGAGTGTTTTACAGGAGAGAACAAAAAAAAAAAAATTATTTCTTTATGATTTATTAATATAATTTTATATTTTATTGCTCTCTGCTATTTTTCAACTGCAGTTAGGGCAAATGACTTATATAAAAATTGAGTGTTTTACAGGAGAGAACAAAAAAAATAATTATTTCTTTATGATTTATTAATATAATTTTATATTTTATTGCTCTCTGCTATTTTTCATAGAAGTAGACTACTTATATCATTTGCAGACTACATAATGTCAAAATAGAATAAAAATTGAAAACTTTTACCTAAGATCTTTGCGCTAACAGTAATCATATATACTTAATATGTTTCCTTCAATATTTAATAGTTGACCGTTGCATTATAAAGGAGAGAGATGGTCCGGGGTGGCGGTCATAAATAGGCTAAATAGTGGCACAACTATTTTATTAAAAGCCTAATATAATATGTGCTTATTAAGCATAAAAGCTTAATATGTTTTCACTCGACAGATGGAAATCCATATAAAAAAATCAACTTTTGTTTGTTCGGAGTTAACGGGACCATTACTTTTCTTCAGTCAGAACAAAACTAATTTAAGCTGGAATATAAAAAGATGAGTAAAGTTTTTGATATTTAAGGAGAAAATCAAGACCAAGACGAGCTGAATGCTTTTCTTTTTACAAATTCAAAGTAAAAATTACTTGAAATTTACAGGAAATTTAAGTAACGGCAGTAAGTGTCATGCCAGTAACGTTTGGAATCGACCAAAAAATACTGTATCAATTTATTTTTTGAATAAAACCTAGAATTTATAACCCCATAACAAAATGGATAAGGCACTGTTCGTGAACTTTTATAGAATTTTAATAAAATATTCTGAGAAATATATCAACTGATATATGATGCTAAAAATTAAATAAAACACTAAACACTAAAAAACTGTGTTTTAAAATATTATTTTATGGTTTAAAATTCTAAACTTAATAATCGGGAAGACTAGCTTTATTTCCTACACGTGCAAGAGAATAAAACAAAAAAAAACTTTTGTGATATGGATTATTATTATTTTTTTCCACCTTTAACGCCCCTAGCAAGGCTTATTGCTTTTAAAGCATGTTACCGCGAGGTCGGACCTCAGCGGAAATTGAAGGAATATTTGATTTTGACCCTCCCGGCTCAGCATTATTCGATCTGACCTCTGATTCTACTTGTCTGTTCAGCGAAATCGAATAAAAAATAAGGCGTATTCAACCGAATAGTTTTTTGTTAGGTTTTTTAAATAATAATTTATTTAAATTGTCTTAAGTATTTGTTAAATTAATTATTATAATGAACTGCCAAAAACGGACTATACTTGGATAAAACTCACCTGGAACTTACATACATAATTTAAAAAAACAAGTACTGACCAGAAGATACAAACAACTGTCACATCAACACACACACAAACATAAACAAAATTCAAACCAAACAATCCAAAATACTCCTTAAAAATCTTCAATGCTCCTCGGTTGATTTCTAATCACACGATACACACAGACATGAACATATTAAAAGTAAAATCCTGCATACACAACATTTTGTTCTTCTAGTCTCAACCATCCAAACCCACACGTTACGTCTCTTTCTTCCTCCCTCTTACCCGGTGCACCGAAAATTCGAAAATATTGAGCCGTTTATCCTATTTAACCTCCTTATTTAGAAAATTTGGGTGTGTAGGTCAAGCCAAAGGTGTTTTTGTGATCAAAAGTACCTAATTAAATATACAAAGTTTGCTCCCTCCAGATTGAAAACACCCTAATTCCAAGAGTTTTCGTTAATAAAATGGTTGTAGGTTACAATGAGATGAAATTATTTACGAAGTTTCAGGTGGATGTTAATAATTCGATAAAAAGGGGTCTGTACCACGGATTAATGTAAGTATGAAGAGAAAAAGAAAAAAATGTGAAAAATTCATCCGGACTTGATAATGGTTCTATTATTATACGAAACGTATCCAAAAACATTAAAAAATAAATTTGTAATCAAATGGAATTTTACTTGAGAACACATTTTTTTCAAACCCATTTGAAAAAATAAAATAAACTGGTAATATCTTAATGTGCGTTTAGACATTTCACAAACTATGGGACAAAAACATATATTAATGGTTAATTCATTATTTTTGGTATTTTTGTTTCTTGTTTTTGATATTTTCCACCTACTGTCGGTATGAAGAGAAGTTAGGCAATTGTGTTTCTCATAGCTTGTGAAATGGCTAAACGCACCATTACATATTACGAAGTTAACATGTTTAGAAACCTATTTCCTATGAAGAGCAAGTTGCAAACTCAAATTGGGGAACAATTCCAAGCACTACTCAACCACAAACCACTCTTGAACATTTGGAGCCAATTCGGTCAAATGAATTAGACTTAATTAGAAGTGGCACGCCAGTGAAATGTGAACAGCGTTTAGGCAGTTAGCTTGCCTTCTAGGATTAATGTTGCCTAATTCGCTCGAGGATAATTTGCGTAGGAGGGGGGAGTGGATGTGGGGGGTGGGGCGCTTTCACCATCGGGGAATAACACGTTGACTCATTGTTCGCCTCTTAGCCATTCACGTAATGATTATGAGGGAGCAATAAACTCTAAAATTGTCGACCATTGTGTGTAATAATGAGCAGCTTAATGAAATGAACAACGGAGGAAATTACGAAAATTTATCTCGCAGCAATTTTAATTAGATATATCACTGCTAGACAGTTCTCGTTTACAATATAGACAATATAATTATATTCATATTGGTTTATTATTTTCAATAATGAATCATTGTGATCGAACAAAAAATTCAAAAACTTGACCCACTCTCAAAATTTGAGGTTGCATACGTAGAATTCGAAAAACAAATATTTTTTTTGTTTGCCCGCCGTCCGCGCATTTTCTCCTTAACTACTGGACCGATTTTTTAAAAATTTGGGTTTAAAATTAGAGGTCATCCGAGGATGATCCTCCTTCATCGACATTTCTATCCGCATTTTCCTTTCAAGATGGTTACCGAAAAACCTGCGTTGCTATAGACTGTAGGGCACAAACAAATGTATCGATTTCAATGAAACTTCGCTAAAGTCTTCTTCTCGATGCTCTTTAAAGTTATTTACATTGGTGTATTTTTTTTAATTATTGAAACTTACAACTGTATTAAATAATAAATACAACAAGTAAGTATGAAACAAGTAATATGACAAGTGCAACATGAAGAGAAACTACCCATTTGTAGCACTCCAATTATATTTCTATATTAGAAGGTCCCGAGGCCATCTTCTTTTCAGACGCCTCGGGGGGTTATCGGGAAATAGAAGAGGAAGCAAGGTTGGAAACAAGAGGGTTCGGATGGTTCAGAAGTTTATTATGGAAGGATAAGTATCTGGATTGAGCTCGGAAACATATGGTACATTAAGGTATTAAAAGATGTGTTCAATTGAGTTTTGAAAATTCTTATCATTTCGTTCTTTAAAATCTTAATTATAATAATAGGAATAAATAAATGCAATATAATATAGAAAATATTATTAATAATTTAAAAAAAAATTCTAAATCCTTTATTGAGTGCATTTTATTTTGTCGTAGATCATGACCTATTATACATATATTCTTGAAAGACTATTTTTTCAACTTTTTTTCTATATCTCTTTTAAATTTCAATATTTTTTAAGCTTTTCCGAGATGTTTTTTATTAAATCAAGTTTTTTTTATAAATAATCGATATTTAATCGGCATTATAAAAAAAATATAACTAGTAAATGTGCACTCAGGAATATAATAACATGAAATCTCTTGTTGAGAAACTACCCACTGATAGCACTCAAATAATAAATTTACACAAGAAGATCACGAGGCCACCTTCTTTTCAGATGCCTCGGAGGGCTATCAGGGATCGAGGAGGAAGCAAGTTTTGAAACGAGACGCTTCAGATGGTTCTAGAGTTTGTATGGAAGGATAGGTATCTGGATTGTGCTAAATTGGAAACGTATGGTACAATAAGTTCGTTATGTATGATTTTATTTGTAAAAAAGTAGGGATCATTGCGGGTTTTACGAAGATTTTTGGGTTCTAAGGATTGGATACGAGAATATGATGGTCCAGTAGAGCTTAAAAGTTCAATCCCGTAAGTTCAAATAGGCCTTATGAAAGTAATATATATGAGTATTTTGTAAATAGTTGGAGGTTTAGAGCGTTTGTCTTGTAAGTGCTGCAGTAGTCGAAAACATCGGGCGGTTTCTTGTCGTTTCAGTCTGAAAAATGCGGAACACTTCACGATTTTGCGCGTCATATATGCGCAGGGGCCATTCTAATCTTCTCTGTATCGTTCCAATTTTATTTACATATTAAATCCTTCGATAGAATAAGCACTGAGTTTCGGAACTTGCTCATATTTACCCATGTAATTGATCCTAATTCATCGCCCATGTTACCTCAGAACGATATTTTCTTTTTTGAAATGTTTTCTTCATACACAAAATTGATCTAAAAATTAAAAATAGTTTTGAAAATTATAGCTAAACATTTATTTGAAACTCATTTTATTTTTTTTCTTAAAATTTAAAACATAAATATGTTATAGTAATTATAGTCCGTGGTACAGGCCCCTTTTTATCGAATTATTAACATCCGCCTGAAACATCGTAAATAGCTTCATCTCATCATAACCTACAGATATTTTATTTGCGAAAATGCTTGAAATTGGGGCGTTTTCATTCTGAAGGGGGGCAAACTTTGTCTATTTAATTAGGTACTAAAAACTGCTAAGTAACCATTTGCTTTCTACTTTGATTGTAAAATACTTTAATCAGAAAAGCGATAAAAAAGGTGGCCTACAAAAATATTGGGCCGTTTGTCCTATATAACCTCGTTATTTTGAAATTTTAGGGTGTAGATCACGCCAAACGGCTTAATATTTTTGAAGGTCATATTTTTTCTCGATTTCGTGAGAAAATTATCTTACGATAGAAGTAGAAAGAAAATGAGTATTTACGAGTTTTTCTTAGTTAATTAAATAGACATAGTTTGACACCCTCCAGATTGAAAATGTCCCAATTCCAAGAGTTTTTGTAAATATAATAGTTGTAGGTGAAACTATCGATAAGATGAAACTATTTACGAAGTTCTATGTGGATGTTAATAATTCGATAAAAAGGGGTCTGTACCACGGACTATTACTTCTACAGATTTATTTAAATACAATTTAAAAAATAAATAAAATAATGTCGAAAATTCCTTTTTTTTTGATAAAATTGTTTCATGAAATTTAATGATTGTTAGATCCATTCCTGTTTGTATCATGCAAATACATCTTAAGCATTGTCAGCTAAGACTTACAGAAGCCTTTAACGACAAGTTCTAAATTAATTACTGAATATCTGTAATATCCAATGCTATGGGCGTTGAGGACGTGATGGGAATGCTTCAAATTCAAGTCCTTGCGAATTGCAGGATCGTACCAAATGGCCTAAGACAGTCCGAACCTTGGTATCATTAGAGTAACGCAACATGGAAGTTATCCAAGTGAATGGGTGTTTACGGCGAATGTATTTACGCGGTGTATCATAGAGAAGAAATAATTTTATGTATAAAAAAAAAAAAAAATAAATATATTCGCTATCAGAAACCTAATTATAATTATAACAAGTGGTCAAGTAAATGTTCCTAAGCATAATATTTACTTTTCACGATAATAATTTAAGCAATAAGCAAGTTTGATTATTTTTAAGGTTTATATTATGTTTGCCAATAGTTGGATATAAAATCATTTTTATAGAGATTTTAAAGTTATTTAATATTGTACTGAACAATCTATGAAACGAAACCTCATAGTTTTTTCTGTCCTTCTCCCTCACCACCATCAAAACCTGACGCGGGATTCTACGCGGGGAATAAGAAAACCACTAAACTTCCAACTATTTACAAAAGATTCATATATATATTACTATGATAAGGCCTATTAGGACTTACGGGATTGAGTTTTTAAGCTCTACTAAACCATCAAAATCTTCTCGTATCCAATCCTTACAATCCAAAACACTTCGTAAAATTTTCAATGCTCCTTACTTTGTCACAAATAAAATCATACTTAACGACCTTAATGTACAATATTTTTCCGAGTTAGCTCAATCCAGATACCTGTCCTTCCATAATAAACTTCACAATCATCCCAACCCTCTCGTTTCTAACCTTGCTTCCTCTTCTATTCCCGATAACTCTCCGAGGCGTCTGAAAAGATGATGGTCTTGGGACCTTCTAATATAGAAATATAATTGGAGTGCTACAAATGGGTAGTTTCTCTTCATGTTGTACATGTCATGTTACTTGTTTCATATTTACTTGTTGTATTTATCATTTAATACAGTTGTAAATTTCAATAAAAAAAAAAAAAATGAAAGTTCTTAATTTGTTTTGTTTGTATCGACTTTATTTATTTTAGAAAGAAAAACAAAAGTGGAGAATACGATTCGCTAATCCCCGTGAAATTCTGAATCCAACAGTACCCCATTCATAGTATTTGAGCATGACAGGAGCTTATATTTGGTACAAAACCGATTTCAAGCCTTACTGTAATAATATATGTGGGGATTTGGTATATATTTACTTAAACTTTAATTTTAAACCAGGTGATAAAAAAAATTGGAAATAATCCATAATTTTATGAAAAACAGAACTTAGCTTAGTTGAAGGCCTTATGCCCTTATACATATAACTATATAATAGATTACATAATTCCCTACAAAAGAAAAAAAAATCATCGAAATCTGACAATTTTTAGCAAAGATACAGCTTATTGAAATTCGTAAACATGTTGGTTCTAAACATCAATGAAGACTTAGTTTAATTTTTGTTTCCTTTGACGATTATATTTATCGATAAAGTAACATTTGATGTCTTTATCTTTTGATATGTTGCATTATTTTAATTTTTTATTAATTTGGCATTTGATAACAATATGGTGTGCGAATTTTTCGCACTGGCCTACTAGTTAAAGTTTATTACCGACTAAGTTGAGATCTTTCTATTCTAAAAATAAAAACAAAAATATGTGATGTGATATTCTGTCATATCCACAGAACTACTGTTTTCAGAAAAAATAACTATAATAAGTTATAACAAAACTTTTATTTCTTTTCGTGACATGGGATGCGTTACACTGATTTTGAAAATAGACTTTTTATTAATAAAAATTAGAAAATTAGTCTTTGTAAATTTTTTTTTCACATATTCTCTATGGGAAATGATCCTTATTGTAGTAAGCGGCTAAATAAATGTTTCTAATACTGAAGAACACAATTATTTAATTATATTAATTACATTCTACGGAAAATCAGACCATGATTTATTAACCTTAGAAACCCATCCCATTAAATATTTAAATATATATTTGTACACTGAAAGCACTGGTTATGATATTTTAAAAGGCACACTATTCAATAGATTTCGCAGAATTGAGTAACATTATACCTCACTATTTTCAAAGAAGAGCACAAAACGAAAAGGGGGAGACGTATCCTTCCACTAATGAGAGACTTCGAGTAATGGTTTGAATTCGTTCCGTTATGAACGATCCTCTCTTTGTGGATAACGAGTTTTATCATAGTTCCAGAGCCGAGGAAAAGTTGGATGGAGATTAATAAAGGATGGATTGTAAACGGGGTTGGATATTACGAATTAAACATATATACAGAGGAATTTGTATTTTTACCATGGAATGTATAATATTTGGCATAAAAAAATTAAAAAATCTATTATTCAGAACTTAACGTCCCGTAACAGTAATTTAAAAACGCTGCAAATTATTTCACAATGGTTTATCATTTCCAAACAATTATACATCTAAACTAGCATTACCTTTCTAGTGACAAATTAAAAGAAATCAAAAAATTAATTCTAATTATTTGGAAAAAATTAAAAAAATAAAATTCCAAAACAAAATATTTGCAGTAGAACATAAAAAGCATCTAAAGACTATATCTTAGCTCCTAATTGTCCGATTTTAACGATTTTTTTTTTTTTTTTTTTTTAGAAAGTTCACCTATTTTACACTTTTTCAGTTATTTGGAATCTAATTTTACCATCCCTGGTAACTTTTTTTTCCAGCTTCTTTTCGTTGATGTTATATAGATAAATTTAAAGGGCATCAAGGAGAAGACTACAGCCTATAGAAACTCATTTTTTTAAGCCGCCATTTTGAAAGTAAAAGACGGCTTAGATGTATAATTTATCTATAAAAAATTTAACTAAATATGTAATAAATTTTTTAAAAGCGTATTATTTGAGATCCGCTTGTAACGTAATAAATATGTTATTACTATATTAAATATAATTATTGAATTATAAGGACTTTATTATATGTATATATTAGTATTATTAACTTATATATGTAATTTATCAAAAGAACGTTTTGGGGAGTTGGAAAAAAAAAAAAATTACTATTATTACAATTAAAAATATAGCAATTTATTAATTTATATATATTTACCTACGACTCCACCTGGACAAATATCTAACTTCGAATCCTCATACCAGACTGAAACGAAAAGAAACCTCTCGACGTTTTCGATTACTTCAGCACTTACTAGACAAACGCTCTAAACTTCCAATTAATTACAAAAGACTCATATACTTGACTATAAAAAGGCCTATTTGGACTTACGGATTTGAGCTATGGGAATCCACCAAACCATCGAATTCCTCTCGTATCCAATCCTTACAATCCAAAATCCTTCGTAAAATCCCCAATGCTCCCTACTTTGTTACAAATAAAACCATACATAATTACCTTAATGTTTCTTATGTTTCAGATCTGGCCCAATCCAGATATATATCCTCCAGAATATACATCAGAATCATCCAATTCCTCTCGTTTCTAACCCTGCTTCCTCTTCAATTCCTGATAACCCTCCAAGGCATCTGAAAAGAAGATGGCTCCGTGATCTCCTAATGTAGACGAATCATTAGAGTTCTACCATTGGGTAGTTATTCAACAAGTGTTTTCACGTAATTATATCCAAATGTTCAAATTTACTAAATGTAGTTCTTTAATACAGTTGTAAATATCATTAAGAAGAATATATATATATATAATATATATATATATATATATATATATATATATATAAATATATATATATATACACTTAAAGTCACTGTAATATTTTGTGCTAGTTCTTTTTTACGTTATATTCAGAAGGTTGGTATATAAGTTGAGTAATGGGAGTACTTTTTTTGTAGGGTTGAAGTAAAAGCTTAGAGATATAGTCGACCGTCTTTCCGTGATTTATATTCTTACCCGAATTTCTTTTATGGAAATAAAAAAAAAATGGACGATTGAGAACGGTATAATATTTATAACACCGATAAAACCGTTCGATAGAATTAGAATAGACAATTTATTTCCATTTCCATAT